>SJYQ01002967.1:0-49268 GCA_006410935.1 Redunca redunca
TAAAAATTAACAAAGGATATTTTAGAAAGAATAATGTGGTTAATCACACTTTATTATTTGTGTGATTTAAAGCTCCAGTCTACATTGAGTTTACTTCAACACTTACTATAGCTGACAAAGAGTTCACAAAGACACATAGCTCCAAACAGAGGTGCAACATGGACTGTACTCCCTGGAGCTCAAAACACACTTTTTTTTCTTGTTTTTCAAATTAAGTATTTATTTGGCTGTGCTGGGTCTTCATTGTGACACTTGGGATCTTTAGAAGCAGCATGTGGGATCTAGTTCCCTGACCAGGGATCAAACACAGGCCCCCTGCATTGAGAGTGTGGAGTTTTAGCCACTGGGCCCCCAGAGGAGTCCCCAAAACATGCATTTTTCAATTTCATCTATCAAAACATATAAAGGTTTTTGTTACAGTTAGGCTTGGGAATTTCTATCTTTCCTGACATCAGTGTTTTGCAAACTATTTGGACAGTGTCATGTTTTATATTTTGAACGAATGGGTTAAAAAACCACTGAAACTCTTCATTTGTAGGAAACTGTATTTTAAACTGTGTTAGTGTGCAGACATGAGAAATTTTAGGAGTCTACTACATTCTATTTCTACTTCTGGCACCAAATGTGTGGGTTTTCCATACTCGACAATTCTCTAGGAATGTAAAGTCATCTTATTAGACTCTCGTATCACTCTGGAGATTCCAAAGGTCTCAGAACTGGAGATGAAGACCAAATATTTTAGGAAAAGATTTCCCTATCACAGAAGAAACTAAAAGTGTTTTAGAAGCTCTTGTGCCCAGAAAGGGAATGAAGACCAAACATATAATTATTATATCGTAATATCACAGAGTGACATACATTATTTTCAGCCACACAAAAAACTAATTGAAACAGTTATAAACATCAAATTCAAAAACATTCTCTCCAGAAAAGCTTTTTTTTTTTAAGGACTTATTTTCTACTTTACTGCTAAAGCATGACCTCCAGATTGAAGGATCAAATTAAATGTTTTTCTAATTTTTAAATTATCTGTTATGTAGCCACTCTCTGACAGCCATTCACACACAGACAGATCAACCAGTTGTGAACTCTTGACTTTGTAATTACAAAGACAGACGGGTAGGTACGACAGATCTTTTAAATATTTTGCAGTGAGATTAGAAGTGGTGAGACTGTGTAGTATAAAAGATTTCCACGGTCAGTTCCTACCTCATTACAAAATATTGCAATAGTTTTGGCTTTGATTTAAAGGTCTCATTTTTATATCAAACTAGTGACATCCTGTAGTGCTTTGTGCAAGTTTTCGTTCAATCTTTGTGGCAGTATTTCGTTTTTAATCATTTGGAGTGAATATATCATGTGTGGTGTCCTCTGTAACCTTATTCAAGAGTATGTATTGTCTCTATCCAATCAAATCAGATGCTCCATCAATGGTTACACTTACATAAATTTCTGCCAATTTCATGTTATTTGTTTATATTTACATTATTAATGTTATTTTCAACCCATGTTGTTGCTGTGTTTTTTTCCCCCACAAATCTTTTAAACCACTGTCCATTACATGAGGGCTGGCTTAGTTAACACTAACATAAACCATAAATCTACTAAACTGGGCACAGTAAACTGTTATATTGTCATACTATATAATCAAATGAACATCTGAGAGCACCACTGTTACCTTCTTTTGATAGGAACCCCCCAGTTCTCTCTGGATATGTCCCATTTCCCATATGTGACAAACTGAACAAATGAGGACGCCAGTGTCAATCAGTATACTAAACGTTGGTAATGCTTATTTCATATTTTTAAGAGCAAAGGGAATATAAATTCTAACATTGTCCCACGTTCCAGTGGATGGTCTTGAACCCCGTACGTGCTCCCCACTTTAAAAAGGGCTTTGTATAAACAACATCTGTTTGTGAAGGAAAAGGAGAAGGAAGGGTCTAAGAAATTTTCCTAGAAGAAAAGACTTTGATTAAGAAAAGGTAAGACTTGATAGAGAAAGGCATTCCAGGCTATAAGAGCTGCAAGTGGCAAGTTACAGAGTCACGAATATGCATGTGATACTTAGGAACCACAAGCTGTTCATATGGCTTAAGCCGAAGTACGTGGGAAAGAAAGACTGGAAGTAAGATTAGTAAAACAGATGGGGCTCAAATGAAGGACTACGGACTTGATGTTACTGGCAGTGGGAGTCACTGAAGGGTTCTGAGCAGGAGAATAAATGCTCAACTTTATTGGTTGAAACAGTATGAGGCTTGGGAAAGACAGATTGGAGGCTGAGCTTTGAAGCAGGAGCCTACTGCAAGAGTCCAGGCAAGAGAAGATAGGGAAGGATTTACAGCCCCCGAGGATCGAACTGAAAGGACATGTCACAATTCTAGAAGAAGCTACTGCAATAGTCCAGGTATGGCAGTGACCGTGAGGAAGGAGAATATTTGGGAGACTTGGGAAAATGTAGACGTGATTTTGTAATAACTGGCTGTCAAGATAAAGGGCAGGGAAAGGTAAAAGGAACACCGATTACAGATCAAGTGACTGGATACAGGATTCCATAAGCTGAGAGAGGAAACATCCATTCTTTCCTTTATCAGTCATACAGTCAACACTGCTTTATTGACACCCACCATGACTAGGATATAGAAAAGGGGCTGGAGGATATTTGTAAAGGAAAACTTGGTATAAGGAGATGGATAATTTGGATTAGAAATGCTCCAGAGATACCAATGTGGATATTTTAGGAAGAAACATGCAAATCTAAAGCTAAGAAGAGAGGAAGCGGCAGAAGATTTATGGATAGAAGACAATACAGATTTACAGAGAAGAGATTTCATTTTAACTGAGTCCCTACCTCACACCAAGCACTGCCCTAGACACAGAGGACATATGTCACTTAATCCCTCCAACAATCCTATGATGAAATTTGGGCTCACAGAGGTAACCCAAATTCATGTTTTCTTTCAAAAATTTCAGGCTTCTGTTTTATTTTAGCCCCATTTTATAATAAATAGCTTATACTTTTTGACTCCATGCATTGCTAAAAACTGTATCTTAAAACAGACGGGCACTGCTGACTATGTAGCATCACTGTCATCTCATCAGTTGCCAACAGAAACCAGCAAATACCTATTAGTAAAAGTGTTCAAGTGATGCAGCAGAATTTAAGTCCTTGGTGGAAAAGGATATTCAATCATATACAGCTTATACCATTACCACTGAAAGTTGGTAAAAAGAAAATCACATTCAGGATGTGATGGGTGTAACAGCAAAGACGCTTTGTTAGTAGACTGCAGAGTTCCTAGTGCTATCCTCGCTTTATTCAGTTTCACTAAGCTACAGGCTCAGCTCTGCTCAGTTCCTGATTTCCTATTCTAAATAGGAAATGAGATACGCAACTTACTGATCTTACTCAGAGAGTTACAAATCTCCTAAGTCTCATCTACTTCTGCCTCTGTCCCCTTGATTACCTGACTATCACACCAACCTTCCCACTGGTACTGGTATCCTTACTCCTGAAAACCCTATCCCCCCTGGGTCAGATTCAAGCTATGTCTGGTATCTTCTGCTATTGGCTGGAGTCCTAGTCCACAGTATCAATAGTCCAAGTTCTCAGAAGCCCCAAGTTACTATAATTAGTCATCACTTATGGATCCATCATAGAGTTCAACCACTGAATCTCCAAGAGACAAAGCTACTAA
This sequence comes from Redunca redunca, assembly GCA_006410935.1. Lineage (NCBI taxonomy): Eukaryota > Metazoa > Chordata > Mammalia > Artiodactyla > Bovidae > Redunca > Redunca redunca. The sequence continues at coordinate 3,699 of SJYQ01002967.1, forward strand.
AATGTTAGAATATCTTGCTGTAAATTCCAAAACAAAAGATAGTTATTGCTTCCAAACTTATCCATTTACTAATTATCATATTACCCTATACACATTTGTATATCATCTGGAGCAAGGAGATCAAACCAGTCAACAGTAAAGGAAATAAACCTTGAATATACATTGGAGGGACTCATGCTGAAGCTGAAGCTCCAATACTTTGGCCACTGATGCAAAGAGCTGACTCACTGGAATAGACCCTGATGCTGGGAAACACTGAGGGCAAGTGGAGAAGGGGGTGACAGAGGATGAGATGGTTGGACAGCATCACTGTTTCGATGGACACGAATCTGAGCAAACTGTGGGAGACAGTGAAGGACAGGGTGCTACAGTTCATGGGGTTGCAAAGAGTCGGGCACGACTTAGCAACTGAACAACAAACAAAAGTATCGATATTTTTCAGTTTATTGAATTATTTGATTATTGCATATCTTCTCTTTACCACTAGAAGGAAAGCTTCATGAAAGCAATGACTTTGACTTCTTGTTCATTACTGTATTTCTCAAGCCTTAGAATACGACCTCTACATGACCTCAATAAAGGTCTCTGGTAGTAGATGCTGGTAGTGTCCTACCCAGATCTCCTTTGCCACCAAAGGCACTCATTCCACAGCTACTGCAGCATTGACTTCTAAAAGCTCACAGCTGCACCCTCATTCAAAAAACTGTTTGCCACTAATGGGGAGTTCTTTGCCCAGAAGTGCCTGAGTAGCTAGAGGTTCTCCTTCATTCTTCTCCTAAAGGGCAGCCTTTAACTAATGCCTCACAGATATGGGGGCAAAAAAGGCTGGCCCCTCTGCTTCCAGGTGAGATAACCGAGTAGTTGCATTCATGCTCCAGAGCTTCCTGTGAAGAGGCTGAGATGAGACTTTATCTAAACCCACCTCTTCCCCCCAGCCTTTTATCCTGACTTTTTTACTTCCCCAAAAGTTTCACTGAAAAGCTCTGCCTCTAAAATTACTTACACAAACACTTTCATCCCTGGCTCTTCTTCTAGAGTACCTGAATTTGGTATTTGTTGACTATTTGGATGCATAAATCAGTAAAGTCAGAGGAAATAAAGAAATGATTCTTAGATTTTCCAGCAATACTCTTATCTCTTCTTGCACAAAACATTACAGATATATTTCCTTGAAGAGAAATAATTAACGGACTTGTGAGCTGAGCGACCCCATCAGGACACAAATCTACTTGCTTAATTTAAACACCTCACCCCCTCTCCTTCTGCTCACGTTGTCACTGCTGCCATCATCTGAAGAGTCTGGCTACAACAATATCTGTCTCATTTACAAGGGATGGCACTTTATAAAGCTCAACAGAAAAAACATTTTAGATCTTAACGAATTAAAAGATGGTTGGGAAGTATATGGCACCAGCCCAAGACACTTCTTTACTCTGTTGGCTTACCCAAAGATGCTGCTGGCAGAGGCAATGCTGACTGGAGAGGTCCAGAGAGACGGGAGCAGGTGAAAGCAGTTGGGATGTGATGTTAAGCATGTTAAGATAATCTGATATTGAGACAATTGTAATATTGTTTATTTTTATTACAACTAAGGACTAAATATTTTAAAAAATCACTCCCCCTAACAGAGTATCAATGATTTTTACGATGGAGGGACTCAGACAGTAAAGAATATAACTACAACACAGAAGACCCGGGCTCAATCCATGGGTAGGGAAGATCCCCTGAAGAAGGGAATGGCTACTCACTCCAGTATTCTGGCCTGGAAAATTCCATCGACAGAGGAGCCTGGTGGGCTACAATCCATGGGGGTCACAAAGAGTCAGACATAACTGAGCGACTAATACTTCAGCATGAAATAATTATTTTCTTAATATGAAGTTGCTCTATAAGTTAAAAACACACACACACATACAAAGGACTGGAAGGTTATAAACTAAACTGACAACGGTGACTGACTTGAAGGAGGGGAGATGAGATTGGCATGGTTGTTAAAGGTGGCTTTAGCTATTATTAGCGTTTTCTTTCTACAGAAAGAAGAGTAGAGTCAAATTGAAGAAATATTCATAGTTGTTAAATATGAGCAACAAGTTTGGCTATGTTATGTGCTATACGTTTGTATTTACATTTTTTTGATTTTTGAAGTTTTTCTCAGACTAAAAAAAAAGTATACAACACTTGAAAAGAATGTAGCTATTCTCTAGTGGCAAGGGATTTAACAAAACTAAGAAAAAATACACACTGCATCAGTGGTTCTCAAGCTTATTCAGCTTGTGATTTAGGAAATAAATCACAAGGAAATATTCAGCTTGTTCCTAGTCCCTTCTTCCAAGACAGTCTAGAGCAGACTGCTTGCTAGGATCTACAGCTGAGGGCTGGTCTGCAGCTCTGATTCACCCGTCTCTATAACCTACTGTAACAACTGTTTGGTGGATGCACCCAGAGAACTGAAGAGTGTCTGCCTGGGAGGAGCATCATGTAAAAGATCACAGGCACTGATCTAGTTTACGTTTTTATGAATTACCTGGGTGACAGGAGAGAAAACAGAGCTGTTAAGTTTACTGATGATACCTCTCAGGGATCATCAATCCTAAAGGAAACAAACCCTGATCCTGGGAAAGATTAAGGGCAAGAGGAGAAGGGAGTGACAGAGGATGAGATGCTTGGATGGCATCACAGACTCCTTGGACATGAATCACCACTTAACGACTGAGCAACAACCGCTCAGGGAAGATGTGTTAAGAGATAAAGTAAGTTTAATAGTCTGGAGAACAGTGAAGAAAACAGAAAATGAAATTGATAAGGATATTACATTGGGGAAAAAAATGGGAAAATATGGAATAACTGGCCAAAGGAAAGACTCTGGGATCAGGCTGGGCAAGGATTAGGAACGTGAAGTTAGAATTTTAAAAAATCAAGCTATTACATGTATAATGAAGTAATAGCATGTAAGCACTGCTTGGCCAACAGTTTAAACACATGGCTAGTACTTTGGTGAGGTACTTACTGACGTGCTACCATCACTAAAATAATGTTTGATCAGAGAGACAAAGTCAAGAAACATCACAGTACAGTGGCCAGAGCATAAGGCTGAAGACAGAATATATGAAGCCAGCTGTGTGACCTCAGACAAGTGTTTCACCTCTGGGCTTCTGTACACATCTGCAAAAAAAGAGGCGGTAATGGTGCTGATCTCAGACAGTTGTGAGCAAAAATGAGTTATAATTTGAAAACAGTGTAGAACAGAGTAGTTAATATGTACTTTTTTTATGAAAAAGCAAACATAATATAGGAATTTAAATGGATTTGGAGTAAAAAATTATTACAGATCTAAAGATCCGCATGGAAAAATGAGAGGTACTGGCATACTTCATTCTGTAAAAAAGGAGGGGGCAATAGAAGACGTTCTTAGTGGGAAAACTATTAACTGCTGATAAAAATGTGTCTGAAATAGCCTTTTCCAGTTAGTAATGGGGAAGATGAGACAGAAGGACTATCCTAGCACCTTTGACATCAGACATGTTTCCAGTTCTCTAGTCTTCTTATCAGTGCTAAGAAGGTCTTGATGGCTCAATCATAGTTTTTTCCATGAGGCTTCAAAAAAAGCTTTTTTGTTTTTCTATTTCTTCCCGATATATCTACTTGCCCTCTGGGACTTCGTGAATTTTAAAATTTATACTGTCACATTCAGTTTTCTTCAGACTGAGGAAAGCCTGATACACTGAATTATGCGGTGCTTTTTAAAGCATGCCATCATTCATTCCAGGATATTCGATGTGGAGAAGGTTGATGCTACAGTTTTACAGTTCACTTTATCTCATTTGATTTCATGAAGAAAATGTACACAAAAATATGAAAGGGGAAAAACAAGAGTTTTAACAGCAACCATCTCCAATGTGATGCAGTAGTCCCCTCTTATCCATTTTTCTTTTATCCCCTCAGCCTCCATATAGCTATCAATCACAAATTAGCCAGTTAAACCTGTTTCAATAGGTCATTGCCAGTATGTTTGTTTGACCTCAACGATTTGACCTGCACGACTGCAATCACCTCCTCATGTTCTCTGTGATTAAATCTCATCTAACACTGATCTACTCACAGACTGTGGTCCTAATGACCTTTCTTGCTTTAACTCCATCACATTGCATTCAGGATAAAATCCAAACCTCAGCAAGGCCCATGAAGTCCCCACAAAGTCCCATGTCTTCCTCTTGGCATCAGCTCTAGCATCTATACACATATGTGTCACGCTACCCAAGCAGCCTCTCACTTCCTATTTTTAGACAGCTTGTTTTCAATATGTGCCATATATATATGGCATATGCCATCAACCATAATGACTTGTTCAGTGTTCTGCACTTAGAAGACTACTACTTATCCCTGAAGACTCAGTTTGAGTGTCACCTTCTCCAGACCCCTTCCACCAAATCACATGCATATACTCAGAGGATTGGGTACCTCTCTTCAAGGGTCCCACAGAACCTATGTATGTTTCTTTCTTGGCTTCTATAGAACACTGTATCTTAAATGCTGGTGTACTGCCGCCCACTGACGGGCAAGCAAGGACATCTAGTCAATATCAATATCATCATCTATACAGTCAGCCCTCCACATCCATAGGTTCTACATTTGAGGACTCAACCAACTGTGGATTGAAAACATTTGGGAAAAGAAACTCAAAGTTCCAGAAAGCTAAAACTTGAATTTGCTGTGATCCAGCTACTATATATATATACATATAGCATTTATATTGCATTTATAACTATTTATAGAGCATTTACATGGCATTAGGTATTATAAGTAATCTAGAGATGTTTTAAAGTATATGGGAGGATATATGTAGGCTATATGCAAATACTATGCCACATATAAGGTACCTGAGCATCCCTGGATTTGGGTGTCCAAGGGAGTCCTAGAACCAATCCCCTACAGATACTAAGAACATCTGTACATCATCAGTACCCTAAACAGCCCCTGGCAAACAACAGGAATCTAATAAGTAAAAATCAGTTGAAATGAATTAATATATAATAAATAAGCCAGACTCCTGCCTTTAAAAAATTCCCTATTTAGCTAAGGAGACATGACTGGGGGAAAGGAGATGGAAATAAGATACAGAAATTAACTACAATGCCATTTGGAGTGAGAAAAAGTGGGGTACATGGCAAGAAACTATTATTTATGAGTTACCTTAAGTATTTAGGTGCCTAAAATGTACAGATATTATGGTTGGTCCTTTTTATACCGCCTTAATTTTTCACAACCATCTTGAAGGGTATTATTTCAATTTATTAGATAAACAAATAAGGACTCAAGGAGTTCAAGACCACACAAAGTTAATGGTAAAGACATAATTTTATATTTAAAACCCATGTTCTTTCTACCACAGTGGTACAAATTCAGTTCTATGGAGTTTCAGAGGAGGGGAAATTTACACCCAGAATGACAAATCAGAAAGGTTCCATGTAGAACTAACAGTGGACCAAATCTTGAAGGATTCTAGGAGAAATAGAGTGCATTTTAGAGAGAGGAATAAAGACCAGCATGGATACAAGTTCAAAACTGGTCAGTAGGACACAGAATAGTCCAGTCTGGAATAAGCTGAGCATACACTGGGAAAATCTCACAGAAGAGAAAATTGGGACTTCCCTGGTGGACCTGAGCACTCTATATTTACAATGGACACCAATACTAGAAAAATAAACAAGTACTTAGGTCATGCTAATGATTGGACCTGTGCCATCATCTCCATATATGAAGGGTAGCAGATTAAAAAAAAAATCTGGTAACATACTTCAAAATTAAGGTAATTCTGATTTTAATTTTAATACAAAAGTGTACTTTTATCCAAGAAGGAAATATAGCTACAGAAATTGCCATATCAAGTTAATTTAATGTCAAATTATAGTAACATTGTGAAAAAAAGAAGTAAATAAATGCACTTCACAAAGGTGAGTCATGTAATCTCCTCTGTCTGAAATATGTACCATAAAAGTCATTACACGAATTAATCCTTAAAGGTATCTAAATCATACTCTTAGGGCAATCTTGATTTTAACAAAAAATATGAATTGCCTAGCTTGCTCATTTTATGAGATCTGATCTTAAAACGTAAGATGGCCATCCTCAAAAGTATACCGATTATAAGTTTTATTCATGCATGTTTGGTGATGGTTTTACTTATCAAGATCATGTTTTTAATGACTCATAACTAATTTTGTTGGAATGACATCCATAAACTAAATTGAGTGTGACTGATTATTTAGATGGTAACATCACAAATCCATTAAAAGGAACCTTAAATAAACAGAGTTAATGACCTTAAGTAAGTCACCCATAGATCAGAGACGTTCCGAACATTTTTTTCAATTGCTATTTTTAGGTTGTTAAAAACATATGTTTTTAACAATTGTTTTTAACAACAATTTCATCAGATTAAGTTGTATGGTAAATATAGCCATTAAGTTGTACATAATAGAGAAGAAAACTTTTCATGTTGAAAAGCCTTTCAAAATATATATTTTAAACAGAAATGGAGATTTTTTACTTCCAACTTTACATAATAAATTAAATATCAAATACTGACAAACAGAGGTATCCCAGTGCCTATTGAAGTGGATATTATATTTGTAATACTATCATCAATCAATGATATAGCAATGAGGGCTATAGCAAAAATAATAAAAATCTATTTGAAAATTTTACATTTTGAATTTAGACTTTTTCTTCATAGACAATGTATCCATATATTTATGTAGCCAAAATCAGAAATACCATGGGATATAATCAACATGCAATTTTTCACTATTATTTGTTATTTCTCAATGAAAGTATAGGAGACATTCTAGGCAGAAAGTAAAGCATGGTACAGTCAGCCCTCTATATTCACAGTTTCTGCATCAATCAACCTTGAACTGAAAATATCTGGGACAACAAAAAATTCCAGAAGTTCCAAAAAGCAAAACGTGAATTTGTCATGTGGCAACTATTCACACTGCATTTATACTGTATTTACAATTTACATAGCATTTACATTGTATTGGCTTCCCTGGTGGCTCAGATGGTAAAGAGTCTGCCTGCAGAGTGGAAGACCCGGGTTCAGTCCCTGGGTTGGGAAGATCCCCTGGAGAAGGAAATGACAACCCACTCCAGTATTCTTGCCTGGAAAATCCCATGGATGGAGGAGCCTGGAGGGCTACAGTCCATAGGGTCACAAAGAGTTGGACACGACTGAGCAACTTCACTCACTTAATATTGTATTAGGTATTACAAGTAATCTAAAGATGATTTAAAGTATATGCAGGATGTACACAAGTTATATGCAAATACTACACCATTTTATATAAGAGACCTGAGTGAGCATCTGTGGGTTTTAGCACCCATGGGGTCCTGAAACCAATCTACTAAAAATAATGGGGGACGACCTTATCTCTGATCTTCTAAACTTTCTACAGCATCCTGTCGTCTTCTTTCCTATTTAAAGATACTAGAATACAGATCTGAAAGTTGACCTTGCCCACTTCTATTCAACAGAGATGAGAAAGTTCAGTTCAGTTCAGTTCAGTCGCTCAGTCGTGTCCGACTCTTTGTGACCCCATGAATTGCAACATGCCAGGCTTCCCTGTCCATCACCAACTCCCAGAGTTCACTCAGACTCACGTCCATCGAGTCAGTGATGCCATCCAGCCATCTCATCCTCCGTCGTCCCCTTCTCCTCCTGCCCCCAATCCCTCCCAGCATCAGAGTCTTTTCCAATGAGTCAACCCTTCGCATGAGGTGGCCAAAGTACTAGAGTTTCAGCTTCAGCATCATTCCTTCCAAAGAAATCCCAGGGCTGATCTCCTTCAGAATGGACTGGTTGGCTCTCCTTGCAGTCCAAGGGACTCTCAAGAGTCTTCTCCAACACCACAGTTCAAAAGCATCAATTCTTCGGTGCTCAGCCTTCTTCACAGTCCAACTCTCACATTTATACATGACTACTGGAAAAACCATATCCTTGACTAGACGGACCTTGGTCGGCAAAGTAATGTCTCTGCTTCTGAAAATACTATCTAGGTTGGTCATAACTTTTCTTCCAAGGAGTAAGCGTCTTTTAATTTCATGGCTGCAGTCACCATCTGCAGTGATTTTGGAGCCCCCCAAAATAAAGTCTGACACTGTTTCTACCGTTTCCCCATCTATTTCCCATGAAGTGATGGGACCGGATGCCATGATCTTTGTTTTCTGAATGTTGACCTTTAAGCCAACTTTTTCACTCTCCTCTTTCACTTTCATCAAGAGGTTTTTTAGTTCCTCTTCGCTTTCTGCCATAAGGGTGGTGTCATCTGCATATATGAGGTTATTGATATTACTCCCAGCAATCTTGATTCCAGCTTGTGTTTCTTACAGTCCAGTGTTTCTCATGATGTACTCTGCATATAAGTTAAATAAGCAGGGTGACAATATACAGCCTTGACGTACTCCTTTTCCTATTTGGAACCAGTCTGTTGTTCCATGTCTAGTTCTAACTGTTGCTTCCTGACCTGCATATAGATTTCTCAAGAGGCAGGTTAGGAGGTCTGGTATTCCCATCTCTTTCAGAATTTTCCACAGTTTATTGTGATCCACCCAGTCAGAGGCTTTGGCATAGTCAATAAAGCAGAAATAGATGTTTTTCTGGAACTCTCTTGCTTTTTCCATGATCCAGCAGATGTTGGCAATTTGATCAAGTGAAGTATAAAAGTTTAGGAATTGAGACGACCTACCGAGTCGTCCCAGTTAAAATTATTAAATTAAAATTTGCTCAAATTTTGTTAAATTTATTCCTAAATGTTTTGTGCCTTATAATAAGCATTTAAATACTTTAATTTTCCCATTGTCCATTGCTTTTATATAAAAATACAACTGATTCTGTAGATTGACCTTGTATCCTGTGACCTTGCTTAAGGTACTTACTAGTTGTGATAGTTTTTTTTGATTTCTTAGAATTTTCTATGTACATAATCATGCTGTCTCTAAATAAAGACAATTTAAATTCTTCTACTTAATCATATGTGCCATTTATTACTTTTTCTTGCCTTATTGCACTGGCAAAGACCTCTAGCACAATGATGAACAATGAATATTCTTGCCTTTTCCCTAATCTTGGGTGGAAAGTATTTAGTTTAGTTTTTTTTTTTTTTAACCAGTAATTACAAGTTAGTTACAGGTTTTTCACTGATGCCTCTTAACAGGTTGAAGAAGTTTCCAGATATTTGTAATTTGCTGTAATATTTGAACATTTCATTTTACCAAATTTTATTTGTTTGTTGGCTTTTTTTCAGGGGGGCAGGGGCAATGACTGAAATGATCATATGGCTTTTCCTTTATGCTGTACATAGAGTGGTTTACATTATTTGATTTCAAATGTTAAACCAACCTTACATTCCTGGGATTAAAACTCATTTGGTTATGATGCATTATCCTTTTTACATTTTGTTGAATTTGATTTGTTAATATTTGTTAAGAACTTTTCTATCTATGCTCACAGAGAATATTGAACTGTAATTCTCTTATATTATACAGGTTTGCTGGTAAAAAAAAATACTGTTTTTATTCATCTAAGAATGTCTATATTTCTAAAGAATATTTTGCCAGATATACTAATGTATATTAACTTTTTATTCTTCTTTTGGCTGTTGAAAAACAACCATTTCACTGAATTGTGGTTACTCATGACAAGACAGTGGTCATTTTTATGATTTCCCCTGATATGTAATATGCCTTATTTATTTATTTAATTATTTTTGCTGGCAGATTTAAAGATTTACTCTTTCAATTTTAAACAATTTGATTACAACATACTTTGCTGTGGTTTCCTGCTTATCTTGCTTGAGGTTCATTGAGCTTCCAGGATTGGTGACTTAATGCTTTTCACAAAATTTGGGAATTTTTCCATCAGTACATCTTCAAATAATATTCTGCCCTGGTCTTTGTCCCCCATCTTTTCTTTTTTTTGAGATTTTAATTGCCTGTATGTGTGTGGTGTTGGAGAAGACTCTTGAGAGTCCCTTGGACTCCAAGAAGATCCAACCAGTCCATCCTAAAGGAGATCAGTCCTGGGTGTTCATTGGAAGGACTGATGCTGAAGCTGAAACTCTAATACTTTGGCCAACTCATGAAAAGAGTTGACTCATTGGAAAAGACCCTGATGCTGGGAGGGATTGGGGGCAGGAGGAGAAGGGGACGACAGAGGATGAGATGGCTGGATGGCATCATCGACTCGATGGAAGTGAGTCTGAGTGAACTCTGGGAGTAGGTGATGGACAGGGAGGCCTGGTGCGCCGCGGTTCATGGGGTCACAAAGAGTCAGACATGACCGAGCAACTGAACTGAGACTGCATTTTTAAGGTTGCTACTTCTGTACTGAGAATTCCTAATTATTCCCTCATTATGTTGATTCCCCCTTTACATGCTTGAACATATTTAAGGCAGCTGTTTTACAGTCCTTGTCTGCTAACTCAATCATCTGTCATTTTGGTGTCTATTTCTATTGACCAATTTTCCTGCTTATTTGTATGTCTAGTAGTAGTCTATCAAATGCTTGATACTGTAAATGCTCTGTTGATAAATGTTTGGATTTTGTAATCTTCTCTCATTCAATGGTAAGTTTGTTCAGCTAAGCAGCTGATTTACTTCTGAATCGGCTTAACTGTTTCCAACACATATTCTCCCGAACATCTAACCCTTTCGTTTTTAAAATCATTTTGTATGAGGAAAACTTACAAAATAGTGTTAAGTAACAAACATCTTTTTTTTTTTCCAGGAGTTATTTTTAAACTTATTAAGAGAGGCATAGAATAGCTTTTACTCTAGGGACATATTTATCCTACTTCTTTTTTTCCCATTATATTTATTTATTTTTAATTTAAATTTATTTAATTGGAGGCTAATCACTTTACAATATTGTATTGGTTTTGCCATACATCAACATGAATCTGCCACAGGTGTACATGTGTTCCCCATCCTGAAGCCCCCTCCTATCTCTCTCTCCATACCACCCCTCTGGGTCATCCCAGTGCACCAGCCCCAAGCATCCTGTATCCTGCATCGAACCTGGACTGGCGATTCGTTTCTTATATGATATTATACATGTTTCAATGCCATTCTCCCAAATCATCCCACCCTGTCCCTCTCCCACAGAGTCCAAAAGACTGTTCTATACATCTGTGTCTCTTTTGCTGTCTCACATATAGGGTTATCGTTACCATCTTTCTAAATTCCATATATATGCATTAGTATACTTTATTGGTGTATAAAACACATTCTTATGGGGAGTATTCTGGAGGACTACAATCATTTATATGTGGGTTTACAGTAGTTTACTAGTTTGTGTGGACATTTCATTTTTGGCTTTAGATAGTGAAATCTTAGAGGCATTGTTTTAAATCTGAAAAGTTTTCACTTAATTATGTCATATTTTATTAATTCTAGGATACTCATCTTTTTACATTTTACATTTTAACATGATTGAAATTGAGATATATCTTATGGCTGCTAACAGCTTCCAATCATTGTAGTCCTGAATTGACATCTTTTTCCTCCAGAGATGTTTGCTTCTGTCAGTCACATGGGCTTACTATCAACCCAGTACTACTTTTTTTTTCCCCCAAGATCTTAGTTTTTTATTTTTTTATTTTATTATTATTATATTTTTTTTACTTTACAATATTGTATTGGCTTTGCCATACATCAACATGAATCCGCCACTTCTAAAGCACAGATTTCACAGGATATATCTTTGAATCCCAGGAGTAAGTTTAATGAAGGTGCTTAACCATGTGGGAGCTCTGGTAATTGTTCAGCTCACCAGTCTCTAGTGGTTGTTCCTTCACCAGGGTCTGTGAGTCATGTGGCACTAGTGGTAAAGAATCTGCCTGCCAGTGAAGGAGACATAAGAGACTCAGGTTTGACCCCTGATTCGGGAAGATCCCCTGGAGGAGGGCACGGCAACCCACTCCAGTATTGTTCCCTGGACAATCCCATGGACAGAGGAGCCTGGTGGGCTACAGTCCATGGGGTCACTAGGACTCGACACAACCAAAGTGACTTAGCACACACACACATGCACTGTGGTAGGACCGATCTGGTCCCAGTAACTTCATCACAGCCAGAGGTGTAAATGCCAGGAGAGAGTTTCTGACAATCACTCAGCTTTACTCTGGTACTCTTCTCTTTCTTCTTTGGTCCACTAACTTTACCTTCTTTTCTCCTACATTTTTCTCTCAAAATACATCATTCTCTAGTAAAAGGACTCAAAACAAAAATCAGTTCTTGTAACTCAATCCAGGATTTATTTCCACCACACAATATTTTTGTTAATCTCTTGGGATTAAAAAAATAACAATTCAATCTAGTTTTAATTTGCTTATTACTTGGCATACTCCTGAATTTTTTTCTCTCCCCTTTGGTGGATCTGCTGCATATTTTTTATTTTAGAAAGATTAAGAACAAGTTCATTAATAGAGCTAAAAACAATCTATGTTGAGAAAATCTATCTGATTAAAAGCTATCCCTGGACCAGCAAACCACACAAAACTAAATAATCCATAAAGTGTTTTCCAAGAAGGCAAGAGTAATAATTTACTTCTTCATATTTTTGAATTCCTTATCTCACACCTGAGATTCACATAGTTTACTGTTTCTCCTTGTGAGCTACGTTAGGTTCCTGTTAGAGAGTGAGCTTAGTCTCTACATTCTTTTCTTCTAATTTAAGAGCCTTTATGTTGATGAAAACTACTCCCTGAATGCAATGTTCATCACTTTGTCCAAAAAATATCTATTAATTCATGTTTATAAAGCATTAGTCACTTTAAAAATAAATTTTGCATGGTTTTATTACCTTTTAAGAAGAGGAGAGATAAAGGCCGAAGGAAAAGAAATAAACTGGTATATTAAAAATGGGCTTTTAAGAAAATATTTTTAATTGTACCAGGAGCAAAATAAATGATTAGACCAGATCTTAAGAGGCTGTGGGTTTTATCCTCTTACCTGTGCAGCTGGATATATTCTCGGGGTCTGTTGAGCAGATGAAGGAATCTATCAACAATCTTGTTTTTTCCTACACCCTGTAATTACACAGAAAGCATTAAACAAAAAAGAAACTTGTCTGGAGGTAAAACAAACCAGAAAAATCTCCTACTGATAATCTGTCCTAGTTTACTGTTAATGCAAACCAAACTAGTAAACATATACAGCACATCTTTTATGACATAGTTTTTTTTTTTAACTGACTTCTAAATACGCTAGCTCTAAGTTCTTCTTATTTAAAAGGAAATTCAAAGTTATTTTTAGCCTTCTGCAACTTGTTTTTTATTTTCTGCTCTTTAATTTTACACTGAGGCGTAAATATTAGAGCCAGAATATTATCTATTTCAGGTTTAAAGAACGGCAGCAAAGGAAATCAAGCAAGAGTAAAAACAAAGACTTTTCTAACGCGCTCTTCAGAACTGTGGGTTTAGCTATATAAAGATAAATGTAACACGGTACTTCTTTTGCTTTAACTAAACACTCATTTCTTCTCCTTTTATCCTACTTTCTAGTCTTGTAAGACCTTGGAAACCTGAAACTATAATCAGGGTTTATTAGTCTCAACTATATCTTCTCTTCTTAGAAATGCCCTCATTTTCTCAGAATTTACTGACACCAAGGTTGTTGTCCTTTCGTAGAGGACAAGCTGTTAAAAATGGAATCCACTCCCATGCTATTGCTCCATTTCAAAGTTTTCACTTAGAGGTGGACCACTCTATTAATGGGATGTAAAACTGCTAAGAAGTGGGTTGGGTGGGAAGAGTAGAAGTGGTTTTAAAAGCTGCATTTTGTAACATATGTTGTAGCAATAAAAGTACCTTTATTGATTTCTTACACTGTCCACAGTCAAACATATGGTACAAAGCTATATAGGGTTTAAATGGTATGTTGCAATAAACACAAAATTTTAAATAAATAAGTTCGGACAAACAAAATGGGTGTTAAATTACATCAGCTCTGTTCAATTCAAGAAACCTAGAGAAAAACAAATATCATAAATGCATTGTACTGTCAGAAACACAAAGGGTTTCTTAAAAGAACAAGTCATGAAAAACCACTGTGGGGAGCTCATGCTCCCTCCCTGCTTCCAAGATCAGATTCCCCCTCGCTCTTTCAAATTCCTCCTGAGCAATTTCAGGAGCTTGCTGAGGTTGTGCTGTATGGGTCGCTCAGTCGTGACTGACTCTCTGTGACCCCAAGGACTGTAGCCCGCCAGGCTCCTCTGTCCATGGCATTTCCCAGGCAAGAGTACTGGAGTGGGGTGCCATGACAAGCCCTATAAATGTAGGATGCAATGTGGAGTCCCTGGCTGCCACTAAGAGGCTCCTTTGCTATGTCTTCTTTCAATGGTTAAAAAAAAAGAAAATTCCACTGAGTAAACTTTAAAAATCTTATTGAGCTTATTCAATGATTCATGCATCTGGCACATAGAAAGGAGAAGCACAGAAGAGACTTTCATAAGCAGACGGGAGCAGGGCAAGCAAGTTCTACCAGCAAAACTGTTACACTAGGTTGTGACAAGGCCCCCTTCCTCAGGGGCCTCTTGGGCCAGTGGCCTCATCAGTGCTGACCAGGTGATCCGCATTTACGGGTTTAAGACTGCATTTCTGGGAGAGGCTGAAACTGTAATCTGGGTGAGTCTGGGTTCTGTGATGAGAGTTTAGCATAAGGGACCCCATTTGGGGCTGGCTACTTCTGGGGGCTGTGTTAGTTTTAGCACGTTTTAGAGTCTTCCGGACTCCAGCCTCATCTGCCTCCTGGCTCCATATGCTCTCTCGGGGAATCTCACCTACTCCCTCCACTTCAGTCGTCTCATACAGCTCACGTGTCTTCCCTGAGCCCCAAGCTGAGATGAGATCTCCTGTTTCGAACTGTCAGCTGAGCTTCTGTGCCAGGTGTTCATACTGAACTCATTATGCTTCCACCAAAACCAACTCTGCTTTCTTTTTAACCTACTCTTAACAGTATGGCCTCATACCCAGTCGGTCAATGAATGAGTCTCAGAATGCTTTTGACCACTGTATTTTTTTCCCTGCTCTATTCAAAACGTCACTAGAATCTCTGTAGTTTCGATTTGCAAAACTTTCCCTTTCTTTCTTTCTCCCTCCCTCCCTCCCTCCTCTCCTTCCTTTTTCCCTCCCTCCTTCTCTTCTCTTCTTCCTTTTATTTCCTTCCACTCCTTTCTCCTCCACTTCTCTCTTTCCTCCCTCCCTTCCTTCCTTCCTTCCATATCTCCTTTGTCTATTTTATCAACCTTTTTAGCACCTAATGTTCTAGGTATTGTACTAGCTGAGTGGGATACAATGATAAATAAAATAACTACAACCCCTGACCACACTGATAGCTTACAACCCAATAGGAAATAGACAATGAAACAAGCAAAATACAGTAAGCCCCCTACATACAAACTTTCAAGTTGTGGACATTCAGAGATGCAAACGTGTGTTTGCATGTCCACTGACATAAACGAGTTCAGATGTCTGGTGTACACTGCCATGTGCATGCATCCTCTATAAGTGGCTGTGATGTTGTGTACTTTGCTGTAAACAGTACAGTATCTTTATTTCAGGGGGTCCAAAAGTATAAAAGCAGCAGTATACAGCTGATTGTGATAGCTGGGTTCCAAGGCTAACTTTGCTGTGTGTGCACGCTAAATCCCTACCATCGTGTCTGACTCTCTGTGACCCTGTGGACTATAGCCCTCCAGGTTCCTCTGTCCAAGGGATTCTCCAGGCAAGGATACTAGAGTGGGTTGCCATCCTCTCCTCCAGGAAACCTTCCCAACCCAGCGATAGAACCTATGTCTCCTGCAGCTCCTGCACTACAGGCAGATTCTTTACCCAAGCCACAGGGAAGGCCTTGGTTTTGTTGTACTTACGAACAAACTGGACTTAAGAATGAGCTCTCTCAGAACATAACTCATTTGTATGTAGAGTACTTACTGTAGATGTACATGTGATGTGTTCTGCTATGGAACATCCAAAGGTCTTGAAGATTCAACCAAAGGCTCAGGAAGTCCCACTATGCACAGTGATATTTCAGTTGAAATAAGGAATTAAAGAGATTATGGGAAGGAGGAGAAACAGGAGTGTTCCATGTAGAGAGAACAGTATGTGTAAAGACTTGGGGCACTAGAGAGCTGGAGCACTGGACAGATCCAAGTGAAGTCAAGGAGCAGGAGTGAGGAACGGAATAATAAGGAACAAGCCTAGAGCAGGAGGCAGGGTCTAGCTCTGGCAGTCCTGGAAGCCAGGTGAGAGCTTGGATTGTTTCCTAATAGCACCAAAAGGTCACTGAAGTAGAGGGGGAACAGGATCAGATTTTCACTTTAGGAAAATCATTCTGGTGAAATGCCAGGAAAGAGAACAAGACTGAAAGCAAAGGAAAGCCATTCGGAAACTTCTTAACAAACTCAGGCTGGAGATGCTGGTGGCTTCAAGCAAGGAGCTGAGAGATATGAATGTACTTAAGAGATAGTTAGGGGAAAGGACTAACAAGATCCGAGGATGAACTGGATGTGAGGTGAGAGAAATAAACCTTTCTGTCTTGGGCAATAAGGCGGAACGTGATGCTACTTAAAGACACATGAAACTGGGAGGCGAGGTGCTGGGTAGGGAGGGAAGTCTAGTATTAAAAAAAGGCAGCTTAACTTTGGAAAGACTGACTCTGCCGTGCCTGCTTCACACATCTGCTCCTGCCTCTCTGACTCACTGTCACTGCTCCAGGGCAGCCCATCATTGTGCTCAGACTCCTAGAAAGGGTCCTCTTGGGCCTCCCGCCTCCAGATTTACAACTGGCCAGTCCACCATTTGTTTAGTTATTTTTCTTTTTCTTAAACAGAGATCTCATCAGGTCATTTCTGGCTTCATTTTAAAAGCTCCAATAATTCCTTCGAGGAAATGCTAAAAGCATAACCCAGGAAGGAATTTCTGTAAATATCCTGAGCAAAATGAGACAGTTACAGTGATTTGTTTTTTCCAATCACAGTTTTCGCCTAGAACAAAAAAATCCTGAGGATTACTTTAATTGAATAAATACATAAATAGTATCTTATTTTTCCATTACAAAAGCCACATATACTCATTTTTCTCAACAAGAAGTTTAGAAAACAAAAAACTACCCAATGTGCAATTGTCGAAATAAATCTGCTACCATTTTCATTTTGTTTCTGTGGATATTTATCTTTATTTACTAATCATTATCCTATATATACAATGTGTATCCTTTAATAAAAATTGGCACAAAATAAATAGCTTTTATATCACACTTGACTCTTTTAGAAGATAATCTTTAGTCGGGAAGATCCCCTGAAGGGGAAAATGGCAATCCGTTTTGAGGATTTTTGCCTAGGAAATCCCACTGATGAAGCAGCCTGGCAGGCTACAGCCCGTGGGGTCCCAAGAGTCAGACACGACTGAGCAATGAACAACAACAGCAGCAAAAGGGAATGAGAATTTTAAAAAGAAGGAACCTGTAGAATGAGAGATGATAAAAAAAACTACAAATTGTCTCAAAGGGATGACGCTTTTTTTTATCATTACTCTTGTCTCATCATGTTCTTTGTGACAAGGTACTAGAAAGAAGGACCTTTACAGAGCTAGGAGTCGGACGGCTCTTTGACTACAGGGTTTGGAGGAGGAATGATTCTGTTAAGCCCCTAAGGACAGGAGGAAAACATACTTTAATTTATTAAATATTTTATTTATTTATTTATTTTTTCATGGCACCTTTATTTATTTTTTTTTAATTTTTTAAAATTTTTATTTTAACTTTAGTTTACATTACTGTATTGCTTTTGCCAAACATTAACATGAATTCACCACGAGTGTACAAGCGTTCCCAAACATGAATCCCTTCCCACCTCCCACCCCATTTATTAAATATTTTAAAATAAAGTAAATATTTAAAATAAAATAAAATTTGAGAAAAGGACAGAAGAAAAGAAAAGGAAAGGGGAGTCATATACTTTGCTCTTGCTGAAGGAGGTAGAAACCTCTTCCAGCAACATTCTGCTCCCTTTGGGCCAACAAAGAGGAGGAACCTGACGTTTTTCGAGTCTTCTGCTGCATGCCTACCCGCCCTTCCAGTGCTTCACCACCCACACCCTCACGCCAGCCATGTCAGCGGGAGGTAACTCTTCTGTCTTGGAGAAAAGCAAACTTAAGTTCAGGGCTTCCCCAGTGGCCCAGCGCTAAAAAATCACCTGCAATGCAGGAGACAAAGGAGACATGGGTTCGATTCTTGTGTCGGGAAGATCCCTGGAAAAGGGGATGGTTACCCACTGCAATATCCTTGCCTGGGAAATCTCATGGACAGAGGAGCCTGGTGGGCTACAGTCCATGGGGTCGCAAAGAGTCGGACACAACTGAGCATCGGTTCAGTTCAGTTCAATCGCTCAGTCGTGTCCAACTCCTTGCGATCCCATGGACTGCAGCACGCCAGGCTTCTCTGTCCTTCACCAGCATTCCCGGATCTTGCTCAAACTCAAGTCCATCAAGTCTGTGATGCCATCCAACCATCCCATCCTCTGTCGTCCACTTCTCCTCCTGCCTTCAACCTTTCCCAGCATCAGGGTCTTTTCAAATGAGTGAGTTCTCATCAGGTGGCCAAAGTATCGGCACTTCAGCTTCAGCATCAGTCCTTCCAATGAATATTTAGGACTGATTTTCTTTAGGATTGATTGGTTTGATCTCCTTGCAGTCCAAGGGACTCTCAAGAGTCTTCTCCAACACCACAGTTCAAAACCATCAATTTTTCAGCGCTCAGCTTTCCTTACGGTCCAACTCTCACATCCAAACATGACTACTGGAAAAATCATAGCTTTAACTAGATGGACTTCTGTAAGCAAGGTAATGTCTCTACTTTTCAATATGCTGTCTAGGTTGGTCATAGCTTTTCTTCCAAGGAGCAAGCAAGCGTCTTTTAATTTCATGGCTGCAGTCAACATCTGCAGTGATTTTGGAGCCCAGAAAAATAAAGTCTTTCACTGTTTTCATTGTTTCCCCATCTGTTTGCCATGAAGTGATGGGACCAGATGCCATTCATTTTTTGAATGCTGAGTCTCAAGCCAGGTTTTTCACACTCCTCTTTTACCTTTATCAAGAAGCTCTTTAGTTCCTTTTTGCTTTCTGCCATAAGGGTGGTGTCATCTGTGTATCTGAGGTTATTGATATTTCTCCTGGCAATCTTGATTCCAGCTTGTGCTTCATCCAGCCCAGAATTTCACATGATGTACTCTGCATATGAGTTAAATAAGTAGGGTGACAATATACAGCCTTGACGTACTCCTTTCCCAATTTGGAACCAGTCTGTTGTTCCATATCTGGTTTTAGCTATTGCTTCTTGACCTGCATACAGATTTCTCAGGAGGCAGGTCAGGTGGTCTGGTATTCCCATCTCTTTCTGAATTTTCCACATTTTATTGTGATCCACACAGTCAAAGGCTTTGGCATAGTCAATAAAGCAGAAGTAGATGTTTCTGGAACACTGTTGCTTTTTCTACGCTGCAACGGATGTTGGTAATTTGATCTCTGGTTCTTCTGCCTTTTCTAAATCCAGCTTGAACATCTGGATGTTCACAGTTCATGTACTGTTGAAGCCTGGCTTGGAGAATTTTGAGTATTACTTTGCTAGCGTGTCAGATGAGTGCAAGTGTGTGAACATTCTCCGGCATTGCTTTTCTTAGGGATTAGAATGAAAACTGACCTTTTCTAGTCCTGTGGCCATTGCTGAGTTTTCCAGATTTGCTGGCATATTGAGTGCAGCACTTTTCACAGCATCATATTTTAGGCTTTGAAATAGCTCAGCTGGAATTCCATCGCCTCCACTAGCTTTTTTCATAGGGATGCTTCCTAAGGCCCACTTGACTTCACACTCCAGGACGTCTGGCTCTAGGTGAGTGATCACACTATCGTGGCTATCTGGGTCATGAAGATCTTTTTTGTTTAGTTCTTCAGCGTATTGTTGTCAACTCTTCTTAATATCTTTTGCTTTTGTTAGGTCCATACCATTTCTGACCTTTATTGAGCCCAATTTTGCATGAAATGTTCCCTTGGTATTTCCAGTTTTTTTTGAAGAGCTCTCTAGTCTTTCCCATTCTATTTTTTTTCCTCTATTTCTTTGCATTGATCACTGAGGAAGGCTTTCTTAACTCTCCTTGTTATTCTTTGGAACTCTGCATTCAGATAGGTATGTAGTTTCTTTTCTCCTTTGCCTTTCACTTCTTTTCTCAGCTATTTGAAAGGCCTTCCCAGACAACCATTTTGCCATTTTGCATTTCTTTTCCTTGGGGATGTTCTTGATCACTGCCTCCTGTACCATGTCACGAAACTTCATCCATAGTTCTTCAGGCACTCTATCAGATCTGAGCATGCAAGTGCACAAACTTAAGTTCTAAGCAGTTAGGATCCTGCAAACAATGGGATTTTAATGCAAATTCACTCTGACTTAAAAGAGGGGGCTGTTCTCTGCTTCACTCTATTGCAAAACAGAATGTCAGGAGGTAGTCTCCCTGAATTGCTTTACATGAAAGTTTATTATTCTAATGTTGTGGAGTCATAAATCAGTTGCTCAAAGATTATAAAACAGCCTAAAACATGTATCCAGGAACTCCCTGTGTGCAAGGTTCAGAAGGGAGAAAGTGAGGAAGTCCATTTTTCTTTCTTCTGCAGTAATTTTTAAAATGGTCTCCAAGTGAGTGTTTGCCATGGCTAGTGTTCAGCTTGCCACATGCTCTCTGAAACATCTTAACTTTTGGCCTTCCCTCCAGTTCCTCCTAATTCTTCAGTAATTTTCATAGAGTTGGCTCCATTTGTATAAAATTTAAAGATTTTTTTATAGGGTCCTTATTTTCCTTAGAAACACTACTGTATGAATGTCATCAACAAATACCAACTTCAGTCAAACCTAACAACTAAAAAGCTAGTATTACAGTACCATCAGGAGAAATAAATTGCTTTTTAAAAATAACCATAAAGTTTTCATCAAATGTTGAAACTTTTAATTCTTTGTCTAAAATGCCTGAAAATGTACTTACTATACAAGCAATTGGGAGACTCTGACAATCAATCCTCCTTAATCTGTCTCAGGTAGAGGTTTCTACCACCATCTTCATTCATTTGAATAAAGAGGGCCTAGACAAGCTGATCTCCAAACACGATCTTATTCTAATAGTTTTTAATCCAATAACACAGTGAGAGGTCCCTGCTTTAGGAATCACTGGAATTTCTTATTTTCCAAATTCTCTCAGTGAACATACATTATTTATGTATCCAGAAAAAAGAATTAAACTGCAGAGTAAACAGTTCCAAACATTTGCATAAACAGGTTCCCTGTAACAGATCCAGAAACAGTACTCAAAAGTCAGGCAAAACGAAACACCTTTCAATTGCACTACTAGTTTGCATGGCTTTAAAACACACTGATAAAGCTTCCTGGCAAAGTCAAAAGCTCCTTTTCAAACAGGAATAATAAAATCCACATCCCTGAAATTTCCCTTTGAAATAATGTGCTGCTGTAAATGGCAAAGTTAGCTCTTTGGTAGTTTGGTCACTTAGTATAACCAAAGCAGCCAAAATAAATACTGTGGGGGGCCAGGGGAAATCAACATGCTTACAAGAGCAATATACAGATTCAGAACAAAGGCAAGAAAAACACTCCTAAGAAACACTGGATGGATAAACTGAAGATCAAAGAGAACACTCGGCTTCCCTGGTGGCTCAGTGGTAAAGAACCTGCCTGCCAATGCAGGAGACACTGGTTCAGTCCCTCGGTCGGGAAGATCCCCTGCAGGAGGAAATGGCAACCCACTCCCGTATTCTTGCCTGGGCAATCCCATGGGCAAAGGAGCATGGCGGGCTACAGTCCATGGTGTCATAAAGGAGTCAGACACGTCTTAGTGACTGAACAACAAGAGAGAGTGTGCAGCACGGCAAAGAATTTCCATATTGTACTTTAGGCAACTTCATAGCAAGAGGTTTGAGAAGGGACACAAGACAATACGATATCCAATAAAGACAGCATCATGCTTGATGAAACCAAATATTGTATAGCCTTGGGACTCCTAAGCCACTGTAGCTATGAGAAGCACGGCACACTTTGTTATCAAATTCCCTGCTGCCACTACCAGCTGGGGACACAGGCGGGGAGAAGTCTGGACAAACTGTTCCGACCGTCTACAGACATTAGACAATTATTCTGGCATAGCAACATGGTGTATTTCTGATGTTACACAGCAACAATCTGCCACTGCGCAGTTCAGATGATTAATTAACAAAATCCACACACTCTTTAATTTTGGCAATAAAATATTCACAGTATCTCAATATTAAATAATTCAACAAACATTTACGAAGCCCATACCAGAAAAAAACTAAATCTGTTCATTATAAGCCTCTAATTAACAGATGGTATGAGATAGAAAGGATTATGTAGAATTATGTAGTAACAATGTGTATAGCGTTCTCCTTAGTCAGTATTAAATATATGCTTACTGATTTTCATAGTGTATAAAAGATTTCAAATTTAAATGCTATGAAAATTCAGGGGAAAAAAACAATTTTTTTAATTGTTGGGAAGTAATTAAGACAGAAATTTCTAGTCTGGAAGAAATGAATATGGTTTCATTGCATTATGTAAATTAATTAAGAAGTTAGATTGGGTTCATGAAATTTACTTTAGAAAATACTTCCTCACTGTAAGTTCATCAGTATTGGTATAATTTTGATAAAATGTTTATATTCATGAAAGTGGGTCAATATCTCTCAGGATAAAGAGAATAGGAGAACATATCTTTCAACTTTCAAAGGGACTCAGGACATACATCAACTGAATGCAGCGTTCACTCTTGTTTGGCTGCTGATGGGAACAAACCAACTGCAAAGTGACACTGGGGAGAACTGAGGAAAACTGAATGTAGGGCATCAGTGTATAATTAAGGGGTTATTACTAATTTGTTAGGTGTAATAATCAGATTGTGGTTATGTAAGAGACAAAAACTAAGATAGGATAAGAAAAATCCATTATGTAAAAGTATGGTCTTTTAAAAGACAACATACAGATAATATGTTCAACACAGATTAAAACAAGAGCAAAATTCTGATAATTGTTGAAACAAAGTTATGGGGACAAAGGAGTCCATTATATACTCTACTTTTTATAGAATATATTTTACAATTTCATAATAGAAAAATTCAAAATGCCCTGAACTCTGTATGTAAAGCATAGCTCCTGGCCTATTGTAAGCACTGAATGTAAGTTAGCAATTACATATTATTGTTGTTGTTGCTACTGCTGCTGTGTTACTAGTATAAGAATTAGTGCTCGTGGGTGCTACGTCGCTTCAGTCGTGTCCAGCTCTTTGCAGCCCTATGGACTGTAGCTCACCAGGCTCCTCTAACCATGGGATTTTCCAGGCAAGTACACTGGAGTGGACTGCCATTTCCTACTCCAGGGGATCCTCTGGACCCAGGGATCGAACCCACATCTCTTATGTCTTCTGCATTGGTGGGTACATTCTTTATCCTAAGGGCCACCTGGGAAATCATGGTATGATGGAAAAAAAGCATGAGTTTGGTAGTCGTGAGTCCTAACTCAGCCATTAACTAGCTATGTGATCTTGAGCAGATATTGAAACTTTTTGAGTTTCAGTCTACTTGTCAAGTATGGAAAATAAAAATATTTATCTCAAAGGGTTTCTATAGAACTACATGAAATTATTTTTAAAAGTATATTGGAAATTGTAAAACACACAATTATTACCATTTTTAATCCTTGCTCATAAGAAACTTGTAATTCAATTATAGATGAAATTTAAAAATCAAAACAACTTTAAGAGAAGAATGAATTATACACTGATAAAATACTATAAATGTTCCAAGGAAAATGAGATTATTTCTATTTAGGGGAGACTAAGACAAGCTTCACAGGGGAAAAAAATCTGAGCTCTTGAAAAGTACAGGATTTTCACAGGGAAAGACGAGAGGAAGAACTTCATATGAAGCAAACAATATGTAAAATGGCTGAGAGAATAGAAAGGCATCGTGTACTGCGTGTGTGCTAAGTGGCTTCAGTCGTGTCTGGCTCTGAAACGCTATGCACTGTAGCCTGCCAAGCTCCTCTGTCCATGGGATTCACCAGGCAAGAATCCTGGAGTGGGTTGCCATGCCCTCCTCCAGGGGATCTTCCTGAGAGGGATCACACCCACGTCTCTTAGGTCTCCTGCACTGGCAGGCGGGTTCTTTACCACTAGCACCACCTGGGAAGCCCACTGTGTACTCAGGAAGGGTAAGAAACGCTGACTTGGAAAGAACTAGAACTACAAAAGAGGTTTGGAGACAGGTCACAGGTTTTTTTGAGCATCTCTCTTTGAAGGAGATTTTATCGGATAGGCAAGAGGAGACATTTCAGCTTTCAGGAGGAAAATAAAATTAAGAGATGCTAAGACTGATCTCAGTGTTGATAGATCAGAAAGTGCCAAGGAACTGTAAAAAGGACCTGCAGAATCAGTACTCTGGAAACACGGAGCACATGAAAGTCAGAGACTGAGAAGGCATCTCCTGTGAAAATCAGCCAGAGCTCACTTTTTGTTTGATAAGGAAAATATATTATAATTTTGGTAAAGGTAAAAAATATAGACTCTGGAATACAAGCAGAGCCTAAGTATAAAAATTTCACCAGAGTGCTATTATTTGGTAAAACCATACAAAGGGCCCACTTTAAGTGAAAAAAAAGGGGAAAAAAAAGTTGACAAATCTAGCACATTATTGGACTATATTCACCTAGAAGCAACTGTGCATTATTAACTGTGTCTCATTACATACAAATTAAATCCTGATGATTTGCTTTGCAGTTTGTTTAACATCACAAGTGAGAAAACACTACTATATGCAGATGATTAAACTTCCACTTCTTAAAGCAAATACTATATATTTTTAAAACAATTCTTATATAACGGGGGTACCTATGCATTTTAGAACACTGCATTACTAAACTATTTCTTCCTTCAAATATCTGATAAAATGCAACTGCCTCTCAAAATTCAAGTGTCCTTATTCAGAAACAGAAGGTTATTTATTTATTTTGACCATGCTGTGTGGCATGGGGATCTTAGCTCCCCAAGCAGGGACTGACCCATGGCCCCTGCAGTGGAAGTGCAGCCTTAACAACTAGACCACCAGCGAAGTCCCCAGAAGTTTATTCTTAAGGAATTTTTAAACAACAAAAAAAGTTATGCACCTATCAGCTGAATCTATAACCCAAAAAATTCATCACAAACACTTGGTATTTCAAATATAATAAAGCTCTACAAACCAAAAGAAAGTAATATATGGGGAAGAAGAAGGCGTATTCTTTTTTTTTTCTCACTGTTTTAATTTATTAATTGAAGGATAATTGCTTTACAGAATATTGTTGCTTTCTGCCAAACTTCAACATGAATCAGCCATAGGTATACATATATCCCCTTCCTTTTGAACCTCCCTCCCATCTTGTTCCCCATCCCACCACTCTAGGTTGATACAGAGCCCCTGTTTGAGTTTCCTGAGCCATACAGCAAATTCCCATTGGCTATCTATTTTACATATGGTAATGTAAGTTTCCAGGTTACTCTCTCCACACATCTCACCCTCTCCTCCCCTCTCCCCATGCCCATAAGTCTATTTTCTATGTAGAAAGCTTATTCCTGAAGAAAGCTGCGATGATAAAAGCATCACTGGCTTGAAAGTAAATAGCCATTTCTCTTTTTTACTGTCAGGAAAGCTGAAATAAACAGAAAGTCATGTTACGACTTTTCAAAAAGCCAGCATGAAACTAATTGCATGAAAGGTACATCTAACATTATAATTACAGTAAGTAGAAAATAATGCATACAGTGCATGCTAACAAAGATCTACAATATGCAGCACTGTATACTAAGGGACCATGAAATGTGTAATTTCAGGGCATCCTATCCCTTTTGGCTGACAGGCAGCAATTCTGCTTCTTTTACTGGAAAGTTGATGGACTGTTCCAAAAAAAAAAACCCACACAGAAAAATGAAAAGATAAAATCAATTTTATCTCACCAAAAGAAGATGGGGCCTACTTTATATTGCTATAAGTGATGTTTATAGACTTGTTTTTAGCTTTCCAACAGTTAAAAAACTCATCTAATATCATAGATTCTTAGAAAAGATAGTAATACATGGAAACAAAAGATGAGATTTGGCTTAATAAAGATGATAAACATTGAGATACTTCAAAAATCAACATTTATTCCCTTTAATTTCCTCACAATAAAAGTTGCTACAAGTAACAGTGATCTTTCAAAGCAACATTAAATTGACAACTTCAACGACTGAAAAGTTTCTTTCATGAACTTCAGCCAATTTTTAATTTGCAAAACAGAAGGCTGGGTAGACTGTATCTATGTTTAGACAGCTTGTATTAATAGTATTCATTACATTTTATTGTATTTGTATATCAACCCACTGCTGGCTTCTTTGTCAATATTTAATGCCCAAAGCTTCAATTCTAATTAACTTTTTTTGCTTTTTGAGTAGTCATCACGTAATGTTTCACCCCAGTTCGATTCCTGGGGTGGGAAAATCTCCTGGAGAAGGAATAGGCTACCCATTCCAGTATTCTTGGGCTTCCCTGGTGGCTCAGACAGTAAGAAATCTGCAATGTCTCCTGGTATGCAGGAGACCTGGGTTCGATCCTTGGGTTGGGAAGATCCTCTGGAGAAGGGCATGGCAACCCACTCTAGTATTCTTGCTTAGAGAATCTCCATGGACAGAGGAGCCTTGTGGGCTACAGTCCGTGGGGTCACAGAGAGTCGGACACGACTGAGCGACTAAGCACAGCACAGCATGTAATGTTTCAGAAAAAGAAAGAGTAAAAAAGGAGCCTGATCAACTACTAAAAATGGTTTACTTAGTTTCAAAAAAATCATGTGAGTAAAACAGGCATTTTCCCAGATGGCTGTCACTTTGCATTTGAGTGCAAACACCAGTGACACCATCCCATGAGAGCTGAGTGTCAGTCTTTTTTTTTTTTTTTTAACAATACTGTATTGGTTTTGCCATACATCAACACGAATCTGCCATGGGTATACACGTGCTCCCCATCCTGAACCGCACCCCCCCACCTCCCTCCCCGTACCATCCCTCTGGGTCATCCCAGTGCACCAGCCCCAAGCATCCTGTATCCTGCATCAAACCTGGACTGGCAATTCGTTTCTTGTATGATATTATACATGTTTCAATGCCATTCTCCCAAATCATCCCACCCTTAACCTACCAGTTGTAGCTCTGCTTGCCTGTCTTTTTCTTTTTTAATTGTTTTGATTCACAAGGTCCGTAAAGGATGCAGGTGAGAAGGTGTGTAAGATATTAAGAAAGGTACAGAAGTACCACTAATAAATAAAGCAGGGCATTTGAAAAGGTACTGACGAAGCACCTGAGTTACTACGACTGCAGAAGTACACATTCACACAGAGCTCCACACTGGTTCTTAGAAAAAGGGCACCTCTGTGGAGTACCTGCTCTACATGTGCCAACAAATACTACGGGTGGCTTTCTTCTCTCCCATACACACCAAATGGAAGCAATTAAAGTCTTAATAGTAATAAACCTGGTGGGCATTATGCTAAGCAAAATCAGACAAAGACAAAGACAAATACTGAATGGTATCATTTATATGTGCAACCTTTTTTAAAATTAATTAATTTATTTTAATTGGAGGCTAACTACTTTACAATATTGTGGTTTTTGCCATACATTGACATGAATCAGCCATGGGTGTACATGTGTCCCACCATCCTGAACCCCCCTCCAACCTCCCTCCCCACCCCACCCCTCTGGGTTGTCCCAGAGCACCAGCTTTGAGTGCCCTGCTTCATGCATCAAAGTTACACTGGGTCATCTGTTTCACATATGATAATACATGCTTCAGTGCTATTCTCTCATATCAGCCCACCCTCGCCTTCTCCCACATNCCAAAAGTCTGTTCTTTACATCTGTGCGACTTTTGCTGTCTTGCATATAGAGTGGTTGTTACCATCATTCTAAATTCAATATATATGTGTTAATACACCATATTGGTGTTTCTCTTTCTGGCTTACTTCACTCTGTATAATAGGCTCCAGTTTCATTTACCCTTTTAGAACTGACTCAAATGCGTTCTTTTTTATCGCTGAGTAATATTCCATTGTGTATATGTACCACAACTTCCTTATCCATTTGTCTGCTGATAGACATCTAGATTGCTTCCATGTCCTATCTGTTGTAAACAGTGCTTCGATGAACACTGGGGTACACATATCTCTTTCAATTCTGGTTTCCTTGGTGTGTATGCCCAGCAGTGGGATTGCTGGGTTGTATGGCAATTCTAGTTCCAGTTTTTTAAGGAATCTCCACACTGTTCTCCATAGTGGCTGTTTTGGTTTGCATTCCCACCAACACTGTAAGAGGGTCCCCTTTTCTCCACATCCTCTCCAGCACTTATTGTTTGTAAACTTTCTGATGGCAGCCATTCTGACTGGCATGAGATGGTACCTCATTGTGGTTTTAATTTGCCTTTCTCTGATTATGAGTGATGTTGAGCATCTTTTCATGTGTTTGTTAGCCATCCGTATGTCTTCTTTGTTCTGTTTGGTTCTTTGGCCCATTTTTTGATTGGGTCGTTTATTTTTCTGGTATTGAGCTACATCAGCTGCTTGTATCTTTTTGAGATTAATTCTTTGCCAGTTGCTTTGTTTGCTATTATTTTCTCCCATTCTGAAGTCTGCCTTTTCACCTTGCTTATAGTTTCCTTCGTCGTGCAAAAGCTTTTAAGTTTAATTAAGTCCCATTTGTTTATTTTTGTTTTTATTTCCACTACTCTGGGAGGTGGATCATAGTGGATCTTGCTGTGATTTATGTCAGAGAGTGTTCTATGTTTTCCTTTAAGAGTTTTATACTTTCTGGTCTTATATTTAGATCTTTAATCCATTTTGAGTTTATTTTTGTGTACAGTGTTAGAAAATGTTCTAGTTTCATTCTTTTACAGGTGATTGACCAGTTTTCCCAGAACCTCTTGTTAAAGAGATTGGCATCTCTCCATCGTATATTTTTGCCTGCTTTATCAAAGATAAGGTGGCCACAGGTGCAAAAGACTGCGCTCAAAGAGTAGAAAATTGAGTGCCAGGGTCTGGGCAGTGGAGGAAATAGGGAAAGGCTGGTAAAAGAGTACAGGCTTTCACATAGAAGATGAATAAATTCTGAGGCTCTAATGGTGCAACATGGTAACTATAGTTAGAAACACTGTGCTGTATAATTGAAATTTGCTAAGACAGTAAAATTTAAATGTTCTCACCAAATAAATGAGAGGATAAAGAACCCTTCTAACATGAGAAAGGACAGTTAAGTGTAGCAAATTTCTAATGAATGCAATCTGTTTTTCAACATTTCTCTTTCTCCAAAGTGGAGGGTGACACCCAACCAGTAGAAGAAGGGAGACACTGTGAGCTGCTGACGACAGCACTAACTGAGAGAGGTTGCTGTGATACCCCGCCTCCTGCTTGGCATCTCCGGGGGGTTTCCGCAGGGTCTTCACAGAGGTTCCTTTGCCAACTCGCGGCAAGCCTGAAACTCGATAGGATCTCCATCCTCACTGGATGCTGGGTTCACCCATGCACGTGTAGAGAGGGAGCTGCTCTTCCCTCCACCCAATGCTGAGCCCTTTGCACCTTATTCTTTTCCTTGGGACTAGAAATAGGTGGCACAGTGGGAAAGAATCTGCCTGTCAATTCAGGAGATCCAGAAGATGTGAGTTCGATCCTGGGTTGCGAAGATCCCCTGGAGTAGGAAATGGCAACCCAGTATTCTGGCCTGGAAAATTCCATGGACAGAGGAGCCTGCCAGGCTACAGTCACAAACAGTCAGACATGACTGTATAGATTCACACACACATGGAAACAGACTAGAGGCTGCCGGGAGCCAGCGTGAGGAACTCCGCCATGGCAAAGGTCATGAGGAAGGCTTCGGCATATGCAAAGGCGTGACCAAGCCTCAGGAAACCCCGTTCCCGAGCATCTACCCCCAAACCAGAGTCTACCTACTTTACTATTTCATGGTCTCACCTATACCTCTGACTTTATGGGCGGCTGACCCCCATTACCTCTCCCGGAGGAGTTAGCTTATAGCTCCAAGTCAATAAAAATTCCTGGGCGTGACAAGAGTGTTTCAACTTATGAACTCCTCTGAAGGTTATCTAGCCTGCCTGTACAGGTTCGTCCGGCCACATGTGATTGTTTGCAGCCTCCCAATCGTGAGAGGCACGAGATGTTTTAGACTTACTAAAGGCAGATTAATTTGGGAAGTTATAAATTATTAGTATAGTGGGTTGGTTAGGAATTATATTGGTGAAGGGTTTTTCATTTGTTGTGCCAATAATTGCTGTTAATTCCCTGCCCTGGGTATGACAAGGGTGTCTCAGGTCAAACCTCTCTGCTGGCAGACTAGCTTGTGTGACAAGATTATCCATACTCCTGCCAAGCACATGATTGTTTACTACCTCTCAACCATAAACAACACAGAGAGTTTGGAGTATTTTGAAAGTCTTAATTAGCATAGGGCTTTTCTCATTGTTGAATCAATGATTGCCGCCAGGCCTCCATATCCTTAGGCACCTGGGAATATATTAATCAATGTATTTGGAATATAGAAAAGGAAATATAGTTTTTGATGTTAGCAATACTAGACTTTTTGAGTTAATGAATTTTCTCTTTTGTAATAGATCACTGTACTTTGTTATAAATCACTATGTCCTTGCTATGCAAAAATGTAACTTTATCACTATCTTAAGACTAAATAGATCTTAAGGGGAACATTGGTGAAGGGTTTTCATTTGTTGGGCTGATGTTTTGCTGCTAAATCTCCATATTCCCTGCCCTTATAATGAATATAACTAGCATATAGGAGAAATAAGTATTAACCTTTAAGATTAATCATGTTAACCTTGGGTTAAATAAATTCCTTTCTTGATTGTAACTCACTACACCCTCACCCTATAGGAATGCAACTTTATTTGGAGGGTGGTGCCTAGTTTAAGAAAAAACACCCTTGGAAAAAATAAGCTTTTGGTTATCAGAAAGAAAGGATCATAAAATGTCAGCAGGCCTCATGGCCAGAAGATGATGTAAAACCCCTAAGACCTTTTTTTTTATACATTTATGTGAAGCACCTGATTTTGATAAAGGTCAGGACTGCTGACCCCCGCGTGACTCTATATTCATCCCTATGTATAACAAAAGGTATATAAGCAAACCTAAAAAATAAAGAAATGGGATCAGTTTCTGGAAAGACTGATTGCCCCATGTCACTTCTTTCTTACTCTCCGTTTTTCTGGCTGAATTTCCATCTGGACAGTGGGTACTCACCAAGCCTGCTGATTTTGCCTGGACTTCTAAGATTGGACTGGGGAGGCCTCAGTGCCTCCTCTCCTTCGGGAGAATGGAAAGACGCCTGTGGCCTACGTAGGTGGTGATTGGTATTCCACGTAAACCAAGTTATTCAGCCTCCTTTTCGCCACTAATTTTCCTACTACACTATCCGTTTCTAATCTCTTTCTATATCTGTAATTAAATAAGTTTTTTCCAAGGACACCGATTCCATCCCCACCTTCGAATCACCCTGGATCCACCGGGGCTGGACCCTGGCAAGAGGCGGCATACGGGATCTCACACCAACATTCGCATAGCACTCTAGAGTGATTTCAAAGTACTTTCATAGTCTCTGTTTCGCTTATCATAAAGAAGCAGCAATCCTTGGCTCCAACTCTGCCTTCACCCTATATGTGCTGTGTTGTGCTTAGTCACTTAGTCGTGTCCAACTCTGCAACCCCATGACCTGTAGTCCACCAGGCTCCTCTGTCCATGGGGATTCTCCAGGCAAGAATACTGGAGTGGGTTGCCATGCCCTCCTCCAGGGGATCTTCCCAACCCAGGGATTGAACCTAGGTCTCCCATATTGCATGCGGGTTCTTTACCATCTGAGCCACCAGGGAAGCCCCCTATAGCTCTCCCCAGTTCCCCAGAGAGTAGAAGGCTCTCTCTGTCTCTCTGGTTACTGGTTAGCTCTAACTTCAACCTTTCAACTTAGACAACTCTTGTGAATCCCTATCTCTATTATCCAACTTAATTATAAACCGTGCCTTTACCAGGAAACTCTTACTGCATTCTACCCACTGAACCCCAGGACATCAGTATCAGCTGGGATACATCAAAGCTGCTTGAACATCGCAGCTTGATCTCTAGGGACCTTTCTTTTGAAAGCCTGCTCCTTAGCAAAAAATAATTATTCCTCAACCACCAGCTCTGTGTATTCTTGGTCTGCAGCTGTTGAGAAGCCAGCAGATTGTGTCTAAGGCAATTCAGATAACCACAGAAGATCAGAAAAGAGTGCACTGAGTATACCAGAGTTTAACAACTTTTGTGAGGTACAATGGGCTATCAAGTCATCATTTTGCAAAGTGAGAGGAGAGTCATGATTGTTCAGAGCCGGATGAGAACTTGACCTCCTGGGCCTCAGTATCAAGTACTGAATGTCAGACTATTAACTGATCCTCATCCTCCCATGCTGGTACATAGACTCATCAGGAAAAAATTATTTTTCACTAAATAAAAGTTGGTAGGACTTTATAAATAGTGAACGAGAAGACTGTGAATATTTTATTGCTCATTGTTTAATTCTTGCTTAGGAGGAAAAAAAAAAGAAACGGAGTATTAAAGTCCTTTTTAAAAACACAGTGACCCACAGATTTCATTGTAACTGAGCACCTACCATGAGCCAGGCATAGTGGAGAAGTGCTTTCCATGCATTATCTCATGGGATCCTTACATTAGCCCAACAGAGTGCATATGATCTGTATTCCTAGGTTAGATAGCAGGAAACTGAGCCTGAGTGAGATTAGCAGTGTGCCCAAAGTCACAGCCATCTGTAAAAGAGTTGTGATTGGACCTCTAGCCAGCTCACTGCCAAGTCTGTGAACTCAACCAGTAAACTGCCCAACTGGCCCATTTTTATTAAAAAAACAAAAACGCTCAATTGGCCCACTTTTATTTTTTTAAAAATCAAGTTTGAGGCACTAAATAAAGAATACGTAGTTTTTATAAGTTAAAAGACAGAAAGACCAAACTTCTTTTGAAAGCTTGTTATCCTTAATTTTAAATTAATTTAAAAAACCAAAGGTGCTGTTCACTCTGAGTCTGGTAATTCCACTGAAGATTATCAGAAACCTCTAGATATTAGAATAAAATGCCATCCATCCCTCCATAGACACGTATGCAGTATCTACTACTTGGGAGCAAGCACTGGACCAGGAACAAAGGACACAGATGAGCGAGAAGCACGGTCCCTGCCCTTGAGGAGCATGCAGACAAGCTGGGAGGACAGTCATTCTACATGTGGACACAGTGACACATGACGACTGTGACGATGGGGAGATGGAAGGAAGCTATGCAGAAGCGGGGGAAGCCTAACTCAGCTGGGACAAGAGAACACCTCCCAGCGTTAGAGAAGAGGGGTGTGGGAAAGGGATGGCGAGTGCTCCAGGCAGAGAGAAGAGCGTGCTTCAAGGACCAGAGTGGAGCTGAGGACTGAAGGAAGTTCAGAGTGGCTCGTCGAGGCCAGTGGGTCAGTCGTGTCCGACTCTCTGTGACCCCATGGACTGTAGCTCGCCAGGCTCCTCTGTCCATGGGATTTCTCAGGCAAGAGTACTGGAGAGGGTTACCATTTCCTCCTCCAGGGGAGCTTCCTGACCCTGAGATTGAACCCAGGTCTCCTGCATTGGCAGGTGGATTCTTTAGCCCTGAGCCACCTGGGAAGCCCTCAGTGTGGCTCAAGCTATCACCAAATGCAAGAAAGGAGGGAGCCAAACCTTAGGACTGGGGAGGTGGGCAGGCGCTGCTCCTGCAGGACACTCGAAGCCATACTAAAGACTACACCTAAGGGCAATGGGGAACCAACTTGAGCAAAAAAAGACTCAGATTTTAGTTTCGAAAGTATCCATCTGGCTGCAGAGTGGAAAGTAGATCACAGTGGGTGTAAGCTTGAGTCTAAGAACCTTGTATTAGGGAACACTTCTGTAATCCAAGTGATAGGTGACAGTGAGTTGGGCTGGGTGACAGGTGTTGGAAACATAGATATTTATAAGGCAGAATGGATAGGAGTTGATGGAAGATTGAATGGGGAGGGTGGGAGGTAGTGATTTCAGCCCTGAGGTAATTCTAAAGTTTAGAAGATCCTATTGTTTAATTTCAACTAGTCATTTAGCTAGAGGAAAAAAATCATTTTTGAAAAGTTACTCCATCAAGCAGAAGAAACATATGGCTTTTAAACCGTATTATTATTGGTACCTGGTTTCATTAGTATTCATTAGTACCTGGTTTCAGCCATAACTCACCTGGTTTCCAACCAATAATAGGTGTTCTCCAAGAAGAAAGTCTTTGAGCATGTCTTCCATCACTATCATATGCTAGAGGAAAAAATGACTAGAGGTTAATTGTGTTTTGTATAATCAAGGTGAAATAAGAAAGTTAACAGCTATAAAGATATCTTCATGGTAAGAAAAACACATAATAGACAATACTCAATTTGATTATGCAAAAAAAATTAAAATGCATGCTGTGGTCAAAAATAAGTCATATAACCAACTGGGTCACTCATATTGAAGACCTGAAATGGTCTACCTTAGCAAGACTCAACCACTGACTGATACATATTTCAAAGAGTTTTTATGTGACTCAAATATTTTTCAGCTATTGTACAATGGAGAGTTGGCTTATAATTTAATGTGATATTTAAATTAATACTTACTAATGTAAATATACAAAGGTTTTCTAAAACAATTGGAGAGTTCATGGAAAATCTTACATTGACTTCTTAACTATGACTTTCAATGCATATGTGTAAGTTTAGAATTAAAAATGTCAGCAACTATACTCCAAAAAATTATATATTTTTAAAATTTTTTCATATTTTTAAGTTCAAAACATGACACAATATAATAAGATTAAAGTTGTTCACAGTAGTCACAGAGGAAATTACATTGCTCTTTTGTATACTGAAAAATAGGACAATCATAAGTAGGTCAAAAAGGCTCAGTCAGGATTAAAGGGAGAACTACATTACAGCCTGGAACGATTCATATCCCTATTTCCTCTTGGTTTTCTGTATCAAAACAATAAAGGCCTCAAAGTACTAAAACTATTGAAGTTCTCTGTGAAAAAGGCAACTTAACCTTTTACATCTTATACATGCTGTAGATTTTGTTCTTGTTTGCCAGTCTTTTTTTTAAACTTGGTTTGTGATTTTTTTTTCCACATCTAAAATATTTTCCTTTTATTTCTCATGTTAAGCAATAACAATATTTTCTTCAGAGTTTTTAGAAAAACTAAAAAAGTTTTCTCCCTCCTTCAAGAACAGATGAGTTTTCCTTAATGTTTATCTTGGTAATTTTTAAAAAATGCTTTCAAATAAACCATGGAACTGGAGTTTTAATGAGGCTTGAAGTAGGGTCACCTATTTTGTTCATTCTGGAGTACTTTTTAGAATAAAATGAGATGTTATTAATAATTATGCTGAGACAACAAGTATAAACAGGGACTATCTTGAGTAAATGAGGGTACACGTTACCCAAGTTAAAAGGGAGACTTACAACATTTGGCTTCTAATTTGAGTTCTAGTGATAATTTGGTCTGCAGAACTCTTCTGTCTAACTAAGATGAACAATCAGTGCCAATTTGCAGAAAACATTAAGTTCTTCCAGAAATACCTGGGCTAATCTCCACGAAAAATAGATAGAAAAGTTGGAACAAACACCTAGATAGCAGGTAAAAAAGCAATGTGAACACTGAATAATAATCCAAACTGTAGTTGTCGTCTTTACTTTTTCTTATGTCTTCCTACTTTTTGCCCTGATTACACCTAACTAGATTATTCAAGTCAACAAACGTTAGCTAAGGCTAAGGCCATGCCTGCAGAGTTCTCTTAACCTCTCGGCCCCCTCGGTACCACAGACAATTTCCGCAAAGTCTCCTCTCCTGATTCCCTCCTACCTCTCTAACGGTTTCTCTCTGTGGTGTTTTGGGTTGTATCTTCTTCTTTTTGCAGCAATTCCTTAAATACTGATTTTCTTCCTTTTTCGGTCCTCTTTCACTCCCTTGTTGCCTGCTTTCCCAGGAACCATGGGATAGGGCAGGCCAGGGTGAGCCTTCCTGTGCGTGGGCACACATCTGAAGGGGGAAGGAGGGCAACGTGCACCTCAGTGCTGGAAGAGCCACTGCTGACCCTACTCTCCCTGAATCCACTCATCCATTCCATGGCTTCAACCACTAACTTTACACTGATCTTCAACAGCAAGACCTTTCTTCTTGACTCCAGCCCCACTTTTCTGAGCAAATATTCAATTATACTTGGCTGTTTCCCAGTCTACTAGAACTTAATACACCCAAAATGTGGCTCATTCCTTTCTCCACAGCTTCATGCTTTAGCCTGTATTTCTAATCTCAATTAATGGCATCATTTTCTACAGCCTGACCCAATCATCACCATCTTCCTGCCCAACTCAGTTGGCCCTTAGCAAAAGCTAAATCTAAGCTATCCAACCACCTCAAATTTACTATATACGTTCTTTTTTTCCCCCATTCCCATAGCTTTCATCCATCCAAGTTTTTTTTTTTTTTTCTCATCTCTGGCCTAGATTTTTTTCTCGAGCTTCAGTGTCTCCTTGAGTTAATATGTGCTCCATGGTACTAACAGTCATTTCTCCGTTCACAATCATGTCAGTTTTTCTCTTCCCCAAAACTCTTTAAATGACTAATACCTTGGGAACAGGGATTACGCCTTATCTTTTTGATTTAGAGTCAAGCGCATCCCCCGTCACTCTCCTACTGTGTGTTCCAGTCACGGGCGCAGTGGAGAATCATTTCCTCTTTACTCTTCTGTTGACTTTCCCAGCAGACCACGTGCTCTGGGAGGGAGGCTCTCTGGCCTTCATCCCACAGAAAGCCCCATCGGCTCTCCCTGCCTCCCGTGTGGCTCCATGGTGTGTCCTCTCCACTGTCCCCACTGTCTCTGTCTTCGTTCAGACCCGCCCTAAGTTCACCTGGACTACTGCCACAGCCTCCCCACTCGTCCCTCTGTGTCTCTGTTCCAACTCACAGGTAATAATACAGAATGAATGCGACGTCAGCAGAAGCAGAAATGCTCCTCGAAGCTTTCAACAGCTTTCTCACTTCTTCTCAATAGTTTCCCAGTTCCTTCATTAGCAAGGCCCATATAATATGACCTTTTAACTCATCAGCCTCACTTCTTGTCATTCTTCCATTTTAAACCGCACCTCTGGCCACGACAGTTAATTAGATGTAGCTTCCTATACAAGCTCCACTCTTATGTAGCCACGTCTCTGCCTGAGTCTTCCAGCTTTGCCTAGTGAACTCACTTTCCAGGATCATTCCAATGTGGGACCATCACCTCATCAGTGCTACCACAGTAACCTGTGTGTACTTCAATTACATCGCAACCATGTGCACTTGCTTGCTTTTCCCCTTGAGAGATTCAAGCAGCTTGAGCCCTGGAACTGTGTATGTATGTACTTTAATCTCTGTGTTCTGATACTGGCTTCAAGTTTGTTTGGGTTTAAAACCTGAACCAACTTTTTGGCCAATCCAATAACATCCTAGAACAAGGATAGACACAAGGCAGACATTAAAAAAATTTTGTTTCAGCTCTGAAGCTCATTAGGTTTAAGAGGCTACTAATCGATCCTCCAATTTCTCCTCTTTACTACTGCAAGTAAAATATTCCTTAAAGAGAGATATAATAAAAAATATACTCCTAATTAAGAACATTCAAAATCTTTTTCCATCTTTCATTAATTCACTCAACACATTGACTCAATAGTCACTATGTGCCAGGCACTATGCTATGCGCTAGAAATACAAAATTAAAACAACACAAGGTTTTATCTTAGTAGTGTGGAAAACGTGTTTTAAAAATCAATTACAACACAGAGTGGCAAGGAGACCACAGGCACAGAACAAAATGGTATAGAAGCACCTAAATATTCAAGAGGCAAGGAAGACACCACTTCATAGGTGAAGTGCAGCAGAAAAAAACGGTAGTAACACAACAAAACTGAATTTAATCAAGTCATCATTCTAAGAACTGGCACACCTAGAATTTTTCATTAATGGTTAATTCATATGCTTTGTGAAGAGAGGGTACGTTTGGAGACAGGCTACAGAAATCCCTCAGGGCCACTGCGCTAAGTTCACAGCACAGTCCTCCACGTCTGGGTTACAAACACCATGGCAACAGACACTGTGTTCAAGGAAAGGGCACAATGGCCCTCCCTGCTACCGAATTTCCTCCATTCTTACACGCTGGGAAGTCTTTTCAACCTTTGCTGCCATGGAGTTTTTCAAATTGTCACTTATGACAAAGTTTCCTCATTCTTTTTAATTCATTCCTTTCTACTACATGAACAGAGTGTGGTAGCACAAATGCTTGAAAGTATTTTCCTTACAAGCATGTTTGGGTCTTTGACAGACAAGATTCTTTATTCCTTTGTGCCTTATAAGTAACCTTATTTTCTGTTCTTTTGTTGCCTGCTTGTATAAGAGCATTAATGCTCTGGAAGAAAAATAAAACTGATGTCAGTTAATGGCCCACAGAATGAAAAAAAAAAGAAAAAGCAAATCCAGGGTATGCCTTTCGCTATGTCATGGGTAATTATAATTTGAACAGACTTGAAAAATATTTAATCAAGACTTTTATGGAGAAAGAATAATTTGCGTAGATACCTTTTATCGTTAATATAATGTAGGGATATAAATTATGGTACTCTTAGGACAAAAAAATATACTCCTAATTAAGAACATTCAAAATCTTTTTCCTTGGGGAATGGCAGATAAAAATAATTTACTTTAATTCTCTAATTCTTTAATATAGGGAAAATGGCAATAAGTACTTCAAATAATTTGTAAATGTGGGATTATAAAATATATGCTAATTGGTGACCAAATATTAGAGAAATATTTAAGTATGTTTTATATTATAAAATAAATACATGACCACATGACAGAAAATCTGGAAAAGAAAAAATCCTTTTATATTATGAATAATTTTCTCTGAAAAAATATCTTATTAAAGTGAACATCTATAATACAACTTTCTCGACACACATTTATTTCTGTGTCTTCATGGAAGCATCATATACAAGTGGAAATTTGTCTACTCTGGTCCACTGAAAAAAGTAAAAGAACAGAAAAATACTAGGCACTTGCAGAAAAAGGCAAGAAACATGAGGAAAAGAATATATAGGACACATCCTTTGAATTACTTGAAATGATTTAACTAACAAAAATGCAGGAGAATGAATGAGTGCTTTTTGTTTTTAATTTAATAACATATTCATTTTACTTGAATTATAGTTATATGTGCATATAAAACTTATTACTTTAATCATTGCAGCAACTCTTTCCATTCTCAAGTAACTTTGGAAAGAATTTATAACTTTACAATGCACTAATAAAATATGTTTCAATACCTCATTCCACAACATCTGAATGAAACTTCAGTTCAGTTCAGTTCAGTTCAGTTCAGAGCAGTCGCTCAGTCATGTCCGACTCTTTGCGACTTAGCAGATTACAAACATAGACATCAGTTATACTTGAACTGGAGTTAATTACCACAGTGTAAGAGGTGATTTAATTACCCAGGAATGCAAAATCTTGATCTTACCTGGATGTTGTCGTAGAACAAAACATCAGGCACTTTCATTTTCTCGTGGGCATTATAGACTGGTGCACTAACCGCACCAATCCTCAGATATCCAGAAGAGACTTCACCTAAACATTTTACATAGGACAGAGAATTACTTTTAGCCCTGTCCTCAGAGAAGCCAAGTCCAGCCTGAACAGGATATAATATAGCATCTTTAACATTTTGTAGGCTCATCAAGGAATTTTAATCTAACATCTAAGAGAAATAAGCTTGAAGGTAGTAATAAAACATCATAGCTTTGCAAAAAAATCTTAAAAGCTCCACAAAAAGGTTGAAGATGTTTCAAAATATCAAAAATTTTATTTAAAACAACATATGGTGCAAGCAACATATAGATAAGATTGAGAATGGAAAAACCCAGAACTCAGTCAAGGCACCTTTCTGAGCTGTTTGGTCAGACTCTAAAATACATATATTTGAAAATTCCGAAGTACCATGAATATAATCTTTTTTTTCTTTTTAGAACCCATAGAAGAATCCCCTAGAGCTCTAGTCAAAAATACAGATGAACTGACCCCAGACCTTTCAAACCACTAGTTTTAGGAAAGGTCCAGATCTGTACTTCCAAATAAGTACCACAGGTGCTACAGTTGTTCTGTGATGATTATACTGTATTATCCCCTATTTGTTTTAAATAGTTGGTCTAGAATAGAAAATGAGCTCCTTAAAAGCCATGAAACTAAGTCATAAATTTCTTCAAGTCAGGGGACATATCTCACATGTATTCTCTACAGTAAGCAGATACACATACTCACTGCATGTCACATTTGAAGGTCTATGATAATAACATAATAGTTTTAGTTGTTGTGGTCATATTGACCACAGTAGAAGCTATTATTTATTGAGGACCTTCCATGTGCCAGACCTCAGCTTCAGCTCACTGTTTTCTCACATGATTTCATGTAAATCTCTTAACAAGGAGACAAGGATTATGAGGAAGCTAAGAAGTACATGAATTAAATAAATAGCTTAAAATCACCCAGCTAGTATGGGTAGAGCTAAAAACAGAAGTTAGTATAGGATGCTGTTCTTTCTAGGCTTCCCAGGTGGCTTAGTGGTAAAGAATCCATCTGCAAAGCAGGGAGACATGGGAATCCTGGGTCAGGAAAATCTCCTGGAGAAGGAAATGGCAACCCACTCCAGTGTTCTTGCCAGGGAGAACCCATGGACAGAGAAGCCTGGTGGGCTACAGTCCATGGGGTGGCGAAGAATCAGACATGACTTAGCAACTAAATGACAACAACAAGGATGTTCTCTCTGCAGTGTGATCTCCAAATAAATTTAATCCTGTGGATATACCTGAGCAAGCAGGTGGACAATTACAATGTCTTAGGCAACTGACCCATCTTTTCTCCCTTCTCTTTAAAATTAAAAATTGGTTATTTTTGTGCTAGAGTATTTTGAAAGACAAGGAGAGAAACCAATATTTGCTTCTATTTAGTACCATGAACAATTTTGAGGTTAAAATAATTACACTCCCAGCCTGTTAAATCACCACTGAGTTCTACACATTTGCCAAAACACAGTAGACCTCTCCCTCCAATAGCTCCTTGCCATTTCCTTTCATTCATAAGTTCTATTAGTGGAGAAAACCATGAGCTGCCATGCCAAGAATTTACTATTTACTTACTACTTTCAGGTCTCTGAAAGAAATAAAGTGAAGTTGCTTAGTCATGTCCGACCCTTTGCGACCCCATGGGCGGTAGCCTACCAGGCTCCTCCATCCATGGGATTTTCCTGGCAAGAGTACTAGAGTGGGTTGCCATTTCCTTCTCCAGGAGATCTTCCTGACCCAGGGACTGAAACCGGGTCTCCCGCATTGCAGGCAGACGCTTTACTGTCTGAGCCACCAGGAAGTTCATCAGGTCTCTGAAATAGACCCCATATAAAACTGTAATGGGAAAGACCAGGACTGTGGGAGTGAATTTACTACATATTCGTATGCTGAGATGACACATGACTTCAGGTTCAAACAGCATTTGATACCATCTATGACTTAGTTTGCAATGGCACCCCACTCCAGTTCTCTTGCCTGGAAAATCCCATGGGCAGAGAAGCCTGGTGGGCTACAGTCCACGGGGTTGCTAAGAGTCGGATACAACTGAGCGACTTCACTTTCATTTTTCACTTTCATGCATTGGAGAAGGAAATGGCGACCCACTCCAGTGTTCTTGCCTGGAGAATCCCAGGGACGGGGGAGCCTGGTGGGCTACCATCTATGGGGTCACACGGGGTTGGACACAACTGAAGTGACTTAGCAGTAGCTGTAGCATGGCTTAGTTTATGAAAGATACCTATTCGGTAGATTTAGGACTTTAAGCAAATTTAAATAACTCAGCTAATGTTTATTGATAAAATTTCAAGCTAGAAAAGGGAAAGGCACTCAGAGAATGGTGATGATAGTATTTCCCTGGTGGAAAGGTGGCTAGCAGTCTTCTAAGTCTCATGGGATGGCATTAATTTGGTAAATTTGTCAAGGTCCTCAGTCTGGTAGGCTCAAAATCTGATTTTATCCTTACAACAGAGGGCATACCCAATTCCCAGGAGAATGTTAAAGACATATATTTTTATCTATACATAAATTGATATATAAAACCAGAACTGCAATATATTACATTGCAATGAAAACTGACAATTTCATATAGACTACATGATACACTGTTTTTATATCAGCATTTTATTCAGAAGACTTGCATGGAAAGCCAAATCCTTATCAGAAGGCTGTTTGGTGAACCTCATCCTCTGAACAGGAGGATAAATTACAGGAATTCTCTACAAGAAAGAAGATATTAAAGATGAATGGGATCAGATAAGTCAAAAGTTTTTTAGTTTCCTTATCACCTTCCTACACAAGGCTTAGATGGGAACTGCTAGCACTGGCTTATTACCAAGACTAAACAATCTATCATTTGAATGATGTAATTTTTTTTTTTTGATTTGTTGAAGGATTCAATCAAGTGCTGTTATGAATCTCCAAGTCCCAGAGTTAATCTGTCTCTGAGTTGGCTCTGCTTTTCTATAGCCAGATCCATCAGTATGTTGAGTTTATAGTTTTACTGTAAAAAAAAATCACCTTATCTACGTAATATAGAGTTCTTGTTTCAGTGTATCCTCAACTATTAAAAACATCTACTGCAAAGAAAGTCACAATAAGTCCCTTTAAGAGAGTGGTCACACATTGGATATTTTTATAAGACAGTTAATGACCCTCAAAAAACTGAGAACCTGTCATTGTGCTCTAAATGAAGAACTGGGTACTTTTACAGAAAGATCTAGACCTCCCCCAAACTCAAATTATACTTATGGTTATCCAGAAGAAAAGTAGCACAAAAGACAATCAGGTAGAAATGAAAGGAGTAAGAAGGCATGAAGTGATACTCAGAATATTATTTTAGTCTACATCAACCTAGACAGTTTCCCAAACATGTCCTGTAGGACACTGGTGATCCCCAAAATGGAAGTGTTGTGCAAAGAGAACAGAACGCTAGGTCCTATGGTGAAATACCCTTGAAATAAAAGGTAAAACAAAGTTACATGTTTATTTACAGTAGGAATTCTCTGAGCTTTTAATATTCATGTCAATTGTGATCTCTTGGTGGAGGACCTACATCTGGTATGCACTGAAATAAAGGAAACATTTTTTTAAATAAAAGATTCTTCAATACAATACATGAAACAAAATGGGGTGGGGATCGAAAACATTTTTAACTGAAATAATAATAATTTATTACATTATTATTAATATAATAATATGTAGCTCAGATGGTAAAGAATCTGCCTGCAATGCAGGATACCTGGGTTTGATTCCTGGGTTGGAAAGATACCCTGGAGAAGGCAACAGCAACGTTCTCCAGTATTCTTGCCTGGAGAATTCCATGGACAGAGGAGCCTGACAGGCTACAGTCCATGGGGATGTAAAGAGTTGGACACAACTGAGCAATTTTCCGGAGAAGGCAATGGCACCCCACTCCAGTACTCTTGCCTGGAAAATCCCATGGACGGA
Source organism: Redunca redunca (assembly GCA_006410935.1). Taxonomy (NCBI): domain Eukaryota; kingdom Metazoa; phylum Chordata; class Mammalia; order Artiodactyla; family Bovidae; genus Redunca; species Redunca redunca. Next base: position 47,552 of record SJYQ01002967.1, read on the forward strand.
GGAGCCTGGTGGGCTACAGTCCATGGGGTCGCTGAGGGTCGGACACGACTGAGCAACTTCACTTTCACCTTTCACTTTCATGCATTGGAGAAGGAAATGGCAACCCACTCCAGTGTTCTTGCCTGGAGAATCCCAGGGACGGGGGAGCCTGGGGGGCTGCTGTCTATGGGGTCGCACAGAGTCGGACATGACTGAAGCGACTTAGCAGCAGCAGCAGCAGAGCAATTTTCATACACACACACACACGTAATAAATAATACAAATGTTTAATAATTCACTTTAAAGAGAAACAATTCAAATACTTACATTTGTAATCCTCCAAATCAGACTCTGGACTATTATCAGTACTTATTTCTATTGCAGCATCTGCCAGATTTTTTTCTAATGCTGACCTTGCAAGGCTGGGTAAAAACCTGGTGGGGTGGGAAGGATGGATTGATAAAAGCGAAGCTTTCTGTGATTCTAAAATATCTTCTGACACTTAGACAGACACATGACCAATTAAGGAGGATCCGTCTTGATCTGTGAAAAACAGCTTGATAATACTTAATCTTCTGTTTTCTGAACATAGTATAGTATCCCATTTCCCACAGCAATCTTTTATAACTTTTAATAGGGATTCATGCTTTTTTCCATAAAAGCATTATATGCCACTGATTAAATTTTTTCTTAGGTTTGCAAAGCTTTCTATTATTATTTTGAATCATATTATTTTTTTTAAAAATTTGACTTCTTTATTGATTTTTTACTGGAATATATGGATAGGAATATCACTGACTTGGGTGTATAAGTAATATCATTATATTCTATCTATTCTAAAATGTAGTTTACATGAAGCTTCTCTTGAATGTTTTTATGTAGCTAATCATATAACTTTTAGCCAGTCTAAAAGTACAAGAGGCAACATTCTTGTACATTTAGTTCCTAACTCTATAAAGCAATATATCCTAAGAATGTTTGCTATAAAATTTTAGTACCTACCCTTTATCAGATTAAGAACTTCTCTTTGATTCATGGTTAGCTAAGCATTTGTTTGTTTACTTTTGCTTTGGTTTGTTTTCAAGTTTGGCTGCTGAGTTCTATCAAACCTTTTTTAATGATTTATTAAAATGAAAATTTTTCTCAGTAATATGTTAATATGTAATGTGTTAATAGGCTTTCCCTTGTGGCTCAGACAGTAAAGAGTCTGCCTGCAGCGCAGGAGACCCAGGTTTGATCTCTGAGTCGGGAATATCTCCTGGAGAAGGAAATGACAACTGACTCCAGTATTCTTGCCTGGAAAATCCCATGGACGGAGAGGCTGGCAGGCTACAGTCCATGGGGTTGCAAAGAGTCAGACTCGAAGAATATTGAAATTTCTTCACATTCTTGAGGTAACTCCAGGTTGCTCATAATTTATTTATATGGATAAATTATATATAATATATATCTACATTTGGTTTGTTAGTATTTCATTTAGGATTTCTGTACATATTCCATGAATGCGATTTATAATTTTCCTTTCATATATTATTCTTATCTGGTTTAGGTATCAAGATTATACTAGACTCAAAGTGAATTGCTAAGTTTTCACTGTCTATTCACTAGAATGGCCTCTAAAATGCTTTGTGTTATGATTATTTCATTCATTCCAAAGTATTACTTTCCCTTAGGCTTTGAAACTCTTTGTATTATTTAGCATTGACTATTTACTTCTATTAACTATAACTTAGTTCTG
>SJYQ01002967.1:49291-107226 GCA_006410935.1 Redunca redunca
TATAACTTAGTTCTGACTAAGAAAACAAACTGTCTAGATAATAAATCTATCTTTCTGTATGTTATTTTCTTCAGCTTATAACCCTAAAAAATAGGCAATTGAAGCATTTTTTCTAATTTTCATTTAGAAGTTGAATTATCTACTTAAGAGAATCAACTTTATTATTTCTCATGATTATTATTCAAAGAATTACTCCAAAGCACTAAAAACGAGCCTCACTTTAGCCTCATTTGACCACAGAACAAATTGAATTTGCAACACAAGGAACTTACTTTGACTACAAGAAAATTGTCCACTAAGCTGAAAATGTATAGAGGGCAGTTAAGAGATTTTCCTAAGCTGAATACAGTATCTCTTTTAATTCCTCTAATGTATCAAGGAATGAATGGACAACAGTCATAACCACCAGGAAAATAATTAAAAGATCATGTGAAAAGAGTCTAAAAGAAATCTTCAGGTCAATTGGATGGTGTTATTAATCTTTTCTAACTACTCTTTTAAAATAGTTTCATGTAAGCATGATTCTGTAAGGAAATTCTATGTCAGAGTTTAAAATAATTTCCAAATAAGTATGAAAAATAGTAGTGTAGACTGAAAAGATGCTAGTTTTTCCATACTTGGGCAACAGGACATGTCATACTATCCTGCATGGAAAGCTCCAGTGCAAATTTAGGAAGTGTCATGTGTAATGCTTGAGACCTCTCTCTCAGAAGACAATGAACCAGTATTCAAATGCCAAACCTACTTATCCTTATTCACTACTGTCTGATTTGAGTAAGTAACTTAGCTTTATCACATATAAAAATCTCTTTCTTATTATGCCTAAGTAAAGGTCTGTCTAGACAAGGCTATGGTTTTTCCTGTGGTCATGTATGGATGTGAGAGTTGGACTGTGAAGAAAGCTGAGCACTGAAGAATTGATGCTTTTGAACTGTGGTGTTGGAGAAGACTCTTGTGAGTCCCTTGGACTGCAAGGAGATCCAACCAGTCCATTCTAAAGGAGATCAGTCCTAAGTGTTCATTGGAAGGACTGATGCTGAAACTGAAACTCCAGTACTTTGGCCACCTCATGCGAAGAGTTGACTCATTGGAAAAGACTCTGATGCTGGGAGGGATTGGGGGCAGGAGGAGAAGGGGACGACAGAGGATGAGATGGCTGGATGGCATCACCGACTCGATGGACATGAGTTTGAGTAAACTCCAGAAATTGGTGATGGACAGGGAAGCCTAGCATGCTGCGATACATGGGGTCGCAAAGAGTCGGACACGACTGAGCGACTGAACTGAACTGAAGATAATGAAGGGAAACACTACATATAAGGCTAAAAAACCTACAAGTTCAGACTGATAACTTTTTCTAGACCAGTGAGCACAGACTATCAAACTTCTGTGTATTATTTTAGCAAAGACCCAGAAAGTTGGATTCAGTGAGAAAGGAGAATATGGTTACCTGGAAAGACAAGCTTTGGTAACAGCATTGTGAAGGTTCTCGTTAGGGTACTGTGATAGCCGACGAGAAATCCTCAACAGCTGTCTGGTAGAAAGGGACGCTGCCAGTGACTGCGCCTACCAAAAGGCAAAGACAGGCTGGTGAGGAGTTATGATTCAACTTGCTGAAAGTGCCTTTGGATGGGTATCATAGCAGAATTCATTATTCCTGAATGACAAGGTCAAACTTAACTATGTACTTACGCTTAACGAATTACAAATAAACAAAAACCAATTTACACTTAAAACATCCTTAAAAACAGCTTTAAAAAAAAAATCCATGAAAAATATTATTAAATTCAATTAAAGTGCTATGTATACATGTGCTTTTTTTTTTTTTTTCTGAGGAGGGGAAGGAGGTTGGATGGAGGAAAGATGTTACATTGTACAGACTGAACCTGACTTAAGGATAGCCATTATGTACAACTAACTGGGGCTTCCCCAGTGGATCAGTGGGTAAGGTATCTGCCTGTAAAGCAGGAGACACAGTAGAAGGGGGATTGATCTCTAGGTCTGGAAGATCCCCTGGAGGAGGCAATTACAACCTACTCCAGTTTTCTTGCCTGAAAAGTCCCACGGGCAGAGGAACCTGGCTGGCTACAGTCCATGGGTCACAAAGAGTCAGACAGGACTAAGCGAATGAACACACACACATTCATTTCCACTCCCACCGTGCTTATACAAAGTGAAACTGTTAAGATAGCCAGAAAATGCTCTGAGCTTTAAGTAAATATCTGGCTTCTGAAATAGAGAAAAGGAGTTGTGGACAATTTAGGCTGCTGATCACAGAGGTGTCAACCAGTTATCACCTGGGTGGCAGCTTATAGTTGGGAAACCTTCTCCTACACTGTTAGAATAATTTTACTTTATATTCTTATTCTTCCACAAATCCCATTAAGAGAGCTGCTAGTGAAGAGCTCAGGACATCGTTAAGTACCAACAAACATTTGTGGACTTGAATTTGAAATTATCTTAGCAGATAGCATAATGCAATAGTAAAGTTTATAAGCTTTGGAGTCAGACAAATCAGCCTTCCATTTATTAGCTATGTCATTTTTGGCAAGTTACTTAATCTCTTCAGGCCCCAATTTCCTCATCTTTAAAATGACAATAAGAAACCCTCACTTTTAAGTGTTATGTGTATGAGGATTAAATTAGCAAATTATTCTAAAGCACTTAGCAGAGGTCAGACACGTATGGGTGCTCAACAAACAGCAGCAATTACTATTCAAAGTCAGGCTTTTCAAAATGAAAAAAAAAATCTAACAGGGAACGGGATCTACATGTTAGTAGAAATCTAATGCATCAGATTGTTACTGGCCTCGTTCCTAACTTAGATCAGCAGCATTAGAAGATAGTAGTTTTCGCTGAAAATCAAGAGGAGAACTTTTAAAGAAACTGGTCCTTTGGGCTGGGGGAGGGGTAGAAGAGGCCAGGGTGAAATGTCATCAAGTCTGATCAGGGCAGTTAAGTGGCCCTGAGTCCCCGAGGAAAGAGAAAGGGGACTCTATCGAATTAACAAAGGATTCAGAACGGATGGTGGGAGGATGCTAAAACTACACTACACATTTGTTCCTTTTAACACTTTGCTTTAGGTCATCTCTGCACCTCCCAAGAAAACAAAAAAAGAATTTATTGCTCCTTCCTCGTGTATTTCACAGCTCCATGAGATGCAGGTCTGTTGTTATTAGCATTATATTTCAGCCACAACTTGGATTAAACACTCCTTTGGGGACTAGGTTAGGAGCATGACCACTATTTATGACATATCCTTTTCTCTATTAAAAAACACATTCTAAGTTTCAGGGACTTCATAAGCAAAACATTTGGTTCAGATTTGTTCAACAGATTTGCATTCTAGACACAGAGACAATATTTAAATATAAAAAAGCATAAAGTGCAATTCAAAATAGCACATAATTTAATGCAAAAATAAGTGGAGCACTTGACAACTGCTATAGGGGCTTAAAAATGTTCAAGTGGGTAGGAGAAATGCTATGAACAACGGGAGGAAAGCAACAAGAACAGAAATACATGCAGGATATAAGGAAAGCAACCCAGCTTTACTAGAGGGTCCTGCTGGAAAGTTTGCTCCCAAATATCAGAGATTCATGAGTTACGCTTAAGGAGCTGGTGTTTCTTCTAAAGGGAACAGGACTGTGCTATGTGCAAAGCAGTAACATGGTTTTTAGAAAGACTAACCTGGCAGTAATAGGCAAAGTAGTTAAAGGACAAAAAACTGAGGCAGGAATCAGAAAGGTACTTCAATTACTTACTATAAAGAGATAAAGTCCTATAGTAAGGTTACTTGCAAGAAAATGGAAGTTGTTCAGCTGCTAAGTTGTGTCTGACTCTTTTGGCGACCCCATGGACTGTAGCCCGTGAGGCTACTCTGTTCATGGGATTTTCCAGGCAAGAATACTGGAGTGGGTTGCCATTTCCTCCTCCAAGGTATCTTACCGACCCAGGGATGGAATCCATGTCTCCTGCATTGGCAGGAGGATTCTTTCCCACTGAGCCACCTAGGAAGCCCAATAAGAAAGAAGAGAAAGGATTAAACAAATGTTTCAAAGGACCTGGCAAAGGATAGATATGAAACAGTAGGAAGAATTAAGGATAAGATTGTTTTAGCTAGTATGAGTGAAAGTGTCAGAAGTTAAATATGACTTAGCAATTCCCACTCAATACTTGAGACCATGAAAAATTCCTATTTTAATCATGGAAAATGTTTGACAAATGACTCCAACCAGAGGATTCTATGACAAGAGTCCCATTAAACCACATGGTAACTTTCCAGGCTAAAATATTTTGGTCTAATTCCAAACATGACACTGAATTCGGCATTTGCATTTCATTCCAGTGATCAAGAAGGACTTCTCATGAGTTTGAAAAATACTGAGTCAGTTGATAATACCAAAATGCTTTACAATAATATCCAGTATTAAATCAGAAAGAAGCTTTAGGTTGAGCCACTTAAGTGTTGAATAAAGGGTTTGGCTGTTTCTGCTCTCACATTATTACTAACAAAAAATTGAGAATCTAATTTAAAAATCCTAATACCCTTAACATTTATCATATCAAATTTCTAACTGCAGTTTTACCTTCCAAAATAGGGTAAGGATATGAGCATATTGAACAGCACATCTCAAGGGTTTTTTTGATTAACATGATTAAAATAGCAATTCAGCTTAGAAATATTCGAGGTTTAAGATAAAAAATTATTTAAAAAATAAATTCTTTTTTCCTCTTAAAGAATTATTTTTTACGAAAATGTAATGTTCGCTGGGAGAGAAAATTCTAGGGACAACCTATTAATCAATAACTAATTAATTTATTCATGCATTCATCAAACATTTGTTAACTTTTCTACTATGTGCCAGGCACCAGGATGGGAGATAGTTGGTACAAAAAAGATACTTTGACCCTCCTTTGTCTCCCTGAAAGCAGGAAGTGAACCACCCATGAAAAAATACCCTCCCTGTACCAGGAGGCTAGAAGGCATCCTTAGCACCAGAAATAGGGAATTTAGGGCTGAGAGGGTTATATTAACAAATCTTGTTTCTTTTTCACTAAATTACCACCCAAGCCCAAACGTCTTTGTATTGTCGGTTCTCCACAATTTTATTGTTTCTTTGTCTAAAAGGTATAAAAGCTGCCTGCTTTGGTCACTTCTTTAAGTCTCAGATTTTTATGGGGCTCCTGCATCTACAAAATTAAATCTGTTGTTTTGCTCTTGTTAAACAGTCTCATGTCAATTTAATTCTTAGGCCACCCAAAGAACTTAAAGAGGAAGAAGGGAAAAGTTTTCTCCCTTATATCATTCCAAACATAAACAGAATCAGAAACAGAGAATCAACAAGGAAAGAGAAGTTAGAAGCTAGAGATAAAGTTGTTGGCATCCACACAGAGGTGATACGTGAAGCCATAAGAATACATGAGACTGCTCAGCAGAGGAGACAATGGAGTAGAGCCAAAGCTCCAGGAACACCCAGGTACTCCTCTAGAGCTAAAACTTGTTTTCTGTGACACCAGCCAGGAGAAGCTGGAAGAAATGTTAAAATCATTGAAACAGTAACATATACACATAGGAGAAAGCATAGCAGAAGGGATAAAAATATCAGCTTAAAAAATAGATGTTAAAGCACTGAACTCTAAGAATATAAAGCAGCAGCCTGTCAACAACAGAAAATTCCATGGAGAAAACCCAGACTTACTGTTGGATCCTGTGTCTCTCTGAGTTTGTGCGTAAATGACAACAATTTGTCCAAAGCTACCGGAGGCATATCTGGGACCTATTTTATGATAGGATTAAGAAAAGAAAGAATAAATTGGGATATATGATCAAGGAACCAGAAATTATGGCTAGTTATCAAACAGTATTAAAATTATGCTTTTATAAAGTCTCTGTAGGTATCATGCTTAACCTGTGTATAGATTTGCTTATTCATCTTCTCAGGAAACACTTTTGCCTCTGCTTTCTCTTTAAGAATCAGGTCAAGAAGATATGCACATATATACAATCAAATGCTACTCAGCCATAAAAAAGAATAAAATAATGCCATCTGCAGCAACATGGATGCAATCAGAGAGTACCACACTAAGTGAAGTGAAGTCAGAGAGAGAAAGACAATACCATATGATCACTTATATGGGGAATCTAAAATATGACACAAACAAACCTATCTATAAAAACAGAAACAGAATCACAGACATAGAGAACAGACTGGAGTGGGGAGGAGGGAAGGGGAGGAGGGATGCGGAAGAGGGGGGAAGGGGTGAATTGGGAGTTCAGGATCAGCAAATGCAAACTGGTATATACAGAATGGGTAAACAACAAGTCCTACTGTACAGCCCAGAGAACTATATTCAACAGCCTGTGACAAACCAGAATAAAAGAGTATGAAAAAGAATGTGTATAATACATATAACGGAGTCACTTTGCTGTACAACAGTGATTAATACAACACTCTAAGTCAACTATACGTCAGCTTAAAAAAAAATCAGGTAAAACCAGGCCATTCTTCATTTACAATTCTATCACAAGGATAAAACTGAAAGGAACCTCTAACCAATTAAAAACTGGCAATATAGTACACCCATAAGACACTTCTCATATATCACATCCATTTTTGTTAGCTTCAACTCTAATTCAGGCATTTTTCTTACGAAACCAAACTCCTTCATTTAGCAGCAACCTTACACCTATGTCTACTAAGAGACTTAATATATCCTTGTATAAAGGGAAGATGCTCAAACTGTCCATTTTTGCAAGGACTTTAAAACCTGTAATAAACCGTAATGGAAAAGAACATGAAAAAGAATGTATACATATACATATGCACACACATATGCATTTCTGAATCATCTTGCTGTATAGCAGAAACTAACACAACACTGTAAATCAATCATATTTTATTTCAGTAAATAAATATGAAAAAAATCCCCACGTACCTGAGGGGCATGATCTACTTATCAATGAAATGTAAAGAACAGTTGCCTGGAAACATACATTGACTGCTTTTAAGTACACTGAGTTTAATATATATTTGAACTGATAATAAGAAAATTTTACTTAAACAATAACAAAATTAAAATTTTAACTTAAAAAGAGCAGAAGGAGATGTTAGAACAATGACTGGTACAACATGACAATTTCAGAAACAAACTGTTCATGGTTTCTCTGGGCATTTAAGTAATCGGAATTTTTAAAATTCAAAGCTCTATACCATATGTACTCATACATTATTTAAATCAATCTTGTGATGTAATAAGTAGTATCATCCCCATCAGTGGATCTGACATTTAAAGGCAAGTTTTTTGACTTTAAAGTCTACACCCTTATCCACAACCATGCTCATAAGACCTAAAGTTAAATAATTCATTCTAGTATTTCAAAGGGGATAAGTGCAGTTATTAGCGATCTAGAATAGTACTGTCTAGCAAAACGTTCTAAATGATGGAAATATTCTTTATGCTATTGGCGTGCCATGGCCATTTGAAATAAGACTGAGCAACTGAATTTTTAAATTTGATTTAATGTGGCTAGTGCTACTACATTAAACAGTGAAGTCCCAGAATTCCAAAAGTGCTAAACACACTGCTTGGTTAAGGCAGACACCACAGTAAGAGATTACAAACACTAAAGCTACTAGGCAGCTAGCCAGTTAAGCATGGGCTATCTTACAATCCCCAGGGGACCAAAAATACCTAGGACTTTCTACAAAACCTATGGAACTAAAGTATATTACAGTTGGGAGGAGGAAATGGCAGCCTGCTCTAATACTCCTGCCTGGGAAATCCCACAGGCAGAGGAGCCTTGTGGGCTTCAGTCAGTGGGTTCACTGATAGTTGGACACAACTTAGTGACTACACCACCACCACCACCCCTTTTAGTGGGAGCTTCAAACAGTCACCTTTGGCTGAATCTAAAAGGAAAAAGAATCCCCAAACTGTCTCCACAGGAGGGAAATGGAGAGACAGCCCAAATGCCTGGTTCTTAAGGTGTGGTCAGCATCAGCATCGCCTGAGTACTTCAGACAAGTGAATTCTCATTTCCATCCCAGAATCACTGGCTCGGCGATCTGTAAGTTAACAAGCCCTCCAGATGATCCTGAAAAGTGTTGACATCTGAGAACCATTTTATAAGGAAATTTGGAAATAAACAGTGAGAAAAAGCCAAAAATATCCAACTCTGCTCAAGCAGGTGTCAAAAATGCCTTAAAAAGAGAGTAACTGAAGGCAACAGGCTTGTGCTGGCCTCACTCTTACCATTTCCTTAATCACTTGGATTTCTTCACTTTTGACAAGCGGTTTCATGTAATGGAAAAAGAACATGGTTAAGAATTCTGGCCCCAGCCACTGCTGTGTTGTGCTTCCAATAACAGGGGGTTCTGCCAAGGCGATGATTCTGAAGGAGGGGTGAACAGGAAAAATCAATCTAAAAGGGAAAAAAAAGCTTTTTAAGCATAACCTTTTGTGTCAGAAACTAGGTCACAGTAGCTAAAGCCTAGGCAATAATAAGACTATGGTACAGATAAAGCTATTACCCAAAGAACAAGCTTTGAAAAAACAAAGGTCAGGATATTCTAAAAACCTAAGATTAAAACAAAAGAAGAATTACCAAAGGTTAATATATGATGTACCCTGTCAACTGATGAAACTCCATCTCTGGCATGAATCACTGTTTTGGAAAACATGAATCCATGTTGTGGACATGTTGTTATACCTACAATAAATTTACTCCATAGTCCCTTGAAGAAAAAAGTGAAAGTGAAAGTCACTCAGTCTCGTACGACTCTTCGTGACCCCAGGGACGATACAGTCTATGGAATTCTCCAGACCAGAATACTGGAGTGGGTAGCCTTTCCCTTCTCCAGGGGATCTTCCCAACCCAGGAATTGAACCCAGTTCTCCCACATTGCAGGCGGATTCTTTACTAGCTGAACCACAAGGGAAGCCCGATAGTCCCTTGAAACATAACCCCAAACAGTTCATATTCATTACATAGGTCCCCTGTCTTTGTTCAAAAGCTCCTGTCTTGCAAGGAACTTCTATGTCAGTCACAGAAAGACCAAGAAGCATTACTCAGGATGAAGAGACTTTTTACAATGCAGAAAATTTAAGTAGCATAGGGGATCAGATTAAAATTCAAATTTGGATTGGCAATAAGAATACTTAGGTCTTTAAAAGGTGGAGAAAAGTGAACTTCTATGTAATTCACTCTTTTGTCATTGAATAGGAAACAATGTGATTTTTACAGTGATCTCTTTGATAAATCTCTGTTAGGGAATCTGAAGATGTAAATATAAGATTTCCCATGGTTTATGAAATGAACTTGAGTAGTTTTAGAAGAAGAGCTAGAAACTCTTTATCATGATGTAATCATGAGTAATATCAGTTCTTATCAATTCTCAAAACTGTAGTGCAAATAGATCTTTTGCGGGTTATATCATCCTTGCTGAGAAAGGAGAAATGAAACTCAAACAACTGCCAAGATTTCAGAAAAATGAAAATAAAGGGACCGAAATGGCATTTCTTCATTGCCACCAACTATTATGGTAGAACTCAACAGTTAAGTGGTTGGGGAGCAAGAATATCAGGAGATAAGACATGTGTAGATAAATACTCGGAAGATTTCAGATCAGAAAAAGTCCCCCTAATACAACAGGAAGGTTCACTGAGTCCCTGACAGTATGATTTAGAAATTTTAGAGGGCCACAGCATCATTTGTAAGCCAGGGAAAAGCAGTTTATAGGAATGGTCATATGAAACGTCTGGGTGAGTTCATAAAAGCTACTAAATACCATTTCATTTCGCTAGGTGGGGGGCGGGGGTGGGAGAGATTTATTTATAGATATTCAAGCATAGTATGGGGATGATCTGTCCAAAGGAGTTGTACCAGGAAAAGAGAAAAGAATAACAACATAGATAATGACTTGAGAGTCCTAAAGACGGCACGGTCACTCAGGATTGCTGGAAACTACAGTCACACAACAAAACCTGGGCAGAGAAAATTCTATGATCTGAAAAGAGAAGATTATTCCATTTTCCACTTCTGTTAAGTGATTTGCCATAATCCAGAAAGTCTGCTTCAGGGCCCAGCAACAGATGTCAGATTCATCTTTGATCCTCTTCACTCCTAGCTGGGACAAAAGAAGGTGGGAGAGACAGAGCCTGCTTATTTGTGCTTTGCTCAGAATTAAAGCTGCAGATGGAGTTTTGCACTCAAGATGGCGAGGGACACTAAATTAGGGAAAAAACAAAACCAAAATCCAACAAGCAAGGGGAATTTCAATTGCCATCCTTAAACCAACAGGAGAAGCAGCAAGTGCCACAGGTACACTGTAGATTCAGACCTAGAAGAACAGTAACATGAAAGCAAGCCAGGCTGGTTTTAACTTAAACTGGGAGATGGTCATTGCTTATGAGGTACATTGTGGCTTGCTTTTTGGTATGGACTCTAGCAGGGTGGCTTCCCAGGTGGTGCTAGTGGTAAAGAACCCACCTGCTGATGCAGGAGACATAACAAATGCAGGTTCTATCCCCGGGTTGGGAAGAATCCCTGCAGTAGGAAATAGCAACAACCCACTCCAGTAATCTTGCCAAGAAACTTCCACGGACAGAAAAGCCTGGTGGGCTACAGACCGTGGGGTCACAGAGTCTGACACAACTGAGCATGTGTGCGCGCGCACACACACACACATACTCTAGCAAGGTACCCAAGAGAGCTGGCCAAATTTAAAGGGGGAAGTTTCTGATGATAGCTGATGTGTCAGGAAAATAAGTATTAATATAAGCTGACTATAAAAACAGCCAACTGCTAAATAACTGGAAGAAAGGACCTGTTTGCTTGCTAAGTCCTCCACAAAGGCTTCCTTACATATAAACAGGTCATATGGAAAGTTATTTTCTGATGATGTTACGTTCTCTGAGTCTGACAGTTAGAGAGCAGAGCACGCCTGAGGATGGGCCATGTACTTCCAGATGTGACATGACATGCGTGCGTGTGTGCTAAGTCTCTTCAGTCACGACCGACTCTGTGTGACCCTGTGGACGACAGCCCACCAGGCTCCTCTGTCCATGGAATTCTCCAGGCAGGAAGACTGGAGTGGATTTCCATGCCCTTCTATAGGGAATCTTCAAACCCAGGGATCCAACCCATGTCTCTTACATCTCCTGCATCGCAAGCGGGTTCTTTACCACTAGTGCTATGTGGGGAGCCCCGTGATCTGACATACTGGCGGGTAACAGAAAGGCTGAAGAAGTAATAAATAATTGAGAATTAGGAAACATGCACTATGAAAATTTAAAAGCAAGGCTAACGTCAATGTTACTAGAATTTAACAACAAATAACAATTGAAACTAAAGATACAGATTAACTTCAGATGAATAGATATCATTTCATAAAGATTAAAAAACTTTAAAGCAGAAAGATCTTTTACAAAGGCTTAAAATATTGGGGCCAATATGTTTGTTTGGGGGCATAAGTAGAAGTTTTTAGAAAGTAAAGTACTTTCCAATGCTTCTTAGCAATAAAAAGGAAATGAATTATCAGTATACTACAACATGCAATATCTCAAAATAATTATGCTGAGTGGCCAGACCCAAAGAACACATACTATGCAAATACATTTATATAAAGCTCAAGAAAAATACATATAGAAAATTTTCTATAAAGAAAGCTGAGCACCAAAGAATTGATGCTTTTGAACTGTGGTGTTGGAGAAGACTCTTGAGAATCCCTTGGACTGCAAGGAGCTCCAACCAGTCCATTCTAAAGGAGATCAGTCCTGAATATTCATTGGAAGGACTGAGACTGAAGCTGAAACTCCAATACTTTGGCCACCTGATGTGAAGAGCTGACTAACTTGAAAAGATCCTGATTCTGGGAAAGATTGAAGGCAGGAGGAGAAGGAGACAACAGAGGATGAGATGGTTGGATGGCATCACCAACTCAACGGACATGAGTCTGAGTAAACTCTAGGAGTTGGTGATGGACAGGGAGGCCTAGAGTGCTGCCATCCATGGGGTCACAAAGAGTCGGATATAACTGAGCAACTGAACTGAACTGAGAAAATGCATGTTATATAGACTATCAGGGAGCAGATTCCTGGGGTGAGAGAGGGTGGTGAGAAGGATTAAAAAGGGGTCTGACAGCACTTTGGAGATCATGGAAGTATTTATTATCTTGATTGTGGTGATGGCTTCATAGGTGTATAAAATATAAAAAATTATCAAACTGTACACTGTAAATATATAGATTTGTATATTTGAATTACAAAGCTATTAATAAAACCAAAACTTCAATAAATTTCTATCTTCTGACGGAAATTATATGCTACATTTTTGTCAAATGTGTATGGTAAAGAACTTGAAACAATAACATAGAAGGTTTTTATAAAGATATTAATCATGAACTGAAAAAGGATTTTGTAATTGGCCTTTCACACTATAATACTAATGTTCCAACTCAGAACCTGGAGGTTATGCAGGTCTGTACACAGTCCGTTTCTCCTGCTTTGCAATGTAGCAAAGCAAATTCCTACTTCGTCTTTATACCACACAATGTCTAGTGTGACAGATAAGTAAATAGTTAAATAGATAAATGTATTGCTGCTGTTAATAACCATCACTGCAAGAAAGGACAAAACAAAGACAAGTGATAAGAAGTGAAGAGCAGCTAGTCTAAATCTGGTCTTGAATGAGATTTTGAGAGAAGGTGCATTGTTGTATCAAACATGTGATACATTTGTGTATAAAAAGGCAAAAGCGATACGTACAATAATAAGTAACACGGCTTCCCTGGTGGCTCAGTGGGAAAGAATTCACCTGCAGTGCAGGAGGCTGCCTGCAGTGCATTGGATCCCTGGGTCGGGAAGATCCCCTGAAGAAAGGAATGGTAACCCACTCCAGCATTCTTGCCTGGGAAACCCCACGGACAGAGAAGCCTGGTAGGTTACAGTCCATGGGGTGCAAACCACCACCACCACAGACCCTTCATAAGCACAGAGTTTAGAATTTTCCTTGACCATAAAAATGTTTAGGATTATTTTTCAGACTCAGAATTTGCTAACAGCGCTTTGTTTTGAGAACCAAACACAGAGACTTGGGCATAAAATCCTGGATCTAACTTGAATTTTGTTAAAAATGTACACAGACTAATTTTCCAGCAAAGAGATCCTGAGGCTTCTAGGGGAAGTAGGAGAGAATGCTTGATCCTAACTACCTTCAAACGTGAGTAAGAGAAAAATCTAACAGATGGAGGACTGTGCCCAATGTCCACTTACAGTCCATAAGTGATTAATAGAAACTGGAAGATTACAGACTGTCTTCAATGTTTAATCATAATCAATAAAAAATATTCAATAGAAATACAAAAACACTAGAGCATACATAATTACAACTGAGACTAGGCCTCTAATCTTTATTGCTTTCCTGAGATAACCAGAAGCCTATTTTTGGTAAAATAAAGCATTGGTAATTCACAGAGGTTCTCATCCACCCTCATCCAGGCTCTGACCACCAGCAGGAAGGGACACATTTAGAAGCCTGTAGTATTTGTACTCCTCCTTTCCCCAAAGAAATTCTTCCCATCAAAGGAAATAGTTCTATTTTGGTCCTTACTTCCTGTGGGAAATGCTGGCATGGTGTCTGGTGAGCACGGCCATCGTGTTATTTCTAACCCCGATGTCCACAGTATTCCAGGTGTCCTGCACTAGAAGGAAAGTCTCTAACATTTCTTTAGCTGTGTCATTAGCTGCAAAGAATACCTGGAGAGCACTACAGAAACGATTGAGGTATATGGTGAAATGAGAACACAAAGAAGGTCAGCAGAGGAATGGAATATAATTGTACCGAAACTAGGTTCCATACTATGAAGTTGAAAGGCTCAGTAGCTCACTGCTAGTAGCTGATAATTATGAGACTCTATGTTATCAGACTTGTCATTAAGAGCAAAGTAGTCTTAATTAGTAGGTTCATAAAAGAAAACACTGTTAGCTCAGAAAGCGAAAACTGGATGAATTTACCAAACTGTGAAAACTGGATGAACTCACTTTACCTTGAGTTTTCTAGAATTTGTTCTGGGTTAAGATTTATTCCTGATTCCAAAACATTTACTAAGTGTTCTACTATGTATCAGATACTGTGACATTTGAAACAAAGAGATGAAGTATAGGGCATTAGAGGGCCCGGACAACATTACAGTCCTCGGTTCTAGTTTTTTCCTAAGACCCAAGTGCATCCTCTCCCTTCCTTTGAACACGTGATACCACCAAATTCCTTTTTGTGACAATTTAAGGTTGTTCTTTTGTTGCTGTTACTTGTAACTGAAGGATTCCTGCTGAACACAAATATGAGAATTGTTCCTATCTGAAAGCCAAAATTTATCTAAATTTACCAAACCGGGTCTAGAAGCAAAGTAGCCTAAATCTGACTTCCTTTCACTCTACCTTTGATCATTTTCTCTATCTCAAATTCCCCACAAGGAAATAAAGTATTAATAGCTGAGTTTATTGAAAGATGAAGAGAAATAATGATCACTTTGCTGCACTTCAGTCCCATGCTTAGGTATGGAATGAAAGGATAGAAGACTTGAGTTATGAGTTTCTAATTTACAGTTCAGATGCCAATGCCAAGAGTGACGTATTAGATAAGGTCAACTCAAGCTATTTGTCAAGTAATATGACAATGGGTCATATTACTTACAAGAACAACTCATGACACAAATTAATTTTCTCACAGGACACAAATTTCCCACTTTTCATGCTATGGTATTTCCTTTTGGTGGAGCTGCCCACACTCAACCAAATGAAAACAGCCTAGACAGATATAGTCAAGTGGCTGAAAGGAAGACTCTAATCTACTATAACCCTAAAGGACAACATATTTATTCTAAGAAAATAGTGTGTTTCTCCAGTTAAAAAAATGAGGAACACTGATAAGGGAAGGAACCAGGCTGTCAACTGGCAGAAATACTTTGGACAGACAGGAGAATTCATTTTGAGACAACTCGCCTCTGAAAAGTTAATAAAGTCCTGATAAATTCATAGAATGTAAGAGAAAGAAAGAGAAGTTCAGCCCAGGAGCCTCAACAGCTAACTGATGATATATACAGAAGAGATACCAGCGGAAACTGGAGCGTGGGAGTGGAGAGGGATGACATGTAAGCTTCGCGTATGGAGACCAACAAGTCCAAATCAGGGCGAGTCAGAACATGCCACGGGAGAAGGATGAAATGCACAGAAGATGAAACTGATAGGATACCTGATGTGTCTGAATGTGCTGAGAGGAGATACAGACAACAGGCAAAGTGCCTCTATAAATTTAAGAGGATAGAAATTATATCAAGCGTTTTTTTCCAACCACAACAGGATGAAACTAGAATCAATTATATGAAGAGAAACAGGGTCTTCCCTGGTGGTGCAGGGAAGTGGCGTGGTTAAGAATCTGGCTGCCAGTGCAGGGAACATAGGTTCCACCCCTGGTCTGGGAAGACTGCACCTGCCACGGGGCAACTAAGCCCGGGCGCCACACCTACTGAAGCCCGTGCTCCACAAGAGAAGCCACCTCAATGAGGTCTCTGCACTGCCAACTAGAGGGCAGGCCCTGCTCACTGCAACTAGAGAAAGTCCACGCGCAGCAACAAAGACCCACTACAGCTATAAACTAATTAACTGAAAAAAGAAACGGGAAAACACAAACATGTGGATACTAACCAATGCGCTGCTAAAAGACCCCCATGGATCAATGAAGAAACTGAAGACGAAACCAGACAATATCTCAAGACAAACTGAAAATAAAAACACAGCTTTCCAACATCTATACGAGGCAGCAAAAGCAGTTCTAAGAGGGAAGTTCATAGCAATACAAGCCTGCCCCAAGAAACAGGAAAATTCTCAAACCTAAGTTACCATCTAACAGAACTAGAAAAAGAACAAAAGCCCAAAGTCAGTAGAAGGAAAGGGAAAAAAATCAGAAAAAAGTAGACACCAAAAAATAATTGAAAAGATCTATGAAACTGAGAGCAGTCTTTTTTTCCTTCATGATAAACAAAACGGTAAGCCTTTCATCAGACTCATCTAGGGGGAAAAAAAAGAGGACCCAAACAAGCAAAATAAGTAATGAAAGAGAAGTTACAACCAATATTGCAGAGGTTAAAAAAACATAATAGAATACTATGAACAGTTACATGTCAAAAAAATTAGATAACTAGAATAAATGGATAAATTTCTAGACATATACAATCTTCCCAGATTGAATCAGGAAGAAATAGACAATCTGAACAGACTGATCACTAGTAGTGAAATTGAATTAGTATTCAAAACACTCCCATGCAAGTCCAAGATCGGATGGCTTCACAGGGAAATTCTATCAAACATATAAAGAAGGGCTAATAACTATTCTTCTCTACTCTAAAAAATTAAAGATAAGGGAACACAAATTTTTTCTACAAGGCCGTCATTACCCTTATACCAAAACCAAACTAAGACAGTACAAAAAAAGAATATTAGATGCTAAAATAAATGCAAAAATTATTGACAAAATAATAACAAACCAAATTCAATACAGAAGAATGTGAATATAGATGCAAATTTTTTTAACAAAACAATAACAAACCAAATTCAACAATATATAAACAGGATTATATACCATTATCAAGCAGGATTTATTTCAGAGATGCAAGGATAATTAAATATCCACAAATCAATCAATGTGATATATCACATCAAGAAAAATAAGGTTAGAAATCACATGATCATCTTAATAGATGCAGAAAAAGCATTTGACAAAATTCAACATCCATGTATGATAAAAAAAACTCTCATCAAAATTGGTATAGAGGAGACACATCTCAACATAATAAAGGCCATTTATGACAATCCAGAGAAAACATTAACAAAAAAAGAAAGGCAACCTATGGAATGGGAGAAGGTATTTGCAAATGATATGTCTGATTAGGGATTAATATCCACAATACACAAACAGTTCATACAGCTTAATACCAAACAAAACCAAACCCAACAACTGGACTGAAAAATGGCAGAAGTTGTGAATAAGTATTTTTCCAAACAAGTTTTACAGATGGCCAAAGGTACCTGAAAAGAATGTTCAACATGGCTAATCACTAGAGAAATGGAAACCAGAACTACCGTGATATACCCTCTCACACCTGTCTCACTGGCTGTCACCAAAAAGACCACAGACAACAACTGTTGGTGAGCATGTAGAGAAGAGGGAACCCTGGTACACTGTTGGTGGGATGTAAACTGGGGTTGCCTCTATGGAAAACCATATGGAGGTTCCTCAAAAAAAAAAAAAAAAGCAAACTAAAAATGGAACTACCACACGATCCAGCAATTCTACTCCTAAGTATATAATCCAAGAAAATGGAAACACTAATTTGAAAAGATACATGGACCCCAATGTTCACAGCAACATTAATTACAGGAGACGCAATATGGAAACAACCTAAGTGCTCATCAACAGATGAATGGATACAGAAGATGTGGCACATATATACTGGAATATTATTCTGTGTAAAAAGAATGAAATACTGCCATTTGCAGCAATGTGAATGAATCTAGAGAATATCGTGCTGGTGCAATAAGTCAGACAAAGACAAATGGCTGTATGTTTCTACTTGTGGAATCTAAAACAAACAAACAAAACAAGAGAACAAATGAATACAGCAGATACAGGGAACAAACTAGTAGTTACCAGCCGGGAGAGAAGTGGAGAGGAGCAAGACAGAAATAGAAGATTAAGGTGTACAAACTACTATGTATAAAATAAGTTACAAAGATACATCGTACAGCACAGGGAATATCGCCAACAGTTTATAATACCTTTACATGGAGCAGAATCTGTAGAAGTATTGAATGACTAAGCTGTATACCTGAAAATAATATTACAAGTCAACTATAGTTCAATTAACACACACACACACACACACACTCACACACAAAAACATTTGTATAATAACTGGATACTTTCTTGGATACTTTCTTGTCTTAAAAATAAAAAGTCAAGCCAAATTGGAAAACTTATTTTTTTGGTGCAAATAAAGTGTAAACTTATATTTGCCAACTCTTTAAAGAAACTCGCCTTCACTAATAAGTTTCTGTGAGGTAACAAGAGATCCAATCACAATCCTAAAGGAAATCAGTCCTGAATATTCATGGAAAGGACTGATGCTGAAGCTGAAACTCCAATACATGGGCCACCTGATGCAAAGAACTGACTCATTTGAAAAGACCCTGATGCTGGGGAAGATTGAAGGCAGGAGGAGAAGGGGACGACAGAGGATGAGATGGTTGGATGGCATCACCAATTTGACGGACACGACTTTGAGTAAGTTCCAGGAGCTGGTGATGGACAGGTAAGCCTGGCGTGCTGCAGTCCATGGGGTTGCAAAGAGTTGGACATGACTGAGTGACTGAACTGAACTCAACAAGGAAAAAGAAAAGAAAGTCACTTCTTTATCTGGATTCCCATAGCATTATGTAGACATCTTTATTGTAATATTTTAAAGCTGCATTTTAATTTTTTATTTATATATGTGCTGTTCTTCATATGTAGGCAAATACTAACTTTAGGAAAAATAGAATATGTAAAAAGAGAAAAATAACTGTAGTCTACTGAATGATTCAGCAGTGTACAGCCCTTGTGCCATCAATGCAAACACTGAATGAAGTTCTAAATAAAATTATTACCTAATATTTAGGAAGAATGGGAGCTAGGAGGTATGCATGTGTAGTGGGAAGAAGGATGGTGGAAGAGATCTAAACTGTAATTTTCCATAGTAGGAAATCAATGGGCAGTGCCCAACACTGAAAAATAAATGAAGCAATGTCAATAAGAGTTTATTATTTAGTGACATGGAGGTAAATATCCATAGAAACAGATCAGAGTTGAAAGTGGTAGTCTCTGAGGAAGAAGCACGAGGAAAGGGTCCCAGAACACATAACAGAGGACGAGAGTTTTTCCAGAAAAGCTTTGAAAAACGGCCTGGCTGAAGTTTTATGCATATTTAACAATAATTTTTTTAAAAACCTAAAAATTTTAAAAATAAGTGAAGGAAATAAGCAGTGCTATGATCTGTCTCCACCGGTTTCAGAGTGACTGCTGGAGACAGAACCGAGCCTGGTTTCATTCGCGGGAATGATGAAAATCAAGAGTGATGAAGACAGGACGCTTTGGGAAAGAAGCACTATCAACCAGTCTGAGTCAAATCCTGAATGTGAAGCCTGGGGCCACTTCGTTCCTAAGAGTGTGTTCATTTGTAAAACCGCTTGTGACCATGAGGGAGAACTTGGGTTCCTTCCATGGAAAAGGGCTGCCGTTTCCTGGACGTTTGGCGAGCAGACAATGCCCCTCAAGTCCTGAGGGGAACCAATGGGCAGCCCTGCTGGGGGCTGTTGCCCAGCTGCTCTGATTCGTGTCCCTGAAAATGCAACCGCTCCCTGATAGGTGAGTCACACGCAAATAAGGTACAGCAGTTGAATGTCATAAGCCCACGGTATGATATGAGAGGGCTCTTTATAATTTGCCTCCCTAAACACTCAACCAAACCACTTACTGGGCTAGAAGGATCTGAGGATAGGCAATAGCCGTGTAATCAAGCGAATTTTTACAGAGAAAATAAGGTTAAATATTTTCTCTCTACGAAAAAATTCCAAGGATAAAACATAAACACAATAAGAAACACACATAATTAGCATTTGCTGGATTTCATTGTTTTAAATATGGCAGCAAGTTCTTTAGGGGAAGGAGAGGCTTCAATCAAGTGAGATTCAATTAAGTGACTGGGAATTCCCCAAAGTACTAATAATAATCTCTAATTATGTGAAGATATCCACGGAAATGTAATGAGGCAGAAAATCACTTATAATTGCTAGATCTCTTCTGAAGGAAAGCACAGTATGCAGCTGAAAGAAATATTTTCTTTGAAACTTCTTAATTTGAAGATTTTAGGGAACTAGGCATGAACCCTGGGTATAGCGGGGAGCAGGCTGGCCCTCACCATCGGCAGAGACAGCCAATCTCATCCACAAACAATAAATGCTGGTAAGGATGTGGACAAAAGGAAACCCTCTACACTGTTGCTGCAAATGTACACGGATACAGCCATATGGAGAGTGGTATGAAGATTCCTTAAAAAAACTGGGAATAAATCTACCATACAACCCAGCAACCCCACGACTGGGCACATACCCTGAGAAAGCCACAATTCTAAAAGACACATGTACCCCAACGTTGAGTGCAGCCCTATCTACAACAGCCAAGACATGGAAACAACCCTAGATGTCCATCTACAGGTGAATGGGTAAAGAAGATGTGGTACATATATACAGTGGAATATTACTCAGCTATAAAAAAAAGCAGATTTGAGCCAGTTCTAGTGAGGTGGATGAACCTATAGCCTCTTACACAGATTGAAGTCACAAAGAGAGAAACAAATATCGTGTATTAACGCACATACATGAAATCTAGAAAAATGGTATTGATGAACCTATTTGCAGGGAAGGAATGGAGACACAGATGTAGAGGTGAATTGGTGGACACAGTGGGGCAAGGAGAGAATGGGATGAATGGAGAAAGTAGCATCAATATACATGCACTATTCCCTGGTGGCTCAGAGGTTAAAGTGTCTGCCTGGAACGCAGGAGACCAGGATTTGATCCCTGGGTCGGGAAGATCCCCTGGAGAAGGGAATGGCAACCCACTCCAGTACTCTTGCCTGGAGAATCCCATGGAGGGAGGAGCCTGGTAGGCTACAGTCCATGGGGTCGAAAAGAGCTGGACACGACTGAGCGACTTCACTTTCACTTATCATGTGTAAAATAGGTAGCTGGTGAGAAGCTGCTATGTAATACAGGGAGCCCAGTCTGGTGCTCTGTGATGACCTAGACGGGTGGGATGAGGGTTGAGTGGGAGGGAGTCTCAAAAGAGAGGGCATATGTGTATCATTATGCCTGATTCAGACTTCCCTGGTGGCTCAGATGGTAAAGCGTCAGCCTACAATGCGGAATCCCTGGGTTGGGAAGATCCCCTGGAGAAGGGAATGGCAACCCACTCCAGTACTCCTGCCTGGAAAATCCTGCGAATGGAGGAGCGTGGTAGGTTATACAGTCCATGGGGATGCAAAGAGTCAGACATGACTGAGCGACTTCACTTCACTTCTTCTTCATGGCTGATTCACATTGTTGTACAGCAGAAACTAACATAACATTTGAAAGCAATTTCCCTCCAATTAAAAAATAAACTTAAAAGAATTTTCAAACCCACAGGAAATTTGAAAGAATAGAATGTGAACACCCAAATATCCTTCACCTACATTTCACCAATTGTTAAGACTTCACCGCTTTGTGTTCTTGCTCTCCCTTGCTCTTTGTTTCTATGTGGTACATTTGAATCCATTCATCACATCTTTTTTACCCTGAAACGTTTGGAAATAACTTGAAGGCATCTTTGTACATTATCCCTTAGATATTTCAGAATATGGCTCCTAGGAATAGAAATGTTCTCCTTTGTAAAAAATCAATAAACAGAAAACTCAATTAAGAAGTCAGGAAACCAGAAGGGGGCGCTCTCACGCCCTGTGACAGACAATAGCAGGGTCAACAGGAAGAAGAAAACCTTCCTTTCCTTGCCTGGCAAGAGCTCAGCCAATGAGAGACTGTTAGGCTGCTAGGAATAGAATGAAAAGACACTACACTTCCAACCCTCAATTCCACCAATGGACTCTTTGTTCATTACAGCTCTTCCGACTTTCTTTTTCCCTTTTAGATGAGTCCTTCCTCCTCTGCTTGTTGCATAACGACTTGCACGTAGCTCTCTATGGTTAGAGACCCCTTAAATAAACCCATTTTTGTTGGAGAAACAGCTGGAGGTCTATTTGCTTTAGGTTAACACCTTCATAAACACAATACCATTATGAAACCTAAGAAAATTGACATTAATTCAATAACATGTAAACTTTTTCAATTGTCCCAAAATGTCTTTCATAGCTATTTTCATTTGGTTTCCTGATCCAGGATCCAATACATTGAATTTGGTTGTCACAGTTCTGGAAGAAATGTTTAAATAAGACACAAAGGGCACTCCTGCATCAGGTGACAAACCCCAGAAGTAACTGGTCACTTTCTTGGAGGGTAGGCACAGTTAAGTGTGAGACCCTTTTTGTTTTTTCCGAAATGATACAAAATTTGGGGCCAAAATTGAACTGGTTGGACAACAGAAGAGGAATTATCTTCTTAAAGCTAACGCTCTCAGAAAATGTTCAAACACTTCCATAAAAGTAGGCTGAAAGTACAGAGTACATGTGTTAGCTGCTAAGTCGTGTCCAACTCTTTGCAGCCCCCCTGCCAGGCTCCTCTGCACATGGGATTCTCCAGGCAAGAATACTGGAGTGGGTTGCCATTTCCTTCTCCAGGGGATCTTCCTGACCCAGGGATCAAACCTGGGTCTCCTGCATTGTAGGCAGATTCTTTATTGTCTGAGCCACCAGGGAAGCCCTACAGGGTACATCTTGGAGAGCAAACTCAAGTTTTAAAAAGTGTGCGTGTAAGATCTTGTCTAGGACACCAAATTATTAAGCCGTTCAAAGAGATCTTGGTTTGAGCCTAGGTTTAGAAGAATAATTTTTAAAGACATGCCCTTGACAATAAGAATAAGAGCAATATACCCCAATTACCTCTGCTGCAGCTGCTCATCAGACATTTGTAGCTCCTCCTTCAAGCGCATGTACCTGTCCTCTCTCAGCAGCCTGGAGCCGTCATAGAGGCTTAGCTCCCGATCATGGATCAGCCTAATGGGCAGGAGAAGGCCAGGAAACAAATGAACCAGTTTAAATGTTGAAGCTATTAGACATAGAATCATCAGGTAACATTTTAGTCATTTCTATTATTACTGACAATTGAGTCTAACTATTTTGTTAGACTCAAAATGCACTTTTAGATATTTTAAGTTGGCTAGTGCCGTTATACTTGGCAAAAACAGTTGGTTTCTATACTGGAGGGCAGTAGTCACGGTTACTAGATGCGAACAGGGAGGATGAGGAGAAGGAGAAGGAGCTGGAAAGGGGAAGGAGGAGGGAAATGAAAAGCAACAGCTGAATGAGTGATTCAGGATAACCACGAGGTAAATATTAATGAACGAGGAAACTGGTACATACTCCCTTGAGTCTAAGGTAACACTTTAAGGCACAGTATTATCAAAATAGTTCTATCTTTGCAATTACAGGATTTAGAATGTCTAAAATCTTTACAAGGAAATAACTAGTGCTATTTCAGATACCAACTATGATGGAACCTAGCCGTCCACAGCTCAAATAGCATTGTCTCCCAGACACTGCAGAGCTTAAAGAATGCTGTTCTAGATCCTACACCAGCCACTCAGGTTTCCTGATGTCCATGGTGCAGCTGCCCCCCAGACTTCCGCCCAGTGAACACTGAGGAGAGGGGAGACCACACACTGCAGAGGTCAGCAACATGGGCACTCAGGCGTGGGTGCAAGTCCCAGCCCTGTACCTTATCCGTTGAATGACTGGGGAGGGAGAGGACTGACCCACTGGTCTAAAATTTTATCTTGTATAAAACTAGGGCAGTAACACCAACCTCACAGTATTGCTATGAAAAGTAAATAGCTAATGTAAGGCAGATGCTGAACACAGTTGTTTTCAATCTTCGCTGCACATTAGAACCTACTGGGAGGGGGTTAAGAACACCAATGTTCAGGTCTCACCCTGGATCAATTACATCAGAATTTGAGGAGGTGGAGACCAGGCATCAGCCATTTCTAAGCCTCACTCCCATGAGGAGATTCCACAGCTATGGGAGATTCCACAGTTGAGACTCTGAGAAACCCTGGCTTAGAGCAAGGCCTCGCACAGATTAAGAACTCGATGGTAGCTGCTGCTGCTGTTACTACTACTTGGCCACATGGGCCAAGAAAGAACTAATAAAAGGAGGCAGCAGGCACTATTTCATTTGTGTTTGCATCTGTCTGTTTAGAAGAGGGAAAAACTGTAAATATATGGAATGTTTATGATAAATCACTGGAAGGTTGTGGTTATAACTTTTAAATGTTCTCAAACAGAATCAGGATTAACAGTGTTTTTAGAATCTTTAATTATACTTGGTACCTGCATCTCATCAAGGACAAAAAAATAACTTTGACTACTTAGTTGGGGAACTGGATTATTCTACTTATTTGAAATTGTCCAGCAAGTTAAAATTTAGAGTTAAAAGTTAAAAACAAGTGATAAAATCAAGATGTAACAAACAAACAAACAAAAATAGTATCATTAATCTCCCAAAGTGGCACAAGATGGGACTATTTTCCATGAAAGTTACACACGAAGTCTTAACATTAAAGAGAAGTTAACTATGAATGGGTGGATATTTGCCCCACCTAAGCTGAAATAAGAAACATAGTTGACACAATTGTTGAAGTCTATAAACACAAAGTGAACTTTAACCTATATAAAATACAACCAAACAGCCATTATACATTTTACATAAGGAACTATATTTTCTCTCTCAACAACAAATTCCAAGAATGTAGATCTAGGACTGAAAAAGGAGTTTATAAACAGTGAAGCTTTGACTCTGACATACTATAGAAACTTCAATTGTGACTCATCGCATAGATCAATCAACATATATATAAATCTCAAAAATACTACTGAAAAATTTGCCTTTTTCAGCTCCTACAACAGAGAATTTTTCTATGGCACTGGCTTTTCCCAAAATGTTCATTACTCAAAGTTCTACTCTACTGTGTTCACAACAATAAACACATCTGCTGTTATATTTGGATATAGAATTATAAATTCCTCGAGAATTATGTAATCCAGTTTAAATTAGAAGATTGAGGAAGCTCCACGTCTGCTGTTCGCATGGTGTGCTTCTGTGACTCATAACCGACCTCTGCAACACGGCAAGCGCCCCAGCATTGACTCTGTGAACGCCATCCAGGAGAGCCAGCTTTCCTTCCAGAGCAGCGTTTACAAGGGGTGAGGACCGCCAGGCCGTGTCTCCATTTGGAAGCGTGCACCTCTGCTGCAGCAGATCGCGCGCCGTCATGTCCTGAAACCGGTCCCAACACCCACCAGAGAGAACACGGAATTAATTTTTAAGACATGGACAATAGCTTATTTAGCCTTAGAGTTACCTCTCTCTGAACGTAATATTCCATACAGCAACTGGGAAGTCATCTTCTCCAATCCATCAAAGAGAAAGATATTCAGAGTCTTTTCTTGGTTATCTGAACTTTTTTCCCATTGCTCACCCACATAATATAGTAAGGGCTTTTTTCCTTTTTTATTTAGAAATGTTCACTTGGTACCTACACAGATGACGGCAGTTAAGTTCTACAGAACTTCAATGGAATTTTACTCAATCAGCTTTACTTGTGAAAGGGCCAAAATGTATGACTTCCTTTTTAAGAATTAAGAGGCCATACAAACTCACTAGCAGGAGATGCTTTATTAATGATGTGCGTTTTTTGGCAGTTGAATTTTCCTGAAAAGCCATGCTAGGTATCACCTCACTACTCACATTTAAAGAGACTAGAAAATGGAGGAAATTGGGAAGAGTCATCAGATGAGGAACAGAACTGATAAACAATAGCACAGCGCTTACAAGCAAACACAAGGTGCTAGTGTTTAAGCAAACGATTAACAGTGGCAGCATAAAATATCTACCTACCATAAAATAATTTGGGTATGATAATATGAACATTTTCTTCTCACATGTGTTAACAGTGAAGGTAATAGTTTCTTTTCTGTTATTGAGTGTGCACAGTCGTGTCTGACTCTTTGTAACTCCAGGGACTGTAGCCCGCCAGGCTCCTCTGTCCAAGGGATTCTCCAGGCCAGAATACTGGAGTGGGTAGCCATTCCCTTCTCCAGGGGATCTTTCCAACTCAGGGATTGAATCCAGGTCTCCTGCATTGCGGGCTGATTCTTTACCATCTGAGTCACCATGGAAGCCTTTTCTGTTATCGGCTTCAGATAAATTCTGTGTCACTTATATCAAACAAAGCTAAACATTCACAGCCAATCTTAGCCAAAACTTTTAAAGCTTCTGTAAATTCTTTGATACCCAACTCTAGTTTCAAGATGACAGAAAATGAATGAATTTGTTTATATTCATGACAGCAAAAAATCTGTATTGAAATCAAGATTGAAATGTCTTGACCATCAATTTCCTCATTATCAAAAAAGTACTGACTTAGAAAGTATAAATCAGCTTATGATGAATCAACAATACTTGAGAAACAATAATATTCAAGCTTATAAAATAAAAATTCACATTTTTTAGGCAAGAAAAGAAACATTTAAACATAAACGTTCTCTCCCTGTTTGGGTCTCCTCCCACCCCTCTAGTGTGCATTTCTGCAACCACTTTATGCATTAACCAGACTTCCCTAATGGCAGAAAGGCCTATTCAATCGTAAAGATCCATTTTCCTTCTTCTGGGACCATCCATATAACTTCTCAGAAGATAGCATTCCTTTCTAAATCCTGTAAGGGGTTCCAGTGACCCACTACTCATCTTGTATGTACAGACATCTCTGGTGTCTTTACGTACAAAGCCAAGATATAATTTTCCTTAAAGACAGTAATTGTGTGCAAAACAGACTAAGGAGATACCAGGCTACACCTAATAGAAGTTCTTGGCTTAAATACTTATTAATATAATGACCGCATTCATGTTACTAGATATATTTCTTACACTCTGTTTTACAAGATTATTGCTTCTTGTATGGCCAAATGTGTGACTAAGCCTCAGATAAAATTAATGATATTAGGTGCGTTGATATGATCAATCAAATATATAGTTCTATAAAACCAATGACTAAAACCAAGGACTATAATAGTGTGATTCTAGATATGGGAAGAAGCAGCAAAAGAGAACCATTTCCTTTCCAAAGAGCCAGACACGAATGAGTGACTAAGTACAGCACAACATATAAAACGTGTAACAAAAGAATATAAATTAAAAGGTGGGGGGAAATGAAGGAAAAAAGGAAAGAATGGGCTTTATTTTCTTTGTGCTGTGTGTCTGCTAGGACTTTTGCAACCCCATGGACTGTAGCCCACTAGGCTCCTTTGTCCATGGAATTCTCCAGGCAAGAATACTGGAGTGGGTTGCCATGCCCTCCTTCAGGGAATCTTCGCAACCCACGGATTGAACCCAGGTCTCCCACACTGCAGGCAGACTCTTTACCGTCTGAGCCAGCAGGGAAGCCCAGCTTCCTTTAGGCATTTCTATAGGCATTTAGGCATTTCTGTAGGCAATAAGCGGCCTTCTCTGGGGCTTCCCAGGTGGCTCCAGTGGTAAAGAACCTGCCTGCCAGAGCAGGAGATGTTAAGAGAAGCAGGTTTGGTCCCTGGGTGGTGAACAGCCCCTGGAGGAGAGCATGGCAACCCACTCCAGTATTCTTGCCTGGAGACTCCCATGGACAGAGGAGCATGAAGGGCTACCGTCCATGGGGTCACAAAGAGTCAGACAGACTGAAGTGACTGAGCATGCATGCACACATAAGTATTCAGAGAGGAGGTAACGTGAAGAAGGTATCCCACTGATACCATACTGCTAAAGAAATGGTTGGGGATTAACTGTGAAAAATCTCAGCTTCATGCTGAAAACAGAGGGCATGCTGACCCAGCTCCTGAGTCTCTTGCGTGGGCCCAGGAAGAGGATATAAGGAATGTGACTGTGGCATTAGAGGTTCAGACTCCAGTGGAACTGAGGTTAGCAACTGGTAACATTTCTTATTTTCTTTAAATTTTGACAGAGAAAATTCCTTACTTTCACGCCAACCACATCCTTAATCACTGTTCTGTGCAAGATACAAAACAGCACAACTTCATTTTGTAGTCATGAATGATTCATAATTTGTTAATTCATACAAAGTCTACAATACGTGCCTCATTCAAACAAGTAAACATTTACTAATAAAGGTCATGAGAAAGACAACCAGTACGTAGGGCTCCTTTTTTCCAACCTAGCAGCTGTCAGCCTTTTACTGACTGAAGTAAACTGAAATTAATGACTTGCTGCTACACAACACAGAGGAGGCAATGGCAGCCCACTCCAGTACTCTTGCCTGGAAAATCCCACGGATGGAGGAGCCTGGTGGGCTGCAATCCATGGGGCTGCAAAGAGTCGGACACGACTGAGCGACTTCCCTTTCACTTTTCACTTTCATGCATTGGAGAAGGAAATGGCAACCCACTCCAGTGTTCTTGCCTGGAGAATCCCAGGGACGGGGGTGCCTGGTGGGCTGCCGTCTATGGGGTCGCACAGAGTTGGACACGACTGAAGAGACTTAGCAGCAACAGCAGCAGCAGCAACACAACAAGCAGTAACAGATCGAAAAGAGTTCAAAGTTACTAACGCCAACCACAACAACAGACCAGAAAAGTTCTCCCTTTCTTCACTCTTCAGAGGAGCAGAGAAGAGAAAACACCTGGCATTTTTTAACAGACCAGCTCAGTCCAGTTTTACGCTGTCAAGTCTCTGCATACTATTATGAGAAAAAGAGCCATTCTTCATTTCTAATGTACCTGTGTACTGAAATTAAAAAAAAAAAAAAAAAACTCTAAGGGGGGAAAGTATTCTCTTTAATAAAAGTAGTTGGTTTTCCTAATTAAGATCCTGGAGAAAAAGAGAGAGGATTGAGAGAAAAGACAGAATTCCAGCTTTTTCTTAAAAAGATAATTGCCCCCATTATCCTTAATATTAGTTATAATAAGAAATTATTTTCAATTGTGAGCTATTTTCCACTGTATGACAGTACAAGTACACCAAAGTAAAACTGAATTTTCACAGAACTGAACCTAATCAAGCTTAATAAACGGAATTTTTTCAGAACGGTCTGAAATGAGTCAGTGATATGATCTCAATATTAAGGTAATTTTAAAAACAGAGTAACAGCTTTTTCAAGTGTTTCTGTCTCCAGCGTTTGGGTTTAGTACCCTGAAGCTGTTTTAATATCTTTATTTATTTTAAAACATATGGCAACATGGAATTGTTAGAAAATATGTCATTTCCTTATCCTTCTTGCTTACACACATATCCATAAAGCTTACATATTCTGCTTGCACACATATCCATAAAGCAAATGCAAAAACAAAATTTTAAAAAGAAATATGCTTATTCTACATGAGCATTTTGAAAGCACACTAATAAAAACAAAGAACAATGAATGTCCCAATTTTTGCATATATTTTTCTTATTCTTGAAACCTTTGAACTTAAGAGAATAAAAATAGCACTAATGATATCATAAGAGGCCAAACCATTTCCTCTTTCTGTGTTTCCTTAAAAATTTAAAAATAACAGGACATGAAAACTAGTTCCTTTAGAACACTATTGTCTAACCTTAAACACCTCACCCCTTCATTCAGATCCCTGGAAAACATCTATATATGTCTTAAGATTCTGTGTCATTATGAATTTTGCTCTTTTGATTTGCAATAGAAAAACCCTACTAAAAATAAAAATGTCCTATTACAAAAAGAAGAAATATAACTTCACAAAATGTACCAGAATGTAGACTTGAGCCCTAAAGCAATTATCAATGCTTTTAGGACCTTTGAATGCTATGCATTAATTTTTCTGAGATTCCCTTGAGAAACCTGGATATAGGTGGGTAGTCTGATAAATAACTGCAAAAATATGGTTGTGTGATCAATGACTAGAATAAGACTAGAATTTATTTTCCAGGGTACAGTATCATTCAGAAAAACAAATGAATAGACTAAATTTTTAGTGAATAAAGAAATTTCAGCGACCTCTCTAAATATGAATGTTTGATAAGAAAGTAAAATTTTATATTATAAAGCATATATAATTTTTCTGGCAGAAAATGTCAATGATTATAGCAAAATTATGATATTGAACTATATACAAACTATGACCTCAACTAGATTTAAAAATACACTTTTCTACCATATTTAGGAACCCCCAA
The DNA here is from genome assembly GCA_006410935.1 of Redunca redunca. Taxonomy (NCBI): domain Eukaryota; kingdom Metazoa; phylum Chordata; class Mammalia; order Artiodactyla; family Bovidae; genus Redunca; species Redunca redunca. Next base: position 79,265 of record SJYQ01002967.1, read on the forward strand.
AGAGTTTCAGAAGCAAGCTGGCTTCCAAAAATATGTATTATACATTATAAAATTTAAAATAAGTTGTTAAATAAAACTAAACAAGAGAAGATGAAACCAAGAAAGGTAAAGATGACCCACAAAACATATAAGAAGAATCGAAAATGTGAATCTAATCTAATTTCTAACACACAAAAACACTGACATTAAAAAAGTTATATATTAATAAGCTTTAATTCTATAGCATTGACACCAAAAAAGCAGCAGAACTACAGTTCTTGATAATGAGACTAAGAGAAATTTGTTTCGTGGTCTATCATATAAAGAACAGTGTGTTAAGGAGTTAAAAATAGAAGTAACAATAATTACAGCAGCTAATACTTATGGAGGGTTTTACTAGGCAAGAAGTAATTCACATAAATTAACTCATGTCCTCCTTATAATCTTAAAGGATAGGAAAAATTATTGCCTTCATTTTACCCAATTAAGGACACACAACTAATAAGCAAAGGAGCCAGGTTGTCCCCAAGAATATTATTATGACAGATACAGCAACAAATTAAAGTAAAAGAAATTCCACAGAGAGAGAGCCAGTCTGGATTAAACAACTCATGTATATAGTGTAGTGCTAATAAAGGAATGTACCTACTGCACACCATTCAGGGTACCCTCCACGAATGTTTCCTCAATCAACTTCTTTGGCAAGAATTAGTAACTACTGATGTTACTGCTCCCTGAAATGACCCCTAAAGAGCTAGTCTCTATTGTTGTTCAGAGATATCTTTAAACATGTATATAAAAGACTGAGATAAAACTGCTTTAGCTATAGTTAAGAGTAATTATATCTCTAGGTGAATACTATTCTTTATTTTCTTATTCCTGAATTAAAAACATAAGCCATTGGCATTTAATTTTTTTTGACTGGGGGAAGTAAGTATTATTAGTGATTTTTCTTTTTTTCAAAAGAAATTTGCTGGAATTTTGTAGTCTTTCTAGGTCTACTTCAAATGAATTTTGCTTATCTGAACAAAACTTACCGTACCAGAAAATATCCTGCCAGTAGTATAAATACTAAGAAAATCTGGGATTTAGGGAATAAAGGAATACAGCAAAACTAACTGATGTTAACTTTGCAATAAGGGATTAATCATGTACATAACAATTAAGGTCAGAATACTGCATAAATACTGCATACACACAATATTAATAATTTTTAGGTCCCAAAGTAGAAATGAAGCCATTATTTACAGTCTAAGCATACTCAGCGAACAAAATGCAAGGCATGCTGCCAACATTCCTGTGTCATTTATGTTTCATCTCAAACAAAAAGGCCTCTTGTTTTACATATATTATAAAATTACTTATAAACTCTTTCATGCTTCTCCCTCAGGTTCTTTTAAAGGAACTATTTTTAACCAGTCACCAGTATAATAAATGCTTCCTTTATGTATATAATGATGGCATCACAAGACTGCCATGATTGTTTTCAGTTACTCTATTGATGGAAGAAGCTGATTTTGAATCATTTATAGCTCTTTACTGTAACCATTGGGATCGACTGCAAGATGATCCACTCTAGTTAAAGATTTATACTATGAATGCAGAACAAAATTCATCTGCTTGGGGCTAACTAGAAGTCAAACCCAGTATCTCACAAGTGACCCCCAAAAGGACATCCTAATCAAGTCAAGCAATAAAATATACAATCAAGGTCAGAATAGGTGCAAAAAATGTAATACGGATTCTGTGAGTTTACCCAATCAAATCCTTTCTACTAGCCTTGCTATGGTACAGAGGCTAGAAAAGTAAAAACATCACTTTTCAGATGCCTTTACAGCTAGAGTTCCATACATGACCCAGGTTCTACCAAGCGTCCTCCCCTACACAAAACTGGGAACTGAAGATACTGCCGGTGAGAGTGAAGTGCCAGCCAGCACAGGAAGGCCCCTCTCCTAGAAGGGGTATGGCCGAAGTTCTCCCAGCTCTGTCATTCCTAACTGGGTGAAATCTAAACACCGCACCCTCTCTCTCCCAGACATTCTGCAAGCTACCTAATACTCTGTAATAAATTGCTCTCAGTTTTAGGCAGCCAGAATGGATCCTGCTGTCCATAAACAACCCAAGGATAATAATTTTTTAAAAGTAAACCAACTTAATGAAAGCTTGTTCAGAAATGTTCACAGACAACTAAGTATATAAGGACTCCCTGGTGGTCCAGTGGTTCACAAGCCGCCTGCCAGGGCAAGGGACGTGGGTGTGGTCCGGGAAGACTCCACGTGCCTCAGAAACTAGGTCCGCGTGCCCGCGCTGTAAGCGGGCGCTTAGAGCGAGAGAGGCCACTGTAATGAGAAGCCCGCGCACCACAGTGAGGAGTTCCCCACTCGCCACAACTGGAGAAAACCCGCGTGCAGCACAGCCGCAAACAAATAAATAAAAACGCTAAAAACCAGATACATAAAAGAGGGTAAAGGACAGTTTCAAAAAGGAAGGCAAAACGCCGAGATATTAAGGAGCAAAATCCCAAGACACACAAACTAAAGAACCACATGTTATTCAAATGGTACTGCAAACTTTGCTGCATTTTATCACAAATGTCTGACAGGTGGGAAAGCAGCAAGATTCGAGTTTAAAGAATATTGCCTTATAATAGTAACACATAAAGTATAAAGTCAAAGATGTGGTAAGTGCTAACAGCCTGTTCAGTATTCAGAAAAGACCCATGGAGCAGTTAATGGCATTTGGCCTCACTCGGCAGCACTCGAATTCCTTCTAGTCAGCCAACATGGGAAGCAGCACGACTGAAAGGATGGGTAAGGTATGAGGAAAGCTGGGTTCTATCCCAGTTCTGAGACTTATGATAAATGGGGGAAGTGAATAAAACATCCTTAGAATTAAATGAGATAATGTCCAGCACCTAGTGGGTATTTAACAAATAACAGCTGAATCTGAATCAGTCAAAGGAACAAAATCCCAATACTTTAAAATTTGAATCTAATAATAAATCTAGGTTAACAGTTCAGGACACTAATAAAAGTATAATAACAGCACTAAATCATACAATCAAACTGTGTAGACCACAACAAACTGTGGAAAATTCTTAAAGAAATGGGAATACCAAACCACCTTACCTGCCTCTTGAGAAATCTGTATGCTGGTCAAGAAGCAACAGTTAGAACTGGACATGGAACAACAGACTGGTTCCAAATCAGGAAAGGAATATGTCAAGGCTGTATACTGTCACCCTGTTTATTTACTTTATACGCAGAGTACATCATGAGAAATGCTAGGCTGGATGAAGCACAAGCTGGAATCAAGATTGCCAGGAGAAATATCAATAACCTCAGACATGCAGATAATACCACCCTTATGGCAGAAAGCAAAGAAGAACTAAAGAGCCTCTTGACCAAAGTGAAAGAGGAGAGTGAAAAAGTTGGCTTAAAACTCAACATTCAGAAAATGAAAATCATGGCATCCAGTCCCATCACTTCATGGCAAATAGATGGGAAAATGATGGAAATAGTGAGAGATTTTATTTTGGGGGAGCTCCAAAATCACTACAGATGCTGACTGCAGCCATGAAATTAAAAGATGCTTGCTCCTTTGAAGAAAAGTTAGGTCCACCTAGACAGCATATTAAAAAGCACAGACATTACTTTGCCAACAAAGGTCAATCTAGTCAAAGCTATGGCTTTTCCAGTAGTCATGAATGGATATGAGAGTTGGACTATAAAGAAAGCTGAGCACCAAAGAATTAATGCTTTTGAACTGTGGTGTTGGAGAAGACTGAGAGTCCCTTGGACTGCAAGGAGATCAAACCAGCCAATCCGAAAGGAAATCAGTCCTGAATATTCTCTGGAAGGACTAATGCTGAAGCTGAAGCTCCAATACTTTGGCCACCTGATTCGAAGAACTGACTCATTGGAAAAGACCCTGATACTGGGAAAGATTGGAGGTGGGAGGAGAAGGGGATGACAGAGGATGAGATGGTTGGATGGCATCACTGACTCAATGGACATGAGTTTGAGTCAGCTCTGGGAGTTGGTGATGGACAGGGAGGCCTGGCGTGCTGCAGTCCATGGGGTCACAAAGAGTCAGACACAACTGAGCGACTGAACTGACTGAACTGAATGACTGAAATATGGGCTTCCCAGGTGGTGCTAGTGGTAAAGAACTCACCTGCCAATGCAGGAGACATGAGAGACATGGGTTCAATCCCTTGATGGGGAAGATCCCCTGCATGAGGGCATGGCAACCCACTCTAGTATTCTTGCCTGGAGAATCCCATGGACAGAGGAGCCTGGTGGGCTACAGTCCACAGGATCACAAAGAGTTGGACACAACTGAAGCGACTTTAGCATACACACATGATTGACATATGTACATTACCATGTGTAACACAGGTAGCTAATGAGAAGTTGCCGTATAGTGCATGGAGCTCAGCCTGGTGCGATGTGACAACCTTAGGGGTGGAATGGGATGGGAGGTAGAGGGAGGTTCAAGAGGGCCAGGACATGTATATACCTATGGCTGATTCATGTTGATGTACAGCAGAAATCAACACAATATTGTAAAGCAATTATTCTTCAATTAAAAATAAGTACAAAAATACTGTATGACAAAAGAAATTCTAATCTTAGAATTTAAAGAAAAAGTAAATATGGAAATAAATAAGAACTTGGTAAAGAAAACTTTGACAAAGGTCAGATTTGAACTGGCCCTTTAAAAACAATGCAAATTTTTCAAAATTTATTTATGCACTCCTTCCTACATTGATTGCCTAGTTAGTACACATAAGCCACGGTTCCAGGTGCTGATGAGACTGTTAATGAAAAAGATAACCATGGATCTTACATTCGAAGGAGAAAGAACAAAACAGACAAAGGAAAGGAACAGAGGCTGAGAAAAAAAGGAGAGAGGGAGGGAGGAGATACCAAAAAAAAAATACAAAAAAATGTATGTATATATACCTCACATACTGGTCAGTAGTACACAGAAAATGTTGGGTAATGTGATAAGCAAATAGCTCCATGGGTCAAAGATACTTTCAGTAAGTACACTCAAGTTTCTATTTGAATGATAAAAGGCCAAGTGAAGATCAAGGGAAGAGTACTCCAGGGTAAGGCAACAACCTGTGCAAAAGTTCTGAAGCAGAAAGAAGCTAAATGGCAGTGAGGGACTGAAAGTAGTCGGTGAGGCCAACATAAACACAACCAGCAGAGGGTGCAGCCTGGGAGAGATGGCTGGAGAGGCAGGCATGGGTCACATCAGGCAGGGCGGTGTCTTTCAATCCTGGCTCCCTGTTAGAATCACTGAGTAACTTTGGTAAAAAGGCATACATCTGAGTCCCACCTCAAACCAATTACTTCATATTCCCTAAAGGTGGGGGCTGGACACTGAAAAGTTTTTGAAGTTTCTTGGGTGGTTCCAATCGGCAGCTAAGGTTGAAAAGCATTGGTGGATGGCTCATAAGCTAAGACTAGGGGTTCTTATTTTAAGTATGATGGAAAGTCACTGACAGATTCTAAGCAGAGAAATGGCATGATCTGATTTTCTTCTTAAAAGATGACTCTCACTATAATTTAAAGGATGGATTATGACTTGTAACATATTTTAATTAAATAGCTACAAATATTTAACATGTATAAAAGAGAACAGAACTTAAATATTCTCACCAAAAATGAGATAAACTTAAATATCTATAAATGTTCAACTCACATAACTGAAAATTATAGCATACTGAAGGAAAAAATTGAAGACAGAAATAAGTGGAGAGACAGTTCACACTCAAGGAATAGAAGAATTTAAAAAGTTAAAATGTCCATACACTCCAAAGAAATCTACAGATTCAAAGCTGGCATTATTCACAGAAATAAACAATTCTAAAATCTGTATGGAATCATCAAAGACCCTGTATAGCTACATAGATCTTGAGAAAGAAGAACAAAGTTGGAAACACCACACTTCCTAATTTCAAACTATATTACAGAGCCCCAAAAATGAAGTCTGACACTGTTTCCACTGTTTCCCCATCTATTTCCCATGAAGTGATGGGACCAGATGCCATGATCTTTGTTTTCTGAATGTTGAGCTTTAAGCCAACTTTTTCGCTCTCCTCTTTCACTTTCATCAAGAGGCTTTTTAGTTCTTCTTCACTTTCTGCCATAAGGGTGGTGTCGTCTGCATATCTGAGGTTCTTGATATTTCTCCCGGCAATCTTGATTCCAGCTTGTGCTTCTCCCAGCCCAGCGTTTCTCATGATGTACTCTTCAGTTCAGTTGCTCAGTCATGTCTGTCACTTTGTGAACTCATGGACTGCAACACACCAGGCCTCCCTGTCCATCACCAACTCCTGGAGCCTACTCAAACTCATGTCCATTGCCTCAGTGATGCCATTCAATCATCACATCCTCTGTCATCCCCTTCTCCTCCCACCTTCAATCATTCCCAGCATTAGGGGCTTTTCCAATGAGTTGGTTCTTCGAATTAGGTGGCCAAAGTATTGGAGTTTCAGCTTCAACATCAGTCCTTCCAATGAATATTCAGGACTGGTTTACTTTAGGATTGACAGGTTGGATCTCCTTGCAGTCCAAGGGACTCTCAAGAGTCTTCTCCAACACCACAGTTCAAAAGCATCCATTCTTCGGTGCTCAGCTTTCTTCACAGTCCAACTCTCACATACATACATGATGTACTCTGCATATAAGTTAAATAAGCAGGGTGACAATATACAGCCTTGACGTACTCCTTTGCCTATTTGAAACCAGTCTGTTGTTCCATGTCCAGTTCTAATTGTTGCTTCCTGACCTGCATATAGATTCCTCAAGAGGCACGTCAGTGGTCTGGTATTCCCATCTCTTTCAGAATTTTCCACAGTTTATTGTGATCCACACAGTCAAAGGCTTTGGCATAGTCAATAAAGCAGAAATAGATGTTTTTCTGGAACTCTCTTGCTTTTTCCATGATCCAGCAGATGTTGGCAATTTGATCTCTGGTTCCTCTGCCTTTTCTAAAACCAGCTTGAACATCTGGAAGTTCACGGTTCACATATTGCTGAAGCCTGGCTTAGAGAATTTTGAGCATTACTTTACTAGCGTGTGAGATGAGTGCAATTGTGCAGTAGTTTGAGCATTCTTTGGTACTGCCTTTCTTTGGGATTGGAATGATAAAGGTTATTATCTAAATAAAGAACTCATATAACTCAATAGCAAAAGAAAAAAATCTGATTAAAAAATGGGCAGAGGAATTGATCACATGTTTTTCCAGAGAAGAAATAGATATAGACAACAGATAGATGAAAAGGTGTCATCATTACTCATCATCAAGGAAATACAAACCAAAACCCCAATGAGATATCATCTCACACCTGTAAGAAGGGCCATTATCAAGAACAAAACAAACAAACAACAACAAGAGATGACAAATGCTGGTGAGGAGGTAGAGAAAAGGGAACCATTGTGCCCTGTTGGTAGGAATGCAAAATATTACAGCCTCTATGGAAAACAGTACGCAGGTTCATCAAAAAATTAAAAATAGAGCTACCATATGATCTAGCAGTCCCACTTCTGGGTATATATCCAAAGAAAATAAAAACAGAATATTGAGATATCTGCACTCCTATGTTCATTACAGCATTATTCACAATAGCCAGGAGTGCTCATTGACAAAACACTGATAAAAAATTATGGTTCACACACACACACACACAAGTATTATTCAGCCATAAAAAATATGGTACTTCTCCCATCTGCAACATGAATAGGTCTTGAGGGGGTATTACGCCACATGAGGTAAGTCAGAAAGACAAAGCCAAATACTTTATGGCATCATTTACAAGTGGAATCTCATGTTGATGTTTGGTAGAAACCAATATAATACTGTAAAGCAATTATCCTTAAATTAAAAATAAATAAATAAATAAATAAAAGTCACACTCATAGAAATGAAAATGGTTGTCAGGGACTGAGCTGCTGCTGCTGCTGCTGCTGCTAAGTCGCTTCAGTAGTGTAGGACTCTGTGTGACCCCAGAGAGGGCAGCCCTCGTCCCTGGGATTCTCCAGGCAAGAGCACTGGAGTGGATTGCCATTTCCTTCTCCAACGCATGAAAGTGAAAAATGAAAGTGAAGTCGCTCAGTCATGTCCGACTCTTAGCAACCCCATGGACTGCAGCCTACCAGGCTCCTCTGTCCATGGGATTTTCCAGACAAGAGTACTGGAGTGGGGTGCCATCGCCTTCTCCGCAGGGACTGAGAGGTGAGGGAAATAAGAATGAGTGAGTAAGTGAGTGAAAGTCGTTCAGTTGTGTCTGACTCTTTGCGACTGAATAGACTGTAGCCTGCCAGGCTCCTGTGTCCTTGCAACTCTCCAGGCAAGAATACTGGAGTGGGGTGCCATTTGCTTACCCCTGGGGATCTTCCCGACCCAGGGACTGAACCTGGCTCTCCTGCATTGTAGGCGGATTCTCTACCATCTGAGCCACCAGGGAGGCCAAGGGAAATAAGAAGAGGTCGGTAAAAGGGTACAGACTTTACGGTATAAGATGAATTAGGATCTCAGGATATAATATAAAACATGGTGACTATAGTTGATAATTCTGTACTGTATAAGTGAAATCTGCTTTGACTGTAGAATATTAATGTTATCCAAGAGTGAATTTGTGTGTGATAGAGAGGAATAAGTAAGTGTCTATTAACATTCAAATGACATAATTAATGGGTTCTTAAAAACTCCATAAAGTAAAATTTCATATGCCAAATGCATTTTCCAGCAAATTCTAAACATGAGTCCAGGGAGGATGGGTTAGAGCTACTGGTGATGTCCATAGCTAGAGTGGATCTTGTAAAAAGCAAATGATGTTAGACTGGTGATTGGGCATGGGGTGCATGGTAGATGGGGACAAAGCTAAAAAGCATTTCATGGCTAAAATACTAAATAACTCTTTTGATTGGTTTAATGTGTCTTTTTGGGAACTGTCTTCACAAAACTAAAACTGATGTCTCTGAATGGCTCCCCCACGGGAGACAATGCAAACACCTGTCACTGTGTGGGACACAGGAAAGAGTTAATAGATTCAGGGAGCATCACTCAGGATAAATGTGGAGTCTCCTGCTTGAAGCAGCACAGAAGGAGGCTTGCTGAGATTAAAGAAGCAGGCTGCCGAAGGCATCAGGGCAGCCCTGCCCACCTTCCTCACTACATGAGGGTATGGTGGGCACCGCTCCTCACCAGCACAGAGGCTGCAGCCAGCAGCTACCTAAATCTGGGGGAGCTCCAGGGAACCACAGGAAATGAACACGAAGCATCCCAGGAGCTGGGCTGGCTGAGGCCCGTCTTCAGGTTGTTAATCTCTCAACAGTAGTCAACAGACTATAAGATCAGGATTTTCCCAGCTTTTATCAGCTCAGATCCCAAGCTGCCTCAGCTCAGCACCCAGAGGCACTAGTTGAACTCTGTCTGTTAAAATCACCTTTCTCTTTGCTGTCTCTCTTGTTCTGCCAAATGGTTTTAGTTGAAACACCTCGGAAAGCTGTTGGTTATATAACATTGGTTTGCAAACCAGCAATAAAATTCAATACATTCAGAAAGCGGCTGGATCCTGAATAACTGGATTTTTTTTTAATAAGGGGAAAACAGAAAAACAAAGCACTTAGGAATCATAAAAGGCAACTAGATGGTAAAGCTGAGAAGTATGTATTTACTTTTTGTTTCCAAAAATAAAAATATGTTTACAAAATGTATGCTTTCAAATTAGGGTGCTGGAGAAGACTCTTGAATTTCTTGGACAACAAGGAAATCAAACCAGTCAATCCTAAAGGAAATCAACCCTGAATATTCAATGAAAGGATTGATGATGAAGCTGAAGGTCCAATATTTTGGCCACCTGACGTGAAAAGCTGACTCACTGGAAAAGACCCTGATGCTGGGAATGATTGAGGGCAGGAGAAGGGAGTGGCAGAGGATGAGATGGATATCATCGCTGACTTATTGGACATGAGTTTGAGCCAACTCCGGGAGATAGTGAAGGACAGGAAATCCCTGTGTGCTGGGGTCTCAAACAGTCAGACATGACCTAGCGACTGAACAACAACAAAGATACTTATAGAAATTTGTAACTATCAAAATCAAGTCAAAATCCTTCTTTCTTTTCCTTCTTGACGTGTTTGCCATAAGAATATAAATATATAATTTCATTGTTAATTCTGCTGAAGTGAAAGTTGCTCAGTCGTGTCCAACTTTTTGTGACCCATGGACTTTTCCAGGCCAGAATACTGGAGTGGGTAGCCTTTCCCTCTTCCAGGGGATCTTCTCAACCCAGGGATCGAACCCAGGTCTCCCTCATTTCAGGCAGATTCTTTACCAGCTGAGCCACAAGGGAAGCCCATTAATCCTACTAACTTTTAGCAAATCCTTACTCTTACTAACTAACCTTTAGCAAATCCTTACTCTTAACTCTTATTTCTTACTCTGTGGAATAGCTCCGAACTTAAGGACAGTGTGATGAAGTCCCAGTACTGTTGGTAAGAACAAACTGTTATGCTTGACCGTCTCTACCAATTAGGACATTTGTTCTAAATGCACTTTACAGTAATCTTGATTGGGGATCTTAGGGCAATCTTTAATGTTGATTAGGGGTCTTAGGGCAATCTTTAATCCTGAGGACCCTTAAAAGATTGCCCTAAGACTCCTTCCTAATCAAGATTAAAGATTGCCCTGAGACCCCTAATCAAGATTACTGTAAAGTAGATTTAGAACAAATGTCCTAACTGATAGAGACGGTCAAGCATAACAGTTTGCTCTTACCAACAGTACTGGGACTTCATCACACTGTGTCCTTAAGTTTGGAGCTATTCCACAGAGAATCCTCAAATTTGAAATTCTTTCCCTCTTCAAGTTTATGGATCCTATGTTTTGGGATCACCAAGGATGGTAGATGAAATACCTTTCAGGCTGGAATTCCTTATTTGGTAGGATTCTCTGGTTACTTTTGTTTTCTTCCTTGGGCTAATGGATTTGGTGTTACTATGTTTATTTTTATACACATGGCCAAAGGCCTCTTAGAGTGTTTTTATAAATCTAATAAATACCTCAGGATAACTAAATTTGTTAAGACAACACAAAAGATGTTGTTCGTTACTTAAAATGTACACTGTTTCAATTAAATAAGGAGTTCAGTACATACTTTCAAAATTATAAAAGATCTGAATATCATGTTTGGATACTTTTGTTTAAAAAAACGAATGTAAAACTTATGGCCTTTTAAATGGCAAATGTATGCAAATACAGTAAGATGAACCTTTATTAACCTATATTGCACAAACTTTAAAATATACTTTGCATTTTTAGAATGTATAAATTTAAAAGGTTATCAAGTTAAACAAGCAAATAGCTTGACTTTTCAATATATAACTTTGTAGTTATATGCTACCAAATAAACACTCCAATTAGTTCCAGCTGCAAACTTAACATAAATTACTATGTTATTACACTCAGTTTTTGAGATGATTTCTCCATCAAAGTGAGAGTCTAAGATATGTTTTACCAAGTTTCGATTATAAAAATAATACACTCTTGGGATGGACTTCTATTAGTTGCAAACAACCACTGATTTTTGGTAACTCCTCCATTCTATTGTTTTTAAAAAGCCAGCAAGTAGAAAAACAGACCTGTACTAAAAAACAAACTGATGTGACGAGGACACCACCATTCTACAGCAAACCCACCCAACATGAAGGAAAGCGTTCCAAATACAAACAGATGGTGCTCTCAGGGCTGCAACCCAGCGCCCTCCTATCTCAGAGTGAACCTCACTGTCTGTTACTTTTGTTTTTAAAGATGTACAATCTGGTAGTCAAGAAAATGACTTGAAAATTAATAAGCTAGTTCCTGTTGTATAAGCTTTGCTTGAGGTATAAACTCTGGCACTTAACCTTTCTCATCCTTAATTTTGAAAGTCAGGAAATTCCACTTTACTGGCCTATTTTAGAGTAATTATAAATTTTAGTAAATGAAACACTTCAAAGAGGTTGCAAAAAGAGATTATTACATTGTCACAAAACATTATTCTTTAAAAACATAGAAAACACGTGGAAAACTGTAGCTCTAGAATGGAAATGAATTTGTCTCAAAACCGCCTCCTGCCTTAAGGTGTAAGAATTAATTAACTCTCAGAAATCAGAAGCTGATCTAAGTAATTCTATTGCTATTCTGCATTAGAGAACTCTATACATGGAGAAGCTCTTAACTGTTTTTGGTAGGGAGAATGACAACAATGTTTGAATAATCACCTCCATCCTTCACATACTTAAAAATAAAAGTCATTCTACTTAAAAATATTTTAAAATTTCCCAAGTTCCTAAAGGAAATCAACCCTGAATATTCACTGGAATGACTGATACTGAAGCTGAAGCGTCAATGCTTTGGCCACCTAATGTGAAGAGCTGAACTGAAAAAGACCCTGATGCTGGGAAAGACTGAGGGCAGAAGGAGAAGGGGACGACAGAGGATGAGATGGTTGGATAGCATCACCAACTAAATGAACATGAGTTTAAGCAAACTCCGGGAGATGGTGGAGGACAGGGAAGCCTGGCATGCTGCAGCTCATGGAGTCACAAAGAGTCAGACACAACTAAGCAACTGAACAACAAGCCTCTAAGACGGTGCATATTCAACTTTATATCTTCATGCCAAGCACTATGCTATGGTCTAACCCGCTGGGTTCTCTATCCTGTTAGATCCACTCTATTTTATAAACATCCCCATTTTATAAACAACATTTTGTAATTTTTGCTTTATAGCCTTGAAAAAAATCCGTAAGTAATATAATATACCTGTACACATAATTTCAAATAAAAATCCAGGGTAATGCCTACATTTTAGTACAGGGAAAATAACCTGTTAAAAAGTAATACACACTTCAACAAATACATGGGCACTACTACACCAAAAAATATCATGAAGTTGGATGCTTGCAGTACATACTGAATCACTATGAATATGAAAACTATATGGACTGAAAGAGGTGTACTACATTTGTAACTCAAATACCACCAATGGCAATGTGGTGTGATCTTCCATTATGGTCAGTGTAATGGGCAGAATAATGCCCCCCAAAGATATCTGTGTCCTAATCCCCAGAACACGTGAATATGTAACCTTACATGGCAAAAGGAACTATGCAGACATGATTCACTTAATGACGATGAGATGGGGAGATGATTATGGGTTACCCATGTGGGCCTAGCTTTATAATCTGACTCCATAAGGTTGGATGTTTCCCAGCTGTGGTCAGAGAGAGAGATGGCGGCATGAAAGAGAAAGATCCAGTGCTATCCTGCTGCTTCTAAAATATGAAAGGTTACGTTCAAGAACTGGAGAGAGATCAGCCTAGAAGCTGAAAGAGACATGAGTGAACTCCTCCTTAACCTGGGGATAGGGAAAGATCTTTCTAGCTATGACTTAAAATCTAGATACAATAAAATATCAATAAATTTAATTATAAATCACTTAAAATGTACAAGGCAAAGCTAACTTATTCATAAATAAAATCAAAGTATAACTCACAGACTGAGAGAGAATACATGCAGATAGACCACAGATAAAACGCAGATATGCCTAATATTAGACACAAAAATTAAGGGGAAAAAGATCAAAAACTTAGTGGAAAAATGGGCAAAAGAAATGAACAGATAATTTGCTAAGGAGAGATATAATGGCTCTTAAAAATAGGAAAGATTTTCAATTTTTCTCCTAATATAAAAAAATGCAAATTAAAACTACTCGTTAGATAGCATTTCTAACTATCAAATTGGCAAACTTTGAAGAGCTTGGCAGCCCTCTCTGTTGGCATTGTTGGTAGGAATGGAAAATGGTATATCCTTACAGAGGAAAATTTGGCAATATCTAACAAAACCACCAGCTTCCCAGGTGGTGTGAGAGGTAAAGAACCTGCTTTCGAGCACAGGAGACATAAGAGACATGGGTTTGACAGCTGGGTTGGGAAGATCCCCTTGAGGAGGGTGTGGCAACCCACTCCAGTATTCTTGCCTGGATAACGCCATGGACAGTGGAGCCTGGCGGGCTACGGTCCACAGGGTCGTAAAGAGTCGGATACGACGGATGCGATTTAACAAGCACACACACAACAGAACCACAGATGTATTTACCTATTGACCTAACAATTTCACTTCTAGGAATTAATCCTGAAGATACACTTCCAACAATATGAAAATACGTATGCACAAGGTTATTCATTGCAGCTTAGTTTGTAATTACAAAATACTAGAAATAGCCCAATTGTCCATATACAGGAGACAGGTTGAGTAACCTCTGGTATTACCACATGATGGAATAATACACAGCTATAAAAAAAATGAGGGAGAGCTCTATGAAAAGATAACTATACTTAGTTTATAATTTCCATCTGAAAATTCAGAGGATGTAGAATCTGCATGATGATATACATTTTTATAATAAATTTTATAATAAAATAAATTTGAAGAATTGAGTTCAAGTAAATTCTTAGCCTTATGAAGGTTATTCTTGAGGGAAAAAGAAAAAATACTCAGGAGACAGAAAGAATGACAGATTGTAGCAAAATAAATGAAGAAAAAAACTGATCTACAGAATCATATAGAAAGCCAGCTCCAAGGCTGAGTATCAACCACTTAAATTAATACAGAGTCTTGGAATTTTCATGAAAAAAGTGCAAATGCAGGACAAAGACAAGAAGCAAGGAAATAAATCTAAGACATAGGGCAGTAAAAACAAATGAGAGAGAATAAAAGTTAAGATATGTCTACTCTGTATTTGGATAAACAGGAAAGAGAGATTGTAAATTAGACTGAAGATGAAGAAAAGGATTTGGCTTGAGTTTAGAATGAAAAGAAAAACTTGGGGGTCAAAAATGATCCTAAGACTTCAATACATTTTAGACAGTGATTTTAGACAGCTCATTATAAGTCTCCTAAACTTATTTGACCTTAATTTTTGATTGGAGTTGACTTGGCTTTTAATCCAACTAATACTTAAAAAAAGAAAAAAGAGAGATCACAGATCTGGTGCTGTTTACATTGGTGTGAAAAGACATCTGGAAGCATGCCCTTATCTGGTTGTGAAAGAAAAGAATAATAACCTGTATTTCTTCAATACTATGAAATCACTGGCTTCAACACTAAAAAAAGAATAACCAGTTAAAAGAATCTGACCTAACACTTGAGCCAAATGATTTAAGATTTTTATAACCGATTATAAAACTTATTTTATGTACTGCCACAAATCTGTGTTAAGGCTCTGTTTTTCTTTTTCTTCATATGAAATCCAGTTCTAAAAATAGTCAAATCTAAAAATAAGGCAAAACCCACAGATTAAGTGTAGCTTTATACATGTACAATTAACAGGGAAATCTCTACATCTTCTAGGAAAATGGACGCTGAGTTACTTATTCCCACTAAATTCTCTATGTTGGGTCAAATGTCTGAAAATTTTGCATTAATATGGGCTATATTATTATAAAACCAAAATCTAATCTTGAATTCTATTAAATTAATTCCTCTGTTCCAAATAAATCAATGAACACTACTAATAAATATGAAACTGTAAGCAGAAAGAGTCATATTTAATCTCAGGAGCTTGGTTTCTATCATGAGACCAAATGATTAACAGTTTACAAAACCTGCCAGTGTCAATATAGGGCCTGATATATGCTTCAATTCAGTTCATGGAAAGGAGCCATATGGAGAGACAGATATACAAACTCACCTACAAAACATGTTGTCAATGTTATACTTCTTCATATCTTTCTAAACCAATTTTTTCTCCCAGTCATTGCTCTAAAGATTAATGAGCAGAAGAGCAAAGTTGGAAAAGGGATTTTCAGAATATATGATGTTTCTTTATCTCTGCACCAGTTTTCCCAATCCTTGCAGGCCATCTACAATGTAGACAGTGTATATGCTGAGGTTGGGCAAAATATTTTTATGGGAATCTTACGTGCCTTTTGAATATCATCACCCCTGTTTTTCAGATAGAAGATTAATAAGATATGACTAAGTGAAGTGAAGTCGCTCAGTCGTGTCCGACTCTTTGCGACCCCGTGGACTGTAGCCTACCAGGCTTCTCTGTCCAGGGATTCTCCAGGCAAGAATACTGGAGTGGGTTACCATTTCCTTCTCCAGGGGATCTTCCCGACCCAGGGATCGAACCCGGGTCTCCCGCATTGGAGGCAGACGCTTTAACCTTTGAGCCACCAGGGCAGCCCAATGACCTTATCTCAGGGCAGGAACTAGAAAAGACTGACTTCATATCTCAGAGGAGTATCAGGTAATAGAATGGTCTGCCATCAACTTTAATAGTATAATTTTCTTACCTTTCTTTATCAATCAACAAATTCAGCAGGAAAGTTAAAAAAATTTAAAAGAAAACTTTTGTGAACTTACTGGCACTCTTCAAAAATACATAAGAAAATCTATTCTTGGCCTCTTAAACTAATTCTTTCTCACGTAAGGATAACATTCTCAACGGCAAGATTCTTTAGGCAGTTTTCCAGTAGTTGAGAGATCTAAATTGACAAGTACACACGTACTCCCTTGTTTGGTTCTTCTTCTAACAGAGAGTAGGATGAGGTTACTGTAATCTTCACAGTTCAAGCTCATAGGATAATTTGTCACTACAGTGTACAAATCACCATAAACTGACTATAGAAGTCTGATATAGAACCGGTACTGTCTGGAATAAACAGATAAGGCAAAAATTCTTTCCAGCTTTCATTATGGGAGTTTTTACTTTAATGTAAGAAAAAGAATAATGTGTACAATTTTAGCAATAATACTACTAATAAATGGGGGTGGGGTCAAAGAGAAAAGAAATATTATCTTCCCAAAAGGTCTTCTCTGTATGATGTCAAAGCAATGGCAGTTGGGAAGGTAAATTACGCTTGTATTTATCCTAGACCTATATATAGAATATAAAATATTTATAATAAAATTTATCTTGTTTTATAAATATATTGATGAATTAGGGTTTTTTCCTCCCCATCATTTGGTAGAAAAGTATTTTCATTTGAAACTAGAAACTAGGTTGGTGAAAAGTGAAAGTGTTATTCACTCAGTCGTGTCCAACTCTTAGCAGCCCCATGGACTGTAGCCCGCCAGTTTCCTCCGTCCATGGAATTTTCCAGGCAAGAATACTGGAGTGGGTTGCCATTCTCTTCTCCAGGGGATCTTGCAGACGCACGGATCACACTCAGGTCTCCCGCATTGCAGGCAGATTATGATAAAAAGCCATTCTCAGATCACTTCTAATGAACTTTCATATTGAGCTAACCATCATCAAGAGGAGTGATTTTCTAAGAAGGCAAGGTATTCATCTCATCTTCCATGAATTAAGCAAAAAAAAAAAAGTACTCCCCCACACCATATGGACAGACATATAAACCAGTGGAGTAGAACAGGGAGCCCAGAAACTTACAGGCACATGTACAGTCACTTGATTTTTTTACAAGAATGACAAGACTATCCTCTAGGGAAAAAGACAGTCTTTCCAACAAATCATGCTGGGAAAACTATATATCCAAGTTACTGTTAACTGTTCTGTGTGTACACATGCATGTAAAATGGATCTCTTTTGAAAAACAGACCCTGGTATTTCGGGCACATCAGATATCCTAGAATACACTTTCAAAAATTCCAAATAATTAAAATTGCATTCCCGCTATTTCACTTATTTATCAACTTCAAAATTAACAGGTCCAACTTAAAGAATAGTGATAGTGAAGTCACTCAGTCGTGTCCGACTCTTTGTGACCCCGTGGACTGTAGCCTACCAGGCTTCTCCGTCCATGGGATTCTCCAGGCAAGAATATTGGAGTGGGTTACCATTTCCTTCTCCAGGGGATCTTCCCAACCCAGGGATCGAACCCAGGTCTCCCGCATTGGAGGCAGATGCTTTAACCTCTGAGCCACCAGGGAAGCCCTATCCATTAATTCTACTGATGGCCCGAAAGTATACATTTATAGTCCAAGTACTAAAAATGAACAGCTTACCTGATACAGCATGATAGGTTCTATATTGTATCCCAAGGTATCTGCAAAGTTCTTAGCGATGACTGTTTTTCCACAACCCTAAAAATAGACACAATCATTTAAGGGATAAGTCAAAACAACCCAAAGTCAGGAAACAGAAGTTTGCAGTAAGGCTGCCAGTCTTACTTTTCCTCCAATTAAACATATGTCCTTAACCATGTGAGACTGCATCATTTCAGCCAGGAGTTGTTTATGGCTCAAGGTTTGTATAAAATGGTCTGATGTACAAGGCTGACTTAATGGCCTAGTCCCAGCTGGTACCTATAATTAAAAAGAGGTAAATGTAATATGCATATATTTTTCTCAAAATATTAGTAAATGAAAGCATAGAACTGACATTTAAAATTTCAGCTAATTTCCTGCTCAATTCAATTATATACTGTTTTAGATATTTCAAGAGAGTAGCAATTTTCTCAAGCACAGATCTGATGATCATTTTCATCAAACTTCCAAGTCAATAATCCCTCTAAAATTAAAGCCCATGCTGTCAGACATTTTCATGAGAATCAAGTAATTTTCATGCTATTTATAACTCATAATAACAATGCACTGCTTGAGAATGAAGGTTTTTGCTCAAATTTCAGTTATAAGGACAGAATTTAAAATCAGCCAACTGGGATTCTCCAAAATCACCAAAGATCTCCTGATTTCTAAACTATCCACAAATCTTTTCCCATTTTTATTTTTAGTTTACCACTCAGAAGCAGCTATTCTTAAAACCTCCTCCCATCCTTCACACCTACTTCCTTTTATTTCCTATCTCTTCCTTATTAAAGTGTTAGTACACTGCAGGCCCTCAGTAGATTTCAAAACAGAGCCCAGCTCATGGTAGACATATTCAATATTTTGTTTGATGACTGAATAAACACAATTACATGAATAAGTTTTGGGTTGGCCAAAAAGTTTGCTCAGGTTTTTCTGCACCATCTTATGGAAAAACCTGGACAAACATTTTGGCCAACCCAATATTATTAATATTACATTAAAACAAACAAAAAGCTCTGTCCTAACATAAGAAGGGAAAAGGCAATGGCACCCCACTCCAGCACTCTTGACTGGAGAATCCCATGGACGGAGGAGCCTGGTGGGCTGCAGTCCATGGGGTCGCGAAGAGTTGGACACGACTGAGCAACTTCACTTTCACTTTTCACTTTCATGCATTGGAGAAGGAAATGGCAACCCACTCCAGTGTTCTTGCCTGGAGAATCCCAGGGACGGTGGAGCCTGGTGGGCTGCCGTCTCTGGGGTCGCACAGAGTCAGACACGACTGAAGCGACTGAGCAGCAGCAGCAGCAGCAACATAAGAAGGCAAGCATTTACTCTTTCCTACATTCACTTACTATTCAATTAAGTCAGTATTTTTCAAGCAGTGTATTCTAGTGTCAGTTTCCTATCACCTCTTGGGATTCTCGGGACCCTCAAAGAAAGGGTAAAAGCAGCAGAGAAAGCAGATGGAGCTCTGTGACCAAATACCATTCCCTCCTCTAAAAACTGTTCACCTACAGTAGCTCTTCTTTCAACCGCTTCCTGTAGCTGACAGATATTTTATTTGAAAAGGGTAATCCTTAGTTCGGGGCTTCTCTGGTACCTAAGACAGTAAAGAATCCATTTGCAATGCAGGAGACCCGGGTTCGATCCCTGGGTCAGGAAGATCCCCTGGAGAAGAGCATAGCTATCCACTTCAGTATTCTTGCCTGGAGAATTCCAGGGACAGAGGAGTCGTGTAGGCTAAAGTCCTTGGGTCTCAATCCTTAGCTGGTAAATCTTTAGTTGCTAAAATATGTTTGAAAACATATTTTCAAACTATTTCTTATCAAGGACTTAGAACACAAAATGCTTTCATTAATAAACACTCTATTTGATTTCCCAGAGGCTGGTTTTTGATGAAAAGCTATCCCTATGTTTCTCCTGAACTTTTTCAGTTTACAAATTTTTTTACAAAGTTTCCGACTGGATACGTAAATACACAGATACAGACATACATATGTGACACTATGGAACCAAAGACTAATGAACAGATTATAAACTCAATTTAGGTCAAAAAAATGTCCAGTACCAACCAGAACCTGTGTGGTTAATACAGGCAACCTTGGAAAGTACAAACCTTGACTCACTCATTACCTTGATGGTCACCTCTTTTTCTGCAATCCGGATGGTCACAGAAGCTTGGAAGACATTGTTTTCGGTCGTCCTTTTCACTCTCACAATCTTCTCAGGAAGCACAGACCTTCTTGAATCCTCAAGTTCAAAGCGCTATAAAGTGACCAGAAAAACATATAATTTACTTTTTATTTTAGTATTAATGTTGGATATCTGGAAATGTCCATCTTAATTAAAACTAAAAGTCATTCAGTGTTACAAAAATAAAGGCAAAAAAATTAATGAGAATATTTTGCCCCTATTTTTGCAGATACCATTCATTCTACTTGAGCCAATTACTAAAGGTGACCTGAAAATAGTCCCTAAAATTTACTAAATACCAAGGAATGGAATGATCTGACAGAAGTTTGCAGTCTACAATCCCTGATAATCAAAGGTTCCAGCTTCCTAGAAAAGGATGATGTGACTCTTGAAAACATGCTTAAAGTAAATTAAAACAAGGCCCGTATCAGTTGATTTCTTAAATCAACAGAAGTTAACAGCTGCCTGAAATTGATAAAAATAGAACCTCCTGGACATAATCCTGCTGACTGCCTGTATAGTTAGTTTAACTGGTCATGATAAAGTATAACAATCAATCTTCTACGGTATCTGACACAGCGCCTTCCACGGTTTAGGTTCTCAATCTAGCCAGACTGGACTTAAAATGCCTGGACCACTGGTTCTTTCTCCACGCAGGCCAATGATCAAGGTTCTAACACTAGGTTAAACTCTCTAATCCCAGGTGATTATATAAAAGACACATACAGAACATAAGTAAGTATACAAAACATGAGGATACTAATTAAGAATTAGTTAAATCCTATGCCCATCTAACAGCAGCATGTTTAATATGAAAGGCTTCATTTTTAGCATTAAACAGGCAGGAATTAGTCCCCACAAATCCTACAATACTTAGAGAACATGATCACTATAGCAAAAGAGTTGAAACCCAATGAAAGAACAGATCACTGCCTATTCAACAGAATGATTCAATTCTAGAAAATAGAGTCTGGGGAAGAAAATTATGTTCAGTTTCAACATTTTAAACACAGCAGCCCAGTTCACGTCCTCATTTCAATGTCTTAAGTACCCAAGACAATCATTCCTTTCTCCATCCTAAGAAAAACTGTTTATTTGTGCTACCATAGAAAACGTAAGTTTATACTTTACACAATTTATATATACAAAAATTCCCCTGGTGTCACACAATTTGATAGGAAGTGCTTTCATGCTGTAGACAACTAACAATCATTGACTCCTTAATTTCATTAAAAGGAGAAAAAGAAACAGTTACATTGTATTTTAAGGGAAGTTTGATAGAAAAGGAGTAAAGCCTTAGCCAAGCAATTACATTCATTAGAATCTGAAACTCAGACCCATAAAATTCTAAAACAATACATTTATGAGCTTAAAGGTATGCTTTTATTCCACCCATAGCAATGACAGTTTTAACTTGACATAGGGTTGATGTCAGAGCATTTATATTCCAGAAAGGAACACTAATGTCTTGAACACTTGCTATACTTGTTACATCCTCATAAATAATGCAAACTAAAATATTTCAGTAGAATAAAAATAGTGGGCTAGAATACACTAAAATAGTTCAAGAACTGAAGTTGCAAGGTGAGTTACCATTTGCTGGCACAGGAAATTTAAAGATTGCTGATCAAAAAGGAAACAGAGGAATAAAATAGATATATAATTCTTCACAAAATTAAGGCAAGAAAAGACAATCGCTTTTTCTCCTCTTACATAACTAACAAAATTCCCCTTTCCATTTTTTTTTAATTCTACAATCAATTTGAAATTATTTCTGTTTGTAATATGGACTCTCAATCAGTATTCTATGTTCCCCTTAATTATGAAGGTCCAAATAAAGGCCAAACAAAATGAAGCAACACTGACCATTTTCTTTAGAAAACTCAACTCTTTAAAGGCATTGTATAACTTTATAGAATTTGTACGACTAATTCTGAAATTAGAGACCAGAAACACATCAAACGGATACCTTTGTAAAAATGAAGACCTTCGTTCGTAACAGACTTATCTAGACACTTACCCACTTATCAACTTACACCCAGTCTTGCCTGTGTCACAAAAGCTTACATTGCTTCATTTTACCATAACTCTGATATTTTCTTCTATTCTATGTACCCTTGTTCCCACAGCATGGAACTTTGTGCTGATGTGCAGCTGGGAGCTCACCTGGAAAGACAGCCTTTTTTTCTCAGACATTAGGTATGCTATTTCAATGACTGATGCCAAGGTAGCACAGATGTTAATTAAACCAAAGGTGAGTTCCAGGACTTCTCTGGTGGCCCAGTGGGTAAGAATCTGCCTGCCATTCCAGAGGTCACGGGTTCGGTACCTGGTGTGGCAAGATTCCATGTGCTGCAGGGCAACTAAGCCTGTGCACCACGACTACTGAAGCTCTGGTGCTCTAAGGCTCTCAGGTGGCGACTCCTGAAGCCCACGCACCCGAGAGCCTGTGCTGGGCAACAAGAGAAGCCACCACCGTGAGAAGCCCGTGCGCCGCAACGAGAGAGCAGCCCCGCTCGCCACAACTAGAGCAGCCTGAGCAGGAGCAAGAGGACCGAGTGCAGCCACAAGGGGAAAAAATCTCTGAATCTCAGAGTGAACTATACAGTCAAACTGGTAGTTTCCTGACTCCTGGAGCCTATGAAGTAATTTCCCCACTTCCAAATGGTTCTCCATTATCTCTTAACCTCCCTCTATTTCCCCCTCCCTCCCATCCCCGCTCCCTCACCCCTTCTCACACACACAGAAAACCCCTTCCTTTCCTTTCATCAGTGGCTGCTGTTTCACCACTCTCAGGCCTGCTTCTCTCTGTTCTGCATCCTCCACTTTCCTTTGCCTCTTTATTGACCATTATTTTCCCCTTTGTTTCTTCTTATTTCTCCTTAAGATTCTGCTGCTAATTACTATAAATTCTAGCATTTATGGGAAAACAGCTTTTTGTTATTTTTATTTTGCTATTATTATTATTGACATCACCAATCAATGAAAATACTATTTCTTGGACTAGCTGATATACAAAATAAAATCCCACTTAAGTAGTTAGAATCTACTGTTCCACCCTTCTGAGCCCTTCTCACTAATACTAACTGCAGAGAGTACTTCCATATTCCCAAAGACCCTGTGTATGTTCTGGGATAAGGCGGAATAAATACCATTCAAGTATCTCTTTTTTTTTTTTGCCACACAGTGCAGCATGTGGGTATCTTACTTCCCTGCATTGGGGGTGTGAAGCCCTAACCCCTAGACCATTAAAGAAGTCCCAAAATACCATTCCATATGTCAAATCCTGAGGTGTGTACACAGGACCACAACTGCCAAGTGTTCACGTTCTACCTGCTTCTTAGAAATCTATATGCCTGAGTCAAACTGTATAAGAAAAACAAAAACATCCTTCATAAAAGGGAATTATTTGGGGTGAGTCAATGACTCTACCAATGATTAGCTTGAAGTGGCCAAAACCTGAGATAATGTCAGCATGAAAATAATGATAGTAAATTATAACCCATTGAATAAAATAGGGATCCATAAGTCCAAATTGATATAAATGAATAAATAAGTATGTCAGGGAGAAGAAAAGCTCTTCCTTAGTGTAGAGTGCCTGATAATAAATGCAGAAGGAATATTTACTCCCCATTACTGTCATGCCAGTACCTGCACGTTTGGAAAAGAGGAGAAGAAAAGACAAAGGAAAGAAAGAAAGGAGGAGAGAGAAAAGTAGGAAAAAAGGGTAAGAGAGAGATGAGAAGAAGGGAAAAGACGGCACAAGAAGAGAACACGGAAAAGGTAAGGAAGAAAGTGAAGCAGACACTTACTTTTAAAACCCCTTCCACAGCCATCTTCCCTTCATGGCCCAGTAACACAGTGTATGGGTAAAGCCACTGGAGCGTGTGTTGGACTGACATCATAGGAAAGGAATCCTATTTGGGAGGGAAAACACATGGGAATGAAGGACATCTACAATCACACAAAAAATGCAGCTGAAATGTACATGTGACATTGAAATTGCATCATAAACGATAACCAGTAAGTTTCCCACATTCTCCAGAAGTCCACAAAAGCAAATGTCCGCAGTTTCCTCTTCTCTTCCTGGTCATCTTTTAGCTGCTGTGGGTGTGTCTCCATCTCTACTCTTGACACGTCTCTTGAGCTCTAGATCTAAGCTCCCAACTGTCTGTGAGATGTGACTCTATGGGTGTCCCACAGACTCCCATTCAGCATGTCCAAAAATTACATGTTTGGCACATGTCTCTACCCCACTCATCCCAAAGTACCTTCTCTTTTCCCCTTGCTCCTAACCTGGGTGGACTTCATCCACATACTCCAGCTTCACTGTTATAGCTACAAAGTTACAAAGTGTCCGCCCTCGGGGGGCTTCAGTTGTATCCAACTCTCTGCGACCCCAAGGACTGTAGACCACCATGTTCCTCTGTCCATGCAATTCTCCAGGCAGAAATACTGGAATGGGTTTGCCAGTCCCTTCTCCTGGGATCTCCCCGACCCAGGGATTGAACCTACATCTTCTTTGTCTCCTGCATCAGCAGACAGGTTCTTTACCACTAGCGCCACCTGGGAAGCCCATATAAGTCACTGTTCTAACTACAAAGTCAGGAAGTGTTTTCATCCTCAAATTCTTCACCCCAAACTGCTTTCCCAAATGGGTTTACCTTACTTTAAAAAGTCTGTTTAATTAGCGCACTGAGAGAAATTTCAATATAAACTGCCTATTAGATGACATTATGGAATTATTGTTGATATGCAGAGGGGTGTGATAATAAGTGTCCTGGTTATATATTAATAGAAGAACGTTCTAATTCTTAGAACTGAATACTGAAGTAGTTAAGAATACTGACTGCAATTTACTTTCAGAATTGTTTAGGTAAAAAAGAGAAAGTGTAAACAAAAGCAGTAACAATGCTAAAAATTGGTGAATCTACTTAATGGGATTATAGTTTCATGTTTGGCTATTTTTGAACTTTTTTTTTTTTTGGATTTGAGAATTGTCAAAGTAAAAAGTTCCAAGGAAAAAACAGTAAGAATTAAAAGTAGAAGACATGAAAAATGCGGAGGGAAAATGTTGCTCCACATGTTGGTATGCATGCATGTGCAAAGTCACTTCAGTTGTGTCTGACTCTGCAACCCTATGAACTGTAGCCTGCCAAGCTCTTCTGTCCATGGAATTCTCCAGGCAAGAATACTGGAATGGGTTGCCGTGCCCTCCTCCAATGGACCTTCCTAACCCTGAGATCAAACCGATTTCTCTTGTGTCTTCCGCACTGGCAGGCAGGTTGTTCTTTGTCCCCAGTGCCACGTGGAAGGCACCCCAGGTGTTTAGAATAGTGTAAATGATTCATGGGAAACCTAACTCACTGACTCTCAGGAACTGAGAAAAAGAAGCAACACGAGATTAAAAATAAGTCTCTTGTCTCAGTGCTCCTGTGCACCCCATGCACCCCCACCCCACCTTGCTGCCAACAGAGGTGTCTTCCTCCTACAGATACCTGATTGTCGCACATCCCATCTACTTAATAATGTCTAACAGGCCACTTCCTCCACATCATAAAATCCAGACAACCTCACTCACCATGCAAAACACTTGTGACAACAAGGTCCTCACGTTTCTCTTCACCACCTGCGTTTGCTCTAGTGACACAATTTATTACCATTCTCCAAACACACCAAGCCCTCTGGTGAATCAGCACCTCTGCCTGTGCCGGGCCCTCTGCCTTCCCATTGCTCCAGAGGCCACCATCATGACCTTCACGGAAGCGCAGTGGAGGACGGCTATGCTCCACCAAACCCCACGTCCAATTCCTCCTTCCTGTGTCTCCCTGCTTGGCTGCCGGTCTTTGAAAGAAGACTGCCCTTGAGTTCCTGGAGCCAGCTTGGCTCCCAGGGTGGGAGACCAGCTAGTGCTTGGGAACATGTGGCCCCGGGGACAACACTAACCAGGGACTGATGGTGCTAGAGTGTGACAGCTCTAGCTCGCCGACCTCAGGGCGAAGCCAGTCTGGGGCCTGAGGTCCTCTGCAGCTGATCTCTATGTGATCAGGCGGAACACCTCCTTCCGTACATCCAGCTTACACCTGAGCTGGAAGTCTACCTTCCCCCCAACCCTCCCCAACCCCAAGGCTGTACGCTCTTTAAGAACTCAGAACACATCACTGGTCTCTGTACAGTTTGCTGGGCTGCACAGCAAATTAAACTCAGGCCTTGAAATATTTATAGAAGAATATGCCAAGACAAACAGAAATGATTAATCTCCAAGGATTAACTTTTAAATTTTCCTTGCCACATTTGGATATACCAGTCATTAAATTACTTGATACATACCAGGATTTGAACTGCAGCTGGTAAACTATCTAAAGGAAAATCTGGAAGTCCAAGGGCAGAAGATTCTTGGGAACAGAGAGTGGTGGCAAAGGATAAGAGCTGAGAAACTCTAGGGGAAAAAAAGAAGTGGTATTAAATTTTATTCTAATAGTCTCAGTATATAAAATCTGTTAAAGACAAAATAGCTGGGCCAATTTAATTATCTAAAAAGTTGACATCTACTATTAAATTCTTGATGAACAACAGCTCCACATTATATTTCATTTAAAACTCAGAAGCTTATTAGGTACAGGTAAGTGTACCTAATCTCTCTCTTTTTTTAATTTAAATTTATTTATTTTAATTGGAGGCTAATTACTTTACAATACTGTATTGGTTTTGCCATACATCAACATGAATCCACCATGGGTGTACACACATTCCCCATCCTGAACCCCCCTCCCACTTCCGTCCCCGTACCATCCCTCTGGGTCATCCCAGTGTACCAGCCCCAAGCATCCTGCATCCTGCATCGAACCTGGACTGGCGATTCATTTCATGTATGATATTATACATGTTTCAGTGCCATTCTCCCAGTACCTAATCTCTTAAATCCATCACAATATGTGAGGTTTTATACAGCCTGACCCAAAACTACCCTGTCAGTCTCACCTCCTACCTTTCTCAGTCCAAATCCAAACTTCAGCCACTAAGAGCTTTTCATAGACTTTTCATATTTCCAAGAATAAAGCATACACACTCATAACCTACACCTTTAAAAAATTTCTTAGAATTCCTTAATTCCATTCTATCAGTCAAAAGCCTACTCATTCTTTAAGATCTATGTCAAATGTCAATGCCTTTGCAAAGACCTTGTACAGTTCTAACCCCAACACTTTGAAATTATGGCCCTTACCACACTATGTTAAAGAAAAGTATACACATATCTTTAAACTCTGCTCTACTGGATCTTGAAATTCTGTCATCAAAATTCATGTCTTATTAACTTTATCATTAGCACAGGTACCACAGCTGGTGAAAAGCTCTTCAAATGGTTGCTGAATGAATGAATGAATCAGTTGATCAATGAATGGGCAAAACAAGTTCAATGTTAAGAATCCAGATTTTATATATATATAATAAGCAAGGAGATCCAGCCAGTCCATTCTGAAGGAGATCAATCCTGGGATTTCTTTGGAAGGAATGATGCTAAAGCTGAAACTCCAGTACTTCGGACACCTGATGCAAAGAGCTGACTCATTGGAAAAGACTCTGATGCTGGGAGAGATTGGGGGCAGGAGGAGAAGGGGACGACCCAGGATGAGATGGCTGGATGGCGTCACAGACTCGATGGACGTGGGTCTGAGTGAACTCCGGAAGATGGTGCTGGACAGGGAGGCCTGGTGTGCTGCGATTCAT
>SJYQ01002967.1:107380-162376 GCA_006410935.1 Redunca redunca
TGGCTCCAACTGAATATAACAGTTTAAGTTGGTCCTAAAATAGCACCGAAACATACCAAATTGATTAATAAGGACTGGAACATATTAAATGCAAATACTTTAGAGACATAATTCAACCTTTTAATTAAGCAAACACTAAGCAATCAATAGCAAAAAATCATTTTCTGATACATGTCATTTTTCTAAGAAAAGTAACTTTTTCTTCCTAGTTTTCAGAGATTTTCTTTACCTTTGTATCCATTTTACTTTCCAGTAACTACTGAGGGGGACAACTACAAACTTAGTAACATTTTTATAGTAATTAAATTTATTATAAATAGGAGAGATGTTTTAAAAATAAACCACCCTTAAGGAGAGAGGGGCAAGACAGGGGAGGAAATGAAGAGGTACAAACTACTATGTATAAAACAAATAAGCTACAAGCACAAGGAATATGGGTTCTTTACTGTCTGAGCCACCAGGGAAATCCAAGAATACTGGAGTGGATAGCCTATCCCTTCTCCAAGGGATCTTCCTGACCCAGGAATCAAACCGGGGTCTCCTGCATTGCAGGCAGATTCTTTACCAGCTGAGCTATCAGGGACGCCCACAAAGAACATAGCCAATACTTTATAATTACTTTAAATGAAGTATAATCTATGAAAATACTGAATCACTAAGATGAACACCTGAAACTAATATAATATTGCAAATAAATTATATTTCAATTAAAATTAAATAAAAATTTAAAAGTAAATTATCCCTGTTCCTACTTACCTTGAAGGGCAGATAATAAATATCTCTGGCTTGAAATCGAGACCGGAGTGGGGGATCTAATGGATTCCCAGAGTACCTGGGCACTGGCAAGCCCAAGGCAATGACTCGGAAATTTTCACTAACTCGGACAATCTTCCAAGCATCCAATTCTGTTTTGGTATGATCCTAAAAGAGTAAGAAAGCACAAGTTACTGCATGGCAATACAGACCACGCTTGCAGGAGCCGAGCTAAGGGATTTAGGCCCTGATGGTTGAGTAAACTGTATATACTCAAGAATCCTCTTGAAGCCAAACTGTCAAGGATGGGAGTTAAGTGGAATCAGGAAGAGGGTACCAGGGACAGCTTGCAAAATGAAGACTAACATTTGAAAGGAGAAACAGAGAATGCACTGAGGCACAAAGGCGATGTGGACCAGATCTCTACGCTCTACATGGCCAACAGAGAGGAGGAGTCCGGAGAGCAAGAAAAATAAACTGATTCCAGCTAGAAGTCAACACAAAGTAGTTCTGCAAGGACAGACCACCAGCAGGGCAAAGACTGTCCGGGGACTTTCAATAGACAGATGTGTTTACAGACGTATTTCTTCCAAGCTATAGCAATAGCAATAAGCAACATTTCTTAAAAATTTAATACATGGTAAGCACTTTCCACGAATTTTTCTCATTTAATTTTCACCAGAATCCAGACAGACACAATTCCTGACGTTCAAAGGAGTTATATAACTTGCCCACACTCCTGCATCTAGGGTATGGTGGGGCTGAGACTGGAAACAAAAGGAAATATGTGACTTTGGAGTCACAAATGCCGACTCCAGGGCACATTCTAGCTAAGTGACCAAAAGCCTGTTATTAATACCCTCTGAGTCTCAATTTTCTCATCAGTAAAGAGGAAACAATATCACCGATATTATTACAGCTGTTATGAAAGTTAAATGTGACCATGCCTGTAAAAGTGACTGGCCCTGTTATCTTCCTTCTCTGCCTGACCTCCCAATGGCTCTTCACTGTTCTTCAGCCTTTGAAGAGCCACCCCCCATCCCTACCACCCTGGTCCCTTGCTGTTGCCCTCTTTATACCTTCTTATATCACAACATTTAAAGACTTCATTCCACTTAACTGTTAACAAAGAGTCATTGAGCACCTACCCTGTGCCAGGCAATGTTCTGAAGTTTGAGATAATAACAGTGACAAAATCCCTAACCTACTGAAAGTTATAATCTAGTAGACGGAAGCAGAGAGTAAAGAATCTGCCTGCAGTGCAAAAGACCCAGGTTGGACCCCTGGGTCGGGAAGATCCCCAGGAGAAGGGCATGGCAACCCACTTCAGTATTCTTGACTGGAGAATCCCACGGACAGAGGAACCCAGCAGGCTACAGTCCATGGGATTGCACCGAGCTGGACATGAATGAAGTGACTTAACACACACACACACGGAGGGAGGCAGACAATGAACTAAAACCATAAGTAGATCAAGTAGAATATTAGATGACTCTGTGGAAAAAAACCAGAGCAGAGCTAGGGAGTATGGGGGCAGAAGGCACACTGCAGTATTTAATGAACGGGTGAGGACAGTCTTCCCTGATAATACAGGCGGAACTCAGAGGTGTTACAGGTGCAGTTCCAGACTACCACAATAAAGCACAGACTGCAACGAAGTGAGACACACAAATCCCCTGGTTCTCCAGTTCATACAAAAGTTATGTTTACACTGTAGCCTATTAAGCAAGCAATAGCATTACATCTAAAAAATGCACATACCTTAACTCAAAAATACTTTATTGCTAACAAATGCTAACCATCCTCTGAGACGTCAGTGAATAGTAGCCTTTTTGCTGGTAGAGGGTCTTTTCTAAACGCTGATGGCTGCTGACTGACTAGGAGAGTGGTTGCTGAAGGCGGGGGTGGCTGTAGCAATTCCCTAAAACCCTTGGCCAACAAAGATCTGTCTAGTCAAAGCTACGGTTTTTCCAGCAGTCACATATGGATGTGAGTGCTGGACTATAAAGAAAGCTGAGCACCAAAGAACTGATGCTTTTGAACTGTGGTATTGGAGAAGACTCTTGAGAGTCCCTTGGGCTATAAGGAGATCCAACCAGTCAATCTTAAAGGAAATCAACCCTGAATATTCAGTGGAAGGACTGATGCTTAAGCTGAAACTCCAACACTTTGGCCACCTGATGCAAACAGCCGACACACTGGAAAAGACCTTGATGCTGGGAAAGATCGAAGGCAGGAGGAGAAGGGGACGACAGAGGATGAGATGGTTGGATGGCATCACAGACTCAATGGACATGAGTTTGAGTGAGCTCCGGGAGATGGTGAAGGACAGGGAAGCCTGGCGAGCTGCGGTCCATGGGGTTGCAGAGTCGGACATGACTGAGCGACTAAGCAACAACAAAAGGCCAGCATGAAGTCCGCTGCATCAGCTGACCCTTTCATGAACAATTTCTCCATTGCATGAGATGTTGTTTGATAGTATTTTACCCACGGGAGAACTTTCCAATTTGGAGTCAATCCTCTCAAACTCTGCTTCAGCTTTATCAACTAGGTTTATGTTCGAAATTCTAAATCCTATGTTATCGTTTCAACAACTTTCACGGCATCTTTACCAGGAGCAGATTTCATCTCAAGAAACTATGTTCTTTGCTCAACCATAAGCAGCAACTCCTCATCTGTTAAAAGTTTTATCATAAGAGTGTAACAATTCAGTCACATCTTTAGGGTCCACTTCTTATTCTGGTTTTCTTGCTCTTTCTATCATGTCTGCAGTTACTTCTTTCCCTGAAGTCCTGACCCTCTCAAAGTCATCCATGAGAGTTGCAATCAAGTTTTGTTTTTCTTTTTAATCAAACTACTGGGAGTTTTTCACTTTCTTCTTCTTTTGAAAAATATTTATGTATTCATTCATTCATTTGGCTGCACTGGGTCTTAGCTGCAGCACATGGGATCTTTCACTTGTGACATGCAGGATCCCCAGTTATGGCACATGGGATCCAGTTCCCAGACTAGGGATTAAACCCACATCCCTTGCCCTGGGAGTGCAAAGTCCCAGCTACTGGACTGTCAGGGAAAGCCCCTTCCAATCTCCTATTAATCTTGATATTTTGACCTCTTCCTATGAACCATCAGTCAGTTCAGTCACTCAGCTGTGTTCACTATGTCAAATTCACTATGAACCATAAGTGTCGCCTTAATGTGGTATCTGTAACAGTAAATCCTTTCCAGAAGGTTTTTCAATCTTTCAAAGGAGTTACTGTGGCAATTAGAGCCTTACAAAATGCATTTCTTAAAAAATTAGACTTGAAAGTCGAAAATTACTCCTTGACCCATGGGCTGCAGACCGAATGCTGCAAACATGAATTTCATTGTTCATCTCCATCGGGGCTCTTGGACAACCAAGTGCATTGTCTATGAACAGTAATATTGTGAAAGCTATTTTTTTTTTCTGAGAAGTAGGTCTCAACAGTGAGCTTAACAATAAACCATGCTGGAAACAGATTCGCTGTCATCCAGGCTTTGTTGTTCCATTCGTGGAGCCCAGGTAGATTAGATGCAGCATAATTCTTAGAGGCCCTATCATTTTCAAACTGGCAAAGGAACACCGGCTTCCACGTATAGTCACAGCTGCATTAGCCCCTAACAAGGAGTCAGCCTGTCCTTTGAAGCTCTAAAGACAGACATCGACTTCTCCTCTCTAGCTATGAAAGTTCTAGATGGCATCTTCTTCCACTGGAAGGCTGTTTCATCTGCACGGAAACTGATGCTCAGTGTAGCCACCTTCATTACTGATCTGAGCTAGATCTTATAGACAGCTGACGACAGTTTCTATACCAGCACTCGGGCTTCACCTTGCACTTTTAAGTTATGGACACGGCTTCTTTCCTTAAACCTCAGGAACCCACCTCTGCTAACTTCAGCTTCCTCACCTTTCTCAGACTTGAAATGAAGAGTTAGGGCCTTGTTCCGGTTTAGGCATCGACTTAAGGGAATGTTGTGGCTGGTTTCATCTTCTATCCAGACTACTAAAACTTTCTTCAGCAAAATAGGGCTGTTTCTCTTTCTTACCATTTGTGTGTTCACTGGAGGAGCATTTTTACTTTCCTGCAAGAACTTTTCCTTTGCATGAAAAACCTGGCTAACGGTTTGGCGTAAGAAGCCTATTTTGGTGTATCTCAGGTTGCAACATGCCTTCCTCAGTAAGCGTAATCATTTCTAGCTTGTGACTTAATGTGAGAGACAAGTGACTTCTCCTTTTACTTGAACACTTAGAGGCCACTGTAGGATTATTAACTGGCCTAATTTCAACACTGTTGTTATGTCTTAGAGAACAAGGAGGCCTGCGAAGAGGGACAGAGATTGGGGGATGAGCAGCTGATGTGTGGAGCAGTCAGAACACACACATTTATTGATGAAGTTCACCATCTTATATGGGTTGGCTTTGAGGAACCTCAAAATAACTGCACATCAAAGATCAGTGATCACAAATTACCATAACAAATGCCAATGAGAAAGCTTGAAATGTGGTTAAAATTACCAAATGCAACACAGAGACATGAAGTGAGCAACCTCTGTTAGAGAAATGGTGCCCACTGGTTTGTTCAACGCAGAGTTGCCCCAACCCTCGATTTGTAACTAACGCCATATCTGCAAAGCAACACTAGAGCAAAGTGCAATGTAAAAAGGCACGCCTGTGTTACATTTGAGCAAAGACTTGAAAGAGGTAGAGGAATGAGTCTGGCAGATGTCTGGGAGAAAACCACTCTGGAAGAGCAAGGTGCCTGTGCAAAGCACTGATGAGACAGGAGAATGCATTTCGAGTAGTTAATGGTAAAGAGCATGCTGGCAGATGGAGTGGAATGAAAGGTGAGAAGGAAAGGAGGAGATAAGGTCAAAGGGGCAGTGATGGCTCAGATCACCAGATATCCTGTATTCCACCATAAGGACTTTAGATTTTATTCTGAGTAGAACAGAGGGGTGTTGGAAGTTTACAGCAGAGGAATGACCTGTCTGCCTTGTGTTTTATTTTCTTTTTATTTTTATTTTTACTTTATTTTGCTTTACAACACTGTATTGGTTTTGCCATACATTGACATGAATCAGCCACGGGTATACATGAGTTCCCAATCCTGAACCCCCCTCCTACCTTCCACCCCATATCATCTCTCTGGATCATCCCCATGCACCAGCCCCAAGCATCCTGTATCCTGTATCAAACATAGACTGGTGATTCATTTCTTACCTGATAGTATACATGTTTCAATGCCATTCTCCCAAATCATCCCACCCTCTCCCTCTCCCACAGAGTCTAAAAGTCCGTTCTATACATCTGTGTCTCTTTTGCTGTCTCGCATAGAGGGTTATCATTACCATCTTTTTAAATTCCATATATATGTGTCAGTATTCTGTATTGGTGTTTTTCTTTCTGGCTTACTTCACTCTGTATAATAGGCTCCAGTTTCATCCACCTCATTAGAACTGATTCAAATGTATTCTTTTTAATGGCTGAGTAATACTACATTGTGTATATGTACCACAGCTTTCTTATCCATTCATCTGCTGATGGACATCTAGGTTGTTTCCATGTCTTGGCTATTATAAACAGTGCTGCGATGAACATTGGGGTACACGTGTCTCTTTAGTTTTAAACTGATCACTGACTGCCCTGGGGGAGCCAGGAGGGAAGCAGGAGGTCCAGAGACAAAGCTCTTACAACAGCTCCGGTATGAGATGCCAGTAGCTTGGACCTTCAGGGTATCTTTAAATATTTCTTTTGTTTCTGTCCATATCTACTAGACTTCGAGCTTCTTGAACCAACAAGTGGATTTTATTCAACTCTGTCTTTCTGGTGCCTAGCACAGTCTAGAAGCTATTAGGCTTGTTGAGAGAAGGAAGAGAAGGAGAGAGGGAGATAGAAAAGGAGGGGAAAGGAAAGAAGTAAAAGAAGAAAAGAAATAGAAAGAAAAATAGTGATTAGAGAGACAAACAAAGTAAAACTACGGGAAGTCCTCTCACGTGGTCTGCAAACAGAAGAGCCACACAAAACTGCAAACGCACAACTGGCTTCAGCCAACTGCCCAAGACAGCCACCCCCCGAACAACCGTCCCTGTTCTCATACGATCATGCCTCATACCACAGATGGCACGGCCCGCGGCTCACAGCTCAGACGCTGCGGTGGCGTGTTTCTTTTCTTACTTGGAGAAGTTTGTCGTAACGCTCGGCAGACACCAGGAAGCGTCCATCCTCAAGCTGCATCTCCCTGTTCTCCAGCAAGTTGTTCAAAACCGGCAGAACATTCCTCTCCGCCTTTTCCAAGCCTTCCAGGATGAGTGTTCTACCTTCTGTGGCTGCACGAACTGCACACTATTTCCAAGAGACAAAAGCAACATCAAACACAGTGGAGCGTGGCCTGATTTCACTGGTTCAGTAATGCAGATGAAACTAGGCCGCCTTATTATGGGGACCAGGAGTCCAAAAAGCTGGGCTCCAGATCTTGGTTTTGCTTATTCCAACAATAGGATCTTGACCAGGTGATTTTTCTCTCTCGAGGCCTGTTTCCCCATTTGTAAAATGAAGAGATTAGAAGCAGTGGTCTCTAAGGCTCCTTTCAGCTATAACATTTTAGATATATCCCCAATGAAACAGAAAACTAAGAGCTATTTTTGGATCAGTAATGCAATCAAGGAAGCAGATTCCTTAACTAGAAACCAAAAATGAGGATTACAATCTGCTCTATCAGGATTCTTATGGAGATCAGATAAACTAGGTGAGAACACGCAGAGACTGTAAGGTTTTAAATGAGTCACCATCACAATGGATTCAGATTTAGTGTCATGTTCCACGCCGACAATATCACAGATTTACCAAAACAGAAAAAGAGTCAGGTTTTCCACTGGGCAATAGCAGATTGACCATAATCATACTGCTAGGTTTCCAAGTTTAAGAAAATTAGAAATAGAGAAAAAAAGGAAATAAAGTAGACTCCAAATGGAAAGAAACAGGAAAAATATAATTTTTTTAAAAAAGTAAAGTACTAAAGATGTGGGGGGGGGGGGGGGAAATCNGGCGCGGAAATCCTTCTTTAACTGATAGACGCTGAACAAGATAGAAAAATCTATTTTTTGGTCAAAACCCTTGAAAATCTGGTTTTAAAAAAAAGAAAACCTCAGTGACATTTCTGCTGTGTACTGAACAATATGATTAGGATTAATTAGAAAAATTTACATTATCACTCTCTCCTTAAAAGTCTGTTTTTGATCTTTACGGCACTATATTTTCTTTAAAAAAAAAAAAAATTCTCTTTTCTGTGTGCCCATCCCACGTAAGTTGCCAGAATTACATCTTTAACCCAAGCTCTTCTTACTCTAGAGGATCTGGTCTGAGCATCATCCGTAATCACATAGTTGCAACCATCACTGGTTTGCTAACCATTCTCAACCTCAGGCTCCCCCCAAGCTCCATCAAACAGTCCTATTATATGAATGTCTCCAACCAGACTCTAGAAGCACCTCAGGCTCTACTGTGCAATACTGAACACATCCGATTTTCCTCCAAATATTCTCTCTCTCTTATCTTTCTATTTATGATGCAAGCACTATTTTCCCATGACAGGTCCCAGATTCCTGTCTCACCTCCTACATCCGATTTATCACTATGTCCTGACGAGGTACTTCTTTAGTATTTCTGGAATTCATCCCTTCTACCACTCCTCTAGTTCAGGATCGTCTTTCCTCTCAGATCTTCTCTTTACTAAGTCCAGGCTCCCTAATGTAGTATTTATGTCTATCACAACGTGGCATTTATCGTTCCAATACTTACTCTGACACCAGTTGCCTGACACGTGATATTCTTGCAACACTGAACTGGTTGTGATTTCCCCATGCTTCAACATACCACACTGCTTAACTAGAAAAATGTGTTCTATACTGATCCCTATGCTTAAAATTTAATTTTCCCTATAGTAATTAGCCCTCAACCAATCTGAAAAATTAGCCTCCAAACAAATCCTTCAGATGAAGGGACGAAAAAGACTATCTCTGTTTTTCTTTTTAAGAGACTAAGTATCCAAAAAATTTCTCAAATAGCAAAGCACTGACTTTCCAACTTGGGGTGAGGGGGTGCCGGGGACACAAAAAACAGGCACTGCTTAATCAAGTCTCCTTTTAATAAGCTGATGAATTTTGCATTGTATTACAGAATTCATTTCAAATATCTATGTACTATCATAAAAAATTAACTTCTATGAAAACTACAATTAAGACATCCTATTTTAAAAGTAAGATCAAATCATGAATAAATCTGACCATCTTGTGGTAACAGCTTTATTTTTTAAAATGCATGGACAGAAGTGACTTAGTAGCTCCTAAAGAATTGAAAAAAAAATAATAATCTTATTTTTGCTAGTTGATAAAAGGGCAAATCCATAGAAATGGCTTCCAGAACATTAAAAATAACACACAAACTACTTCTTATAAAAATTCATGTTTCAGCTAAGGCCTCAATTAAGCTTTCTTTCATAAGAATCTATTTACTCCAAGAAAACACAGCTCCTAATGAAAAGAAACTCAGCTATATCTCAATCTAAAAAAAAGAAAAGAAGTTATCACAACTTGTGTCAATATTGTATTCAAGAAGCTAATAAACTTTTTATCAATCTTAGTTTTAAAACAGACTAAATACTGTATTTAACTTTTAAACATGTCATAGAGAGGAAAACACATGTTCTCAGAGACAAAACTAGAAATATGTAAATCAAACTTTAGTGGTTTCCCAACTGCAGGTCAGGGAGGACAAAGTCTTGATGACATGGGACAACAGACACAGCAGATCTGCCTTTATTTACTCCAGGAGACTTTGGTCAGGTATGCACCGCATCTTTCCAGAGGAAAGGTGGAATAAGCTACAGAGAGCTCAGAAGGAAAGCACAAAGGAATCCTTTCACCCACCCTAATGGAGGCGTGGACCAAGTCGCTTTAGTGGTGCCCAGCTCTTTGCGGAGGTAGGTGCTGTGATCGTAAGTTGAAAAAGTAGTAATGGATGGAAAAAGGCCTCTTGAAAACCTGATAAGTGCTGCGCCTCTTCTCCAGAGTAAAATGCACACAGCTATCTGTATATAATAGAGACCTCAAGTTAAGAACCTCTAACTCGGAAAAAATGACACAAACACAAAGTCATGAGTTGGCACACACTGTAGTAATAACTGCTGAAGCCAGAATCATCAATGAATGGTAAAATTAGTGGGTAAGGATATGATGAAAAACAGGATATTTGCAAAAGCTCAAAACTATCTCCCCTCACAAGGTATTTTTAAGTGACAAAGGGAAAAAGTAACACAAGAGTGAAGGAACCTGGCAGATACAACCTTAAAGTGCTCAGTTAATATACAGTAATGACATGGGTCAGGCTCCCCAGGTGGTACCAGCAGTAAAATGCCTGCCTGCCAACGCAGGAGACATAAGAGATGAAGGTTCAATCCCTGGGTCAGGAAGATCCCCTAGAGGTGGGCATGGCAACCCACTCCAGTATTCTTGCCTGGAGAATCCCCATGGACAGAGGAGCCTGGCGGGCTACTACCGAGTTGTAAAGAGTCGGACAGGACTGAAGTGACTTAGCACGCATGCAACTGGAAGAAACAGAAGCTGGAATCAAGATTGCCGGGAGAAATATCAAGAACCCCAGATATGCAGATGACACCACCCTTATGGCAGAAAGCGAAGAGGAACTAAAGAGCCTCTTGATGAAAGTGAAAGAGGAGAGTGAAAAAATTGGCTTAAAGCTCAACATTCAGAAAAGGAAGATCATGGCATCCGGTCCCCTCACTCCATGGGAAATAGATGCGGAAACAGTGGAAACATGTCAGACTTTATTTTTTGGGCTCCAAAATCACTGCAGATGGTGACTGCAGCCATGAAATTAAAAGATGCTTACTCCTTGGAAGAAAAGTTATGATCAACCTAGATAGCNATACTTTGGACACCTCATGTGAAGAGTTGACTCATCGGAAAAGACTCTGATGCTGGGAGGGATTGGGGGCAGGAGGAGAAGGGGACGACCCAGGATGAGATGGCTGGATGGAGTCACTGACTGGATGGACGTGAATCTGAGTCAACTGCTGGAGTTGGTGATGGACAGGGAGGCCTGGCGTGCAGCGATTCATGGGGTTGCAAAGAGTCAGACACGACTGAGCGACTGAACTGAACTGAATGAGCTGTATCAATTTCAAGCACTAAACTTCTTATATGAAGCTCCCCCAAAGGCCACATCTCTTCTATTGCATTGCTACATTTTTAGAATATGCATGATCTTGATCAAATCATGAGGAAACATCAGACAAACCATACTTAGCAACATTTTACAAAATAATTGGCCAAAAGACAAGGGAGCAATCTGGTACTATAATGGGAGGTGGAGCTGGGGACAGTGTAGCAGAAGTCATCTTTTTTTTAATGACGCAAATGCTTGAGCATGTTCATAGGATGAGGAGGAGCAGCTTTGTCTTTGACTAAGTGTCACTCCTCCTCTTCCAAGGCTGCCTTAGTGGCATTCTCTCTTCCTTCCTCCAAAATCTTCCATCAACTCTCTCTCTCTCAGTTGTGTGTGACTCTTTGTGACCCCATGGACTGAGGAGTCCACTAGGCTCCTCTTCCATGGAATTTTTCAGGCAAGAATATTGGAGTGGGTTGCCATTTGCTCCTCCAGGGGATCTTCCCAACTCAGGGATCAAACCTGCATCTCTTGCATCTCCTGCGTCGGCAGGCAGGTTCTCCACCACTGGCGCCACCCAGGAAGCCTCCATCAACTATACCCTACCTCTGCGTTTTCACATTCCTTCTCTTCTACACATACGTCTGTACTTGACAGTCTTCCGAGCCTCTTAATATACTCTCATTTTCCTCTCCTTTATTTACAAGCTTCTTTTTTGTTTGTTTGCTTTTGGCTGCACCAGGCAGCTGGTGGGATCTTTGCTCCCCAGCCCTCAGCAGTGAAAAGCACCAAGTCCTAACTCCTGGACTGCCAGGGAATTTCCTATTTTCAAGCCTCTTGAAAACAGTCCACATACTGACAGCCTCTAATAAGCTTCCATCACCCTCATTTTACTGAAACTGCTCACTTGAAAACACCAAAAATCAAAATGCCACAAATCAAGCTTTTTCTTGATCATCCTGTTCTCCTTCCCTTCAGTCCTCTTCCATTGGTTCTCTCTTGTGAGGTGAAGAAAAAGAAAGTGAAAAAGCGGCTTCCCTGGTGGATCAAATGATAAAAAACCTGCCTGCAATGCAGGAGACCCCAGTTCAATCCTCTGACCCACTCCTGTGATTCACCATCTAGGAATATGTACCAGGTTGGTTTCCCCGCTTCAGTGGGGAATTCCTATGGACAAAGGAGCCTAGCAGGGTACAGTCCATGGGGTCGCAAAGAGTCGGACACAACTAAGCAACTTCCACTTTCTCATGTACCTGTTTCATCTTCCGAGTAGGATTCTTAGGCCTTTAAGGGGTGAGAACTCTGTTTTTTGTCATATTGGTGCAAAACTGGCTCACAGCAGGCTTTCAGTGTTTATGGAATAAAAATGTAACCATTCAGTTAAAAGATGTTGTTATGTAAGTTTAGAAAGAATTTTTATATGAAGAATAATACTTATCTATGCTTACACTTGTTATGAAAACAGAACTGAACAAGTTTAACTGTCAGCATGAGAGATTTAGGCTACATGTTTCAAAATTTTTCTATATAGATTTTAAAATAATTGTGGTATAACTTTTCTAATCATTTAAAAAAAATAAAGACGGGAACAGCATATATATATTTTATATGGAATGAATACTGGTGATCACTCCTCAGTGTAGAAATTAGATCAAGATCATCCATAAGGATCTCTTCCTGCCCTTCAAGCTATTGAATTTCCAGAGACCTAATTTCTCAAATAGAAATCAGAAAAAATGCATAAAGATCCTTCTGGACAAAACCATCCCATATAGCAGCGTTAACAACCTAGTACATGGACACAAAGTATTTCAAGATAAAAGCAGCTGCATGACCTAAAATCAAAAACTGTCTAAGCCCTGCTCTAGATTTGCTTCTGATTTGATGAACGACCTGAGGCAAACAATTAATCTGGATGTCTGTGTCCTCATTTACTAAATGAGAAGATCCTCAAGGGGTGCTGTACGATGTCACTATTTATGAATCAAAGCAGTACTAGAAAAAAATTTAAAGCTGTCAAGCCTATTAAAATGTCAATTATTATTAATATAGCCATGACCTAATGAAAATAGATTCTAAAGTTTCAGACACTCAAATGGCTACAGTGTAATGTCACTGAGGAATTCAAAGGGAAAAAAAAAAATTCTGTTTCAACTTCTTTATTTAAAATGATCAAAATAGAATCAGACTGATTTTGGGTTGCTCCACCACCTGCTATGGATGATTAAGGTTACTCACATTCCTCTGTAAGCCTCCGCTTCTCTCTAAAGCGATACTAGTGATGGTGCTTATCTCATAGATTACGATAAAGATTAAGGAAGATAAACTCTGACACACAGCAAACCTGAAAAAAAAAAATTATGGGGCTTCCCTGGCAGTCCAGTAGTTAAAAATCTGTCTTGCCATGCAAGAGACACTGGTTTGATCCCTGGTTTGGGAAGATCCCACATGCCACAGAGCAGCATGAGCCACAACTACTGAGCCCACGTGGCACAGCTGCTGAAGCCTGTGCACACCAGAGCCTGTGCACCCCAACAAGAGAAGCGACCACACGAGAAGACCATGTAATTGCAACCAACAGCAGCCCGTGCTCTCCGAAACTAGAGAAATTCTGCATGCAGCAATGAAAACCCAGCCAAAATAAAAAGATAAATAAATAAACCTTTAAAAAATTTCATGTTACTTTCTTTACAAAAAAATAATTAGCTGTTATTATTACAAATGCTATTATCCTGTAGTAGTTGTTGTCATTGTCATTATCAGCGTCAGCAGCAGCAGCATCTTCGTGATCATCACTGCTTTTTTAAGAGAAGTAGCATATGAGAGAAAGAAGCTAAACTTTAGAACTGGACAAATCCTGGTTCAAATTCTACCACTGCTTTGTTTATCATACAACTGGTAAGACTCTTACTTACCTATAAGGTGTGGAAGCCAACTCTATCCTAAGGATGTTTTGAGGATTAAATGCAGCCATATAAAAAATGCCTAGCACAACAGTGGTCTCCTCAATGAAAGTTATTTTTATCTCCCTTGATTCTTTTTAACTGAATTTAAATAAATCTGTCCAACAGTTAACATACACATAGGTAAGAGTTGGCCTGAGCAAGATGGCAATATGGTAAGAGGCCAAGGCCTGAGTTCTGCCTAACACAGCTGCTGCTGCTGCTAAGTCACTTCAGTCGTGTCCGACTCTGTGCGACCCCATAGACAGCAGCCCACCAGGCTCCCCTGTCCCTGGGATTCTCCAGGCAAGAACACTGGAGTCGGTTGCCATTTCCTTCTCCAATGCATGAAAGTGGAAAGCGAAAGTGAAGTCGCTCAGTCATGTCTGACTCTTAGCGACCCCACGGACTGCAGCCTGCCAGGCTCCTCTGTCCATGGGGTTTCAAGGCAAGAGTACTGGAGTGGGGTGCCATTGCCTTCTCCAGACTAATACAGAGGTCAGAGTAAACACAGACCTTCTCCAACTGTGCAAGTGACAATTAGGACATACGGACAGAGGAGCCTGGTGGGCTACAGCCCATGGGGTCGCAAAGAGTCAGACACGACTGAGCGTGAGATGAGACAAGAGCAAGACAGCTGCAAAGGATTTAAAGCAGATACCAGAACTCACTTATTCTCAAAAAGCAAGCAACTGCTTCCCCTATTTGCTAAAATAAGTAAAAGGTAATTATACAAGATAAAAATCTCATTTTTTGATCAATAGCGCTGTTATTTAATGTACTACGAGTTACTTTTGGTGACCTGTAGCATTTAAGCAGTGTATTAAAGGAGTTAATCCTTACTTTTTCTATGATTAAAAGTGAATCAAGAATTATTCAAAACAGAGGAGAATACATCAAAATTTTATGTAATTGTTTAAAGTGCATTT
This sequence comes from Redunca redunca, assembly GCA_006410935.1. NCBI lineage: Eukaryota > Metazoa > Chordata > Mammalia > Artiodactyla > Bovidae > Redunca > Redunca redunca. The sequence continues at coordinate 122,209 of SJYQ01002967.1, forward strand.
CATATGTAACATTAAATATGTATATTGTTTATTAAGGAACTTGACATTATCGTGTCAAAGTAACAAGATTCTAATGTGATGAGTTGATGGCTTAGAAAAAGGTAAAAAAAAAATCATTTGAAGTTCTCCATCCTGGCTCTCTACTCCGCCATTTATGGCTATATAGAGTGTCTCCCATCAGCCAGACATAAAAACCTAATCAAAAGTTATTTGTAATATTTGAGAAATGCAAGCAATGTATAATGACTTAAAAGTCTTCCTCTCTAGCTCTTTGGAGTCACAGGACAATAGGCAGAATTCATGATAAGAATGTCAAGTAAAGTAAGAAAAAAGAAGTAGAGTAATAGGTTTTTGAAGGGTTAGAATATCAAAAATATCAGCTTTTTTGGGTTATTTTATCTTCTAAGACAAATGAAAGTTAATGTGGTAGTAAAAAAATCTTAAACTATTCACTTCTCCATAAGTGTTATAATATCAGCCATATAAATTTTCACATTTCTGTTCTTTAGCTTATTTTTCTTTTCAAAAAGTTTCTATAATCCATTCAGCAAAGGATTTGCATTAAAAATATTTGTTACCTTCACATTAACAAGTGAGTATGTTATAGTATTTCCACAAACAAACATGGTGTAAACATCAACATTTTCTTGGTAGATTGTAATTTATTTCATCAGTATCTCTCTCCTTTTCCATATCCACTCAATTTGTTGACATCTTACAGAAGCAATAACCAATAAAAATTAAAATGACTTAACCTAGTTAGTACTTATTAAAACAAAGTAAAGTCTATCGATTTGGCAAAGTACATACATGGAAATACTCAACATTGACAAGAATCCATGAGACAATTGCTCAGTGCATACGGATGATAGCATGAGTCGGAACACATGCAGAAAGCAATTTTGTGACATATGTATATCAAGACTCTTGAAAATGTCTAGACCCTTTAATTATACTTCCAGCATTCAAGTTTTAAAAAATCATCCAAGATAATAAGATCTAAGTGGAGAGATATTCACCTAGAGTTATTTATAACAGTGAAATTATAACAGTTATATAATAATTATATAATTATAACAGTGAGATTTATAACAGTGAAAACTTAAGACAAAAAATGATCAATAATATGGGAATGTAGACAAAATGGGAATGTTAAATAAATAATGTCACATCTATTTGATGAAATACTGTACAGACACTAAAAGTTTTAAGAAAAGCAACCTATAAAACTTTGTATGCATGGCATATCATCTTTGTAAAAATTACTATATGTGATTAAATAGATATGAACATAGGCACGATGGGCTTCCAAGGTGTTACTAGTGTAAAGAACCTGCCTGGCAATAAAGGAGACGTGGGTTCAATACCTGGGTCAGGAAGACTACTGGAAAAGGAAATGGCAACCCACTCCAGTATTCTTGCCTGGGGAATCCCATGGGCTGTGGAGCATGGCAGGCTACATACAGTCCCATGGGGTCACAAAGAGTCAGACACAACTTAGTAACTGTTTTTAGGTGCCAGAGATAAGCAAAATAGTTATATTCTAGTGGAGAAGACAGACAATAAACATGAAAACAAGGAAATTAATTAGGCAAATTCAGAGAGCGATAGGTGCTCTGAAGATTACCTTATGTGTATCACAACAGGGCTCATGTGGAAAAGGTTTAAGTGTGATGAGTGATTATAGAGTATTCTGAGAGTTTATCATCAGAATGATGAGGCGGCAGGAAAATACAGATCTGGGAGAAGGTCATTTCAAGCAGAGGAAATAACAAGTACAAAGGTTCTGGGGCTGGAAAGAACTCGGTCTATTTTTAAGAGGACGAGGTCACTGTGGCTGGACTCTTGCAAACAAGGGAAAGAAGAAAGGAGATGAGGTTGACAACGTTGGGTCCTGTAGAGTGCGGTGGCCATGTTCAAGGGCATGTTCTTGGCTTTTATTCTGGGTGTGACAGGACCAAACTGCTTTAAGCAAGGAACTGATAGGATCTGGTTATGAACAAACAATAAAGAATATTAACTGCCAGGAAGTGAGAGAGAAGACAAAATATGAAACTCAGATAAAATCTCAATAGACAGTCTGAAGCAACTTAGAGAAAGGACTAACGTCTTTATATCTTCATCACAGACTCTGAAGGTGCCAGTGTATTACAGCATCGTAAAAGGCTGATGCTTATCATAATCAGCTGGGTTAATAAAAAAGAAAAACCATGAAAGTATAGAATACTACCATACATATTCATAGCATGTTAAATATTTTATAAATGGTAAATAAATAAAGTAAGTAAATGTCACTCGGTCATGTCCAACTCTTTGTGACCCCATGGACTGTAGCCTACCAGGTTACTCCGTCCATGGGATTTTCCAGGCAAGGATACTGGAGTGGGATGCCACTTCCTTCTCCAGGAGCTCTTCCCAACCCAGAGATCGAACCCAGGTCTCCCACGTGGTAGGCAGATGCTTTACCATCTGAGCCACTGGGGATATAGATACAAATTGAAAATTTGCTTTCTAGAATGGTAGGGAGAATACAATGTCAGAGTTTCATCTGAACAATTTATATTATGCTTCAAGAAATAAATCTTTAGCTAACCAACAAATTTGGTTACCTAAAGCAACTCAATTTCTGAGATTTCTACATAGCAGTTTTAAACTGTCTTCAAAATAATAAGCATACAAAAACATCCTTTTCTGTTTCTTATTATCTGCATTGCAACAATCATCCAAATACAAAATTCACTCAAAAATATGTTTTTAAATCCATGCTCTATCAAACAAAGTCAGCTCTCTTATTGTCATTTAAATATGACAGAGAAGAACCAAGCATGGTATTTTTTTTCCACTTATAATCAGAAATAAACTGAGCCTTTGGAATCATGTAAGTAAAATGGATTTTTAAAATGTACTCGTGTGCTTCATCCACAAAGGATTACATTTTTAATAGTTGGAAATCTAAAATACTCAGATTCTCCCACCATATGATGCTAAGTTTGATCACCATTGTTTAAGATAATGACTGACAAATCACTGCACTTTAAGTACAGCTTTCTTTCTGTAACTAGATGGTGATCTACGTGACAATGTGCATATTTTGATCTCCAAAAATTCTTTCACTCAGTGTTTCTTAAAATTTCACTCTTTTACTTATAAAGTAATAGTGTGTACCCCTGGGAAAGCTTCAAATTTAAAGAACTATGAAGCTTATTCCTTGCCCTACCCCAGATGCCTGATCACACCTCCACAGAGATAAACTCTGTTAACTGATTCTTGTGTTTCCTTCTGGAAATTTTCAATGTGTAAACAAACATTTATGTATTTTTTTCTTGTTTTTTAAATCACAAATGGGATCATATTATATATACTGTCTTGCAACTTCATTTTTTTTCAATTAATATATTCTGTACTTCTATCAACTTACAAATATTCATCTCACTTTTTTTTAATGGTGACAGATAATTCTAGCTACCATGATTTATTTAATTAGTCTCTTAGACATACATCATTATAGTTTTCACAAAGTTTTATGTGATTTATCAAACAATGCTACAATAAACAGCCTAGTATATATGTTTATATATGTTATTTAACTTATATGGAGAGAACATCATGAGAAACGCTGGGCTGGAAGAAGCACAGGCTGGAATCAAGATTGCCAGGAGAAATATCAATAACCTCAGATATGCAGATAACACCACCCTTATGGCAGAAAGTGAAGAAGAACTAAAGAGCCTCTTGATGAAAGTAAAAGAGGAGAGTGAAAAAGTTGGCTTAAAGTTGAACATTCAGAAAACTAAGATCATGGCATCCAGTCCCATCACTTCATGACAAATAGATGGGAAAATAGTGGACACCGTGGCTGACTTTATTTTTCTGGGCTCCAGAATCACTGCAGATGGTGATTGTAGCCATGAAATTAAAAGACACTTGATCCTTGGAAGTAAAGTTATGACCAACCTAGACAGCATATTCAAAAGCAGAGATGTTACTTTGCCAACAAGGGTCCGTCTAGTCAAGGCTACGGGTTTTCCAGTAGTCATGTATGGATGTGAGAGTTGGACTATAAAGAAAGCTGAGTGCTGAAGAATTGATGCTTTTCAACTGTGGTGTTGGAGAAGACTCTTGAGAGTCCCTTGGACTGCAAGAGATCCAACCAGTCCATCCTAAAGGAGATCAGTCCTGGGTGTTCATTGGAGGGACTGATGTTGAAGCTGAAACTCCAATACTTTGGCCACTTGATGTGGAGAGCTGACTCATTTAAAAAGACCCTGATGCTGGGAAAGACTGAGGGCAGGAGGAAAACGGGACGACAGAGGATGAGATGGTTGGATGGCATCAATGACACAGCAGTCATGGGTTTGGGTGGATTCCGGGAGTTGGTGATGGGCAGGGAGGCCTGGTGTACTGCAGTTCATGGGGTCGCGAAGAGTCGGACATGAAGGAGTGACTGAACTGAACTGATGTATGTTTTCATGTTTTGTGTGAATAACATTGGAGAGAAAAATTGCTAGAAATATTACTGTTGGATACAAATGTGTTTAATTTTTTTCTTTTGATAGATAATCACCGAATTTTCCTTTATAATTACATCAATCCATGGTCCCATTAACTGCAATGCTGATTTCTCATCCGACTTCTTCCTCATCAACAATGAACATTAGCAAATTCTGAGAGGTGAAAGAAAAACAGCAGTTCACTACTGTTTTAATGTTCATTTTTATAAACAAGAAGTTCAAGCCCCTTGTCATGAATTTATTGAATGTCTGAATCTTTTCTCTATGAAATGCTTGAAGTCTCTGCCCTTTTTTCTCAGGCAATCCAAACAATGTTCAATATTTTAAGTAAAATATTTGAAGAAATGTACAAGCTTTATTATAGGGGTTTCCAGGGGCTCAGTGGTAAAGAGTCTGTTCAGTGGTTAAGAATCTGCCTGCCAGCGTAGCAGACACAGGAGACATGGGTTTGATCCCTGGATCATGAAGATCCCTGGGAGAAGGAAATGGCAAACCACTTCAGTTCTTGCCTGGAAAATTTCATGGACAGATGAGCCTGACCAGCTTCAGTCCATGGGGTCGCAAGGAGTCTGATATGACTGAGTATGCACGCACCCACAAGCTTCAATATAATATTCAAAAAACATTATTTTAATTGATAAACCTGCATCTAAGAACTCTCTTCAAAAAGCTGTCGTTCCATGAATTATGAATCTAATTTTACTGTGCTTTATATACCTGTATGTATTTCACCTTTAGATTGAGAATATTTTAGTAAATGTGCTAGAGAATTTGCTATATTGAAATCTCAATCCACTTTTTTTTTAAACTCAAATTTTTATAGGCAGTTAACAGGAAGCAACTGGAAATTAAGAAATCAACATATGAATCTTTAGTTAACATTTTAGAACCACTTGTTTCAACTATAGTTTCTTATTTCATAGTAAACTAACAAGGCATTTCCAAGAAGAGGGAAACTAAAAACCTAAATTAAATCTGTCTAGAGAGGGCATGGTCCATCTGTTTTTCACTAGTACATGAGCTACTCTTTTTCTACTTTAAAAATCAACTTCTTAAAGACCGGGAGTAAACAGTCACATGTTGGAGTGTGATAAGCACTTGCCTGATCGATGTAAAAAGCCGTGCCCGCACGGATCTCTCGCCGCTGTTTGAGGTCGGTTTCGGTGGTGTCTCTTGACAAGGCAATGTATTCAACCTCCCTCTTGGTCAGCTCCTGAAGAGAATGAAATGGTCCCAAGATAAAATCAAGTTTCTAAGATAAAATCAAATTCCCAACATATGCTTTGGGGGCAGGTATTCTGACAATGTCACTCTACAGAAGAGCATTTTATTAATAAATGTAATTCTAGGTGAAAGCCTTGTGAGCCTCAGCTTTAAGAAAAATGTAATAAATTAATATTAATCAAAATATGTATCTCTTCTCAGAACTTATACTGTACTCAATAATCTATAGCTTAATTACTGACTACTTAAGTAATAATAATCAAAATGTGATCTTACAAATCTTAATATCTCCTGTAGAGTTCTTTTCAAATATCAAGAGTAATAATTTGGCTATTAACTTGATTTTCACATAAATGACAGTCATCTCTGTAAATAATGTTCATCTTTTGTTAAGGGTGTTTTAAATTGATTTACTCTATAAACCAATGATTACCTACCATGTATATGTTAAGCATTTAACAAGTGTGAAAATAAGGTAAATATCAATAACTGGTTCAACAAAAAGAGACAATACAGAACTAATTAGGAAGGGAAAAGGAGAGGAAAGATGAAAAGGAGAAAGGGGGAATGGCAGTTATTATCTTACATAGAAAAAAACCCATTTGGTTTGAAGAAGAAACCACCCAGAATCTGTTTCTCTTAGAATAATTAATCTATCCCTAAATTCCTTTTTCCTTATATGTAACAAGGTATAAAAAGTTGTTAACATTATCCTTGGTTTTACAATGTTGAATTTAAAACAATGACATTCTCCAATCCAATAAGGCATGTAATATGTTTTTATTAAACAGGAAAAACAATTTACTGGAGGAGTACAAAGAAAAAAGTTGAATGAGTACACCATTAATGGTGAAAGGGGATTTTTTTTTTTAATTGACCTTATCTGCAAGTGATGTTGATAAAAATACATTATTATTGTCAATTATTCTTTTAAAATGTGCCTGTTCCTGTGCACCCATAAGTTTTGGAATATGTAGAAAGAAGGGTAAAGTTTTAAAAAGAGAAAATGTACACCAAAGTGGTAAAGATGTGCTGATACCAAATGATGTTTCTCTAAATGAACCGCCTGTGAGAGCACAATTCTGGAGTAAAGTAGCAGGCTCTCCTTCTGGCTCCTGGAACACCTTGCAGCGCCTTCCTGCCTTGTTTCACTGACGACTGACTATGATCTCCTCGCTGGAAATCCCTGACGTTCACAGTGGTTGACCAAATGCCATATGCCTCTTACTATTAAACTGTATCACAGTAGCACCCTGAACTGTCACACCGAGGTTGTTATCCTTGGTCCTGACAGTTTCCTGGGACTTTTCATCAACCAAGACAAGACCAAGGTCTCCTCAGCTGTTGCTCCACGGAAGTGGCACCAACAAGCTCACAAACAGCACCTAGAGCAGCAGATGGGGATGGCAGCAGAGGTCTGTTGAGTTATTTTAAACTCTACAAAACTCCTATTATATGAGTGAAATATGAAATAAACACAAGTATTCAGTTTTTTCTGTTTAATTTCTCGTTGATTCAACAGGCTTGCCCCCAAATTTCTGCCTTTAGAGATGTCATTTACACTGGCTATTGAACCAATCCATTGTTCCCTATCTGGTTCCCCCTGCTGCTTCTTGACCTGCATCCAGGTTTTGCAGGAGGCAGGTAAGGTGATCTGGTATTCCCATCTCTCCAGGAATTTTCCAGTTTTTTGTGATCCACACAGTCAAAGGCTTTAGAAAAGACCTCATGCTGGGAAAGATTGAAGGCAGGAGAAGGGGATGACAGAGGATGAGATGGTTGGATGGCATCACTGACTCGATGCACATGAGTTTGAGCGAGCTCCAGGAGATGGTGAAGGACAAGGAAGCCTGGCGAGCTGCAGGACTTGGGGTTGCAGACTTGGACACAACTGAGCGACTGAAAAACAACACCACGCTGGCTGCTACAACACACAGAGTCTTTATATACACTGGCAACAGTACCCACTACAGAATTTGCAAGGCAGCTTAGGCTGGCAAGTTTTCTTACATGTATTTTCAAATCCTGAAGCTGCCTCAGCTCTAACAATTGAAAGTTTGGTGGCGGTTGTTTTTTTAACATACAAGGTTTATACTTATAAACTTGAATTGCGTTTTTCAGCCAACAGGATTCCTATACTCTCCTAGCCTGGATACTCCACATTTCTAACAAGCTTCAAAGACTTGTCAGAAACAAAATCAAAGTGAGATATTGTTGCCTTTGAAATGAGCCAGGTAGCGTGCACAATTTAAAACTAAAGAGGTTCTAGACCTGGGAATCTCAGTGGCTGACTCTGCATTCTTAGACAAGACAAATACACTTTTGCATTGTGTATTAATAAAGTGAGGATAATAATACAATGGCACACTGTACCTCACAGACTGATTCTAGGGAACAAATAGGGGATATGAAATTTATGGACTAAACAAAGTTAGGTTCTGTTCATGGTATTTTCATCATTACATCCCTACATAATTTGAAAGTACCAAGATAAACTCACGACTAAAGTAAGAGAGTACATGAAGTATATTTCAATAAATTAGAAATCAATGATTTAATATCAAATAACAAAAGGAACCTTTAAGTAAGGTTTTTTTCTTCATCCTAAAAATTATCTTTGGAACAGACCAACTTCATCTGAGAGGGTTCATCTTTCAATCATTACAGCAATGCCTATTAATGCTGACAAAGTAATACAAAAAAGTCTTGCAAATTTTTTTTTATTTCAGTTGAGATTTGAATATTTGAATATTTCAATTCAACTCAGAGAACTGCAAACATTTCAGAGGATATCGTATCAGAAAGGAAAAGCAATATGAGATCTGAAGTCCAGCTCCATCATTGACTTGCTGGATAAAGCCTGAGTGAGTTATCTAATCTCTGTGAACTTGTTTTCTCATCTATTTAAAGAAAAAAAAGAGTGCACATAACACATAAGAGAGATTCTGTAATCCTTAGGCTCCCTTTAGAGACCATGTAACATCAAAAGTCAGAAGAACTATTTGGCTTTTCAAAATGTGGACTAAAGATAAAAGAATGTTTCTTGAAAAGAATAAAACTACACTGTGTTTTCTAATCTCAGAGTTGCTGATACTGTTTGCAACGACTCATTGCTTGAATTTAGATGGATCTCTTTCCTACTAGAAGTGTAAGGTTTTCTACTTGGAGCAAACATTTGCTAAAGCTATGAAAGGCAAACATACATTGACTTCCCGAATAATTTATTCCAAATGCTTTATAAACAAATCACCCCTCAATGTCAACATTTTTAAAGGAAGGACTAAACCTGAGAGTTCTCTAAATTCTTAATTTATTTCACAAAGCAGTTTATCAAAGTTAAGACCCTCAGGAATCCACAAGAATTCATTGCTTACCAGGTATTGCATAGCAATAGAGCGTCGAAGAGGCCCAGGAGGTCCTATTAGAAAGACGTCTTGCCCCAAAAGATCCTTCTGCATTATCCATCTTAGATGTTGAATTACTGATTGAGCCAGAGAGTCTGAGACTTTAAAGTAGAAAAAAAAGGTAAAATGAAATGCAAATCAGACTACTAGATAGAACATAAACCTCCAAGCAACCAATGCAGACAGTATATTAAGTTAAAAATGTGTACACAATGTACATGTATATATATATGCACATATATACACATACACACATGCATATATACATATACACATTCATACCTACATCTGCTGAATTTTCACACTGTTTTACAATAAAACATTATCTAACCTTAAAATAGGGTTTATTACATCACAGAGTCACATAATCCCACACTTAAAAGCTAATAAGAAGTGGGAATTCCCTGGGGGGGGGGGGTCCAGTGGTTAAGGCTCGGGCTTTCACTGCCACGGACCTGGCTCAGACCACTAGTCGGGAAAATAAGATCCCACAAGCCACGCGGTAAGGCGAAAAAAAAAAAAAGCTTAGAAGAATGCTTGAACAGGTATCTGTGTTACTAAAAGAACAAAAGTGTTTTTTAAGTGTGATATGAACAACTACTACCATTACTTTGTCACAATGTTACAGCCCAGCTCTTTTGTTCTGAAGGGAGACAGGACCAAATCATCTCAGACAACTTATGAGTATCATAACCTTGAAAAAAATTTTAAACTATGACTTACGTTGGCACTGGATTGTGAGATCTCTCAAACTTCACAGTTAGGATGTCTGATGTAGATTTAAATGACTCCTTTAAAATTTACGTCTATTCAACACCAACTCTTCTGGGAATAGAAGACTCCTCTGTATAACATCATTCTAAGTCTACTACATATATTTATTTATTTATTTACTTTGGGGGCACATGGCATTTGGGGATCTTAGCTCCCCAAGCAGGGACTCAACCTGTGCACCCTGCATTGGGAGTGCTGAATCTTAACCACTGGGCTGGTAGGGAAGGCCCTAGTAAAAAGTGAAAGTGTTAGTCACTCAGCCATGTCTGACTCTTTGCGACCCCATGGACTACAGCTCACCAGGCTCCTCTGTCTATGGGATTCTCCAAGCAAGAATACTGGTGTGGGTTGCCATTCTCTTCTCTAGTGGATCTTCCTGACCCAGGAATCGACCCCAGATCTCCTGCACTATAGGTGGATTCCTTACCTTCTGAGCTACAAAGGAAGTCCCAAGTCTACTATTAAATCATCCATGAACACACTCATTTTTTGACTAAACATTTTTTAAATGTTTGTATTAATACAACTCATTTGTATTTACTCACTTATATATCACCCAGTGACTGAACATGCGTTCTCCTAGGAATTCAAGAAAAACTCTCCCCCTTACACATCAAGACACGATACAGAATACTCATAGCAGCGTGGCTCAACATAAAACTGAAGATAGGAGATGGATAAAAAGCACACAGAGGAATATTATATGACCAAAAAAATAACAGAATGAACCCCCATTACTTCCAACAATATGTTTAACTCTTAAAAGAGAAAAAAATGGTCACAAACTAAATCATGTATTAATGATTAATATCACTATCTTGATGCTGCTACTGCTGCTGCTGCTAAGTCGCTTCAGTCGTGTCCAACTCTGTGCGACCCCATAGACAGCAGCCCACTAGGCTCCTCTGTCCCTGGGATTCTCCAGGCAAGAATACTGGAGTGGGTTGCCATTTCCTTCTCCAATGCATGAAAGTGAAAAGTGAAAGTGAAGTCGCTTAGTCATGCCCAACTCTTAGCAACCCCATGGACTATAGCCCACCAGGCTCCTCCGTCCACGGGATTTTCCAGGCAAGAGTACTGGAGTGGGGTGCCGTTGCCTTCTCTGCTATCTTGATGAGTACATGCTAAATCGCTTCAGTCATGTCCAACTGTTTGCAACCCTATGGACTGGAGCCCATCAGTCTCCTCTTTTCATGGGATTCTCCAGGCAAGAATACTGGAGTGAGTTGAAATGTCCTCCTCCAGGGGATCTTCCTGACCCAGTGACTGAACCTGCTTTTCCTGCAGTTTGTGCACTGCAGGCGGATTCTTTACCGCTGAGCCACCATGGAAGCCCCACTACCTTGGTAAAGCTCAAAAAATTAGTAAATTGAATTTTTTACAAACACATGCATATGTGATAAAACAGTGCTTGAAAAGGCAAAAAAACAGAGAATGATAAATTCAGAATATCTGGAAAGAAATCAGAGAGATACTTGTGGATAACTTCAAAGATAATTATAATATTCTAGTTCTTAAATTAGATGTGGGTAGTGTTTGTTTTACTATTACGTTGCATTTTGTACATGAACACACACATTACAGATATGTATATATATATATCAACATATGTATGTGTGTATACGCATGTGTATGAGCGTACGGGCTTCCCAGGTGGCACAGCAATAAAGAATGTGCCTGCCAATGCAGGAGGCAAAAGAGACGCAGGTTCGACCCCTGGGATACGAAGATCCCGAGGAGGAAATGGCAACCCATTCCAGTATTCTTGCCTAGGAAATCCCATGGACAGAGAAGCCTAGCGGGCTATAGTCCCTGGGGTCACAGAGTCGGATACAAATGAGCAGTTCAGCACAGCCCAGCATCTGTGTATGCATATAAAAAACACAGTCTTTTGTATGTGTTGAATATTCCTATACTCGTTAAACTTTGTTTAATCATCCAGGAAGGTCATGAAAGAATTCAAAAATCAAACTAAGAACATTTGCCTAGGACTAAAGCTGTGTTTCCTTCCACGGTCCCCACCAACAGCATAATCTTGCTAGGGTGACTGCCCCTACTCTCCCCTAAAAAGTTAATATTTAATCATTAGAAAAAAATGTATGGCAAAACCAATACAATATTGTAAAGTAATTTTAATCTCCAATTAAAATAAATTTATATTAAAAAATTAAAATAAATAAACAGTTTTCAAAAGAAAAAAATAAAGATAAATTTCTGATTTTCTTAATCATAGTGGGAAGATTAAGGAAAGGTATTGGGCAGANAAAAAATTAAAATAAATAAACAGTTTTCAAAAGAAAAAAATAAAGATAAATTTCTGATTTTCTTAATCATAGTGGGAAGATTAAGGAAAGGTATTGGGCAGAATGCTTGGTGTTTCACATACTGAGGCCACACTAAAGCAATTTATAATTTCCACAAAGCAAGTGCTTCTAATGTGTGAAAATCAGGAGATTCATCACCCAGGTGGAGGTGCTTGGCTTCCCTCATATCCTCTGTGAAGCCTCTACACCACGCGTAGGGGCAAGACTTGGCTCCTGGAGGAGGACATGAGAACAATTCTTAACTATGGATATTATTAAGCTGGCCAAAAAGCTAATTCAGGTTTTCCATACCATCTTATGGAAAAACCTGAACCAACTTTTTGGCCAACCCAATACCATAGCCTGTTACCCACTATGGGATAATCTGCATTAACAGATATTACTACAATATACTTGTATACTAAAATTTCACAGAACTGGGGAGAGACAATTGGGGGAAAATGTCCTTAAGTGTGCAATAATGAAAAACACATTGAAAAACATTGCCCTAAGACCCACACCTTTGAGAATCTCTCAAGGAGCTCTGCGATGCTAGGAAGCAACTCACCTGCATCTTCTTAGCTGTCAGATGTACACTATTGTTCTTTCCTACTACAGGCTTAAATCATGATAATATATGGTCTACTCTTTCCTATTGCAAGACAGGTCCATCTGCCTGCTATGTAAGGAAGAAACAAAATAAGAGCTAAGCAGCTCTCATTTCTCAGTAAATGACACAAAGTTCTCTGTGCTGCATATCTACTGCCCTTCTGGACTTGGGTGTTAAATATGTAATTAAAAACTTAAACACTTTGGGGTTTTTCTTTACATTTTTCCAAACCTCAGTTTACTCTGGCCTCGGGCCTTCTCCACACTGTTCTTATGGTTTTATGCTGCTTCTGTGTATTCACCTTTGGCAATGTGCCTGACCTTCCATTACCTGGACTTGTCTATTTAAAATATGAAATTTCCAAAGTTCTGTAAGGGAAAGCCAAGTTGGTCTCTTCAGCTTCCTCCCACCTTTTATAACTATTTATAACTATTCATAATGACAGAGTCTCAATATCATTCCACTCTATTTTCAATGCCATGATCTTGGAACTCATATTTATTTTCAAGACTTTTTTTTCTCTTTTAATCAAAGGCTTCATTTCCTAATCCAGTGTGAGGTATCCCCCCCTGTAAGTTGTCAGTATCAACAAGTACTGAAGTTTAGGAATAATTTATCTTTTTCTTAGCAAACTGAAGAGGAATCAGTTATAACAACAGAGCAGTATGTACACCAACATATCTTCTTAAGTGGGAAGAGAAAGGCATGGAGATGAAGTTATCTAGAACCAGATCCTAGGAATTGTATACAGCTTTGAGGAGGTTCAGGCCTTTCTGGTGGTTCAGATGACAAAGAATATGCCTGCAACGCAGGAGACCCAGGTTCGATCCCCGGGTTGGGAAGATCCCCTGGAGAAGGAAACGGCAACCCACTCCAGTATTCTTCCCTGGAGAATTCCATGGACACGGAAGCCTGGTGGGCTACAGTCCATGGGGCCACAAAGAGTCGAACATGACTGGGCAACTGACAATTTCCCTTTCACACTCTGAGTATGTTCACAGGAGTGTCTTCCACTCAGCATGATCCTTGTGTGTTGAGAAGAGTCACTGGCCAGAGGCATACCTGATAGTTCTCAGTCATCCCCTCCTTTGCCCTTAACATTCAACACTGGCTGTCAACCAGGAGCAGTACTGCCCCATCTCCACGCATTCCAGAGCATCTGGAAATGTCTGCCATTTACAGTTCAACTCTACAGAGGCTTCTTCCTATGAATAAGCACCTTCTGAACCCTCTGGCTGGCCTTGTAGTCTGTGCTATACTGTCACAAAGACATTTTCCCTTCTTTTGTCTTACTTTAGTATAGTAAAGAGCTGCTTGATGAGGGTGAAAGAGGAGAGTGACAAAACTGGCTTGAAGCTCAACACTAAAAGAACTAAGATCATGGCATCCAGTTCCATCACTTCATGTCAAATAGAAGAGGAAGAAGTGTTAGCAGTGACAGATTTTCTTTTCTTGGGCTCCAAAATCACTGTGGATGGTGACTGCAGCCATGAAATGAAAAGATCCTTGCTCCTTGGAAGGAAAGCAATGACCAATCTAGACAGCATCTTAAAAAGTAGAGAATCACTTTGCTGACAAAGGACCATTAGTCAAAGTTATGATTTCTCTAGTAGTCATTTACAGATGTCAGAGCTGGACCACCCAAATTATGGTGCTAGAGAAGACTCTTGAGAGACCCTTGGACAGCAAGATCAAGCCAGTCAATCTTAAAGAAAATCAACCCTGAATATTCACTGGAAAGACTGATTCTGAAGCTACAATACTTTGGCCACCTGACATGAAGAGGCAACTCATTGGAAAAGACCCTGATGCTGACAAAGACTGAAGGCAGGAGGAGAAGGGGACAACAGAGGATGAGATGGTTAGACAGCATCACCAACTCAGTGGACATGAATTTGAGCAAACTCCAGGAGATAGCTAAGGACAGGGGAACCTGGCATGCTGCAGTCCATGGGGTCGCGAAATCTAAGACACAACTTAGCGACTGAAAAACAACAACAATAATAGTAATAATGACAGCCATAGTTTATTGCATTCCTATCATGTGCTGGGGAAAAACAAGAATGATTTCTCATACTCTCAGTTAGATCACGCAACAGCTCTAGAAGACAGCAGACTGTCACATGTAAGGATAAGGACTAGAGCCAAACTGTTAAACTCCAACCTGCTGTTTATACTGCACTTTTGATCAGTTATTCAAATTCTCTGTGCTGTTTTTACATCTGTATAGTGGATATGAGAAGTGAACTTACTTATAAGGTGGTTATGAGCATTAAATTAGGCACTTAAAGAGTGTCCAGTAGTAGCAGTACACGTATTTATTAAATATTCACTATTCTCATCTTATAAATAAGAAAAATCAAAGTCGTTCAATTCAGTTTAGTTCATATCCGACTCTGTGCGACCCCATGAATCGCAGCACGCCAGGCCTCCTTGTCCATCACCAACTCCCGGAGTTCACTCAGACTCACGTCCATCAAGTCAGTGATGCCATCCAGCCATCTCATCCTCAGTCGTCCCCTTCTCCTCCTGCCCCCAATCCCTCCCAGCATCAGAGTCTTTTCCAATGAGTCAACTCTTGGCATGAGGTGGCCAAAGTACTGGAGCTTCAGCTTTAGCATCATTCCTTCCAAAGAAATCCCAGGGCTGATCTCCTTCAGAATGGACTGGCTGGGTCTCCTTGCAGTCCGAGGGACTCTCAAGAGTCTTCTCCAACATCACAGTTCAAAAGCATCAATTCTTCGGCGCTCAGCTTTCTTCACAGTCCAACTCTCACATCCATACATGACCACAGGAAAAACTATAGCCTTGACTAGACGGACCTTAGTCGGTAAAGTAATGTCTCTGCTTTTGAATATGCTATCTAGGTTGATCATAACTTTTCTTCCAAGGAATAAGTGTCTTTTAATTTCAAGACTGCAATCACCATCTGCAGTGATTTTGGAGCCCAAAAAACAAAGTCTGACATGTTTCCACTGTTTCCCCATCTATTTCCCATGAAGAGATGGGACCGGATGCCACAATCTTCGTTTTCTGAATGTTGAGCTTTAAGCCAACTTTTTCACTCTCCATTTTCACTTTCATCAAGAGGCTTAAAAAGTTCCTCTTCACTTTCTGCCATAAGGGTGGTGTCATCTGCATATCATCAGCTTGTGCTTCTTCCAGCCCAGGGTTTCGCATGATGTATTCTGCATATAAGATAAATAAGCAGGGTGACAATATACAGCCCTGACGTACTCCTTTTCCTATTTGGAACCAGTCTGTTGTTCCATGTCCAGTTCTAACTTGCTTCCTGACCTGCATACAGATTTCTCAAGAGGCAGGTCAGGTGGTCTGGTAATCCCATCTCTTTCAGAATTTTCCACAGTTTACTGTGATCCACACAAAGTCCTTACAGTGGTGTTATTTGTCTACAGTTGATAAATGCCTAAACCAAGATTTAGACCAACATTGTTTGAGTCCAAACTTGCACTCCAGCCATTATGTCCCACTCCTCCTCCACAATCTCTTTTTTTTTAACTTTATTACTGGAGTACAATGCTTTACAATGTCGCCTTAGTTTCTGCTGCACAGCAAAGTGAATCTGCTCCGTGTATACACTGTGTATACATATCTCCCCTCCCTCCTGAGCCTCCCTCCCAGCCCCGCATCCCAACCCTCCAGGTCGTCACAGAGCACCGAGCTGGGCTCCCTGTGCTACCCAGCAGCTTCCCACTAGCTATCTGTTTGACACAGCCTCTGTCTTCAGAACCAAGATTTCCCCTGCAAGTATGAGCCTTACCCAGGTGGTACAACAGAAAAGAACCTGCCTGCCAGTGCAGGAGATGCAAGAGACTCAGTTTCGACCTCTGGGTCGGGAAGAACCCCTGAAGGAAGAAGGGGCAACCCACTGCAGGGTTCTTACCTGGGAAACCCCCTAGGCAGAGGAGCCCGGCATGCCACAGCCCCCGGGGCCACAAACAGTCGGACACAACTGAGCACACAGTCACACAATCAGAAACGAGCCTCACCAGGCTCCACCAAATTCAGCGGACTTGCTTTTACAGACACTAATTCCACTTCTTGGGTTTTGGTGATACCAATGATACCTCCTTTATTAAAATTTCAAATTCATTTTGTTGTTAACGTTATGTTGTCAGAGAACTCACTTCTAAAAAAAAAACCCATTTTCACTTATTCATATTTTAGTTCAGCATATCTTGTCAAAGAAAACGTTTAATTTTTCAGGAAGTCACATTAAACCACTGAGAGAATGCATTAGGTAGTGCTGTGTGGGATCTGTGGTGTATTTTACATTAATGCTTGAAACTAGCTGTATTTTTAGGATGGCCTCGACAATACATGAGTCATACTTGAAAGTGTTCCAGAAATAGAAACAAGATATAAGATTATACATAACATCTGCAAAACAAACTGCCATCCATAACCTAATATAAACACTGCCCGGTACATGAGAGAAATTCCCGAACCCAGTGTTTCCAAGCACAGGACGCCTCCTTTCAAGAGTCCACAGAATGATAAACTGAAGTCAGAGTAATGCCGGAGAGCTTGAGTCTGTATTCTGTGATTTCTTTATCTATGTAAAATTAAAATGTCTGGTTCCTAACTTTCTTCCTTCAAGGACTCAAATTTGCCATATATGTAAAATGAAAATTAAAATTTCAGAAAATTATATTGGAGTTCAAATTCTGCTTTAATAAAACCCTTCACAAATGGTGACGGTTACTCAGTATCCCAAGGGTCAACATACTGTAATAGAAAGAAGAAGCCTTTGAAGCCACACAGAGCTGGCGGTGATTTCTCAAGCTGCCCTTTCTCAGCATCCTTGGACAGGAACTCTGAATCTCCTGGGCCTACATTTCCTTATTGTCAAAAGGGAGGCAGTAGCACTTCCTGAGCACAGTGATCGTGAGGACTGCGGGGAAAGCGGCTTGTGCAGCCCCCAGCCGGGGAGAACCAGGTGCGAGAGGGTAGTACAGGCCCGCTCTCGCCCGCACACCCTCCACCTGCTGTGTGTCCTGGACAGCAGCCCACATGGTATGGACTAGGGGGTCATGTACAAGCTTCTGCATGTACACTCAGATTTACCTTCTGAACTCACAGAGCCCACACTGACGAGAATATACGAGAAAGGAATCCACCTAGCTGGTGCAGCTTGTGTGAGCTACTTTCCCAAAGAATTTCATATTGCTCAGGAAGAATCTGAATCCAGGCTTATCACACGCCCCTGCACGCATTACCACCTCACAATGAGAGAAGTCAAAAGAACCAAGGGCATGTTCATTTACTAAACTGTGACATTTCTACCGTGTATCACTCTGTACTAGGATATAATGGACATCAAGGGCGAAAAAGGGGAGGTGAGGGACATACATAATACAACGTGTTTAGAACCACAGTCTTCATTATTTACCCTACGAGCTACATCATTCACAAAGTTAGTTATGAAGGATCTTCTATATACTTAGCACCAAGAACACAAAGATAAATACAATAAGATCCTTCTAAGGCATCAAAGGAAACAAAGGCATATAGAGAGAGCCTCAGTTTATATAAGCCACTCATCTGTAAAGTGGGCTGATGGGTCTGACCCAATAAAGATAGCTGTAATCCAAATTAACTGAGAAGTGTAATACTGCCCAGTGTACCGCTGAACACAGAGAAGGGATTCAATTCTTCTTAAAATTGAAAAAATATCAATATACATTAAATAAATCAGAGCATATACCTATATAATAAGTATTGAGCTGTACTTTCTTTAAGATTTGTTTATGTGGATCATATTTAAAGTTTCTATAGAATTTGTTATAATATTGCTTCTTTTTTTTTTTGATGTTTTGGGTTTTTTGCTTTACAAGGCACATGGGCTCTCAGCTCCCCCTAACCAGGAATCAAACGTAGACCCCCTCCACTGGAGGCAAATTTTAATCATGGGACTGCTAGGTAAGTCCCTCAGGTGTACAAATTTGTGTGTAAAGGTGTTAGAGTAAGACTAATTATGCATATTTTCTTGTATTGGCATACAGACACACAGGAAGAGGAGGAAACACTTCCCAACTCATTCCATGAGACTAGCATTATCTGAATACCAAAATCTGACAAAGACCTATTGATAAAATCCACCACAGTTACGGACTAAATATTTGTGTGCCTCCGAAATTCATATGTTGAAATCTTAACTGCCAGTTATAAAATCTTAACAGGGGAATTTGGCCTTGAAGTACAAAATGAACCAGGGCAAAGGCCAACAGAGTTTGCCAAGAGAACGCACTGGTCATGGTAAATGCTCTTTTCCAACAGCACAAGAGAAGACTCTACACATGGACATCACCAGATGGTCAATACCGAAACCAGATTGATTATATTCTTTGCCAAAGATGAAGAAGCTCTACACAGTCAGCAAAAAACCAGACCAGGAGCTGACTGGGGCTCAGATCATGAACTCCTTATTGCCAAATTCAAACCTGAATTGAAGAAAGTATGGAAAACCACTAGACCATTCAGGTATGACCTAAATCAAATCCCTTATGATTATACAGTGAAGTGAAAAACAGATTCAAGGGTTTAGATCTGATAGACAGAGTGCCTGAAGAACTATGGACAGAGGTTTGTGACATTGTACAGGAGGCAGGGATCAAGACCATCCCCAAGAAAAGGAAATGCAAAAAGGAAAATGGCTGTCTGATAAATGGCTTACAAATAGCTGAGAAGAGAAGAGAAGCTAAAGGCAAAGAAGAAAAGCAATGATATGCCCATTTGAACGGGGAGTTACAAAGAATAGTAAGGAGAGATAAGAAAGCCTTCCTCAGTGATCAGTGCAAAGAAACAGAGGAAAACAACAGAATGGGAAGGACTAGAGATCTCTTCAAGAAAATTAGGGATACCAAGGGAACATTTCATGCAAAGATGGGCTCAATAAAGGACAGAAATGGTATGGACCTAACAGAAGCAGAAGATATTAAGAAGAGGTGGCAAGAATACACAGAAGAGCTATACAAAGAAGATCTTCATGAGCCAGATAACATGACGGTGTGATCACCCACCTAGAGCCAGATATCCTGGAATGCGAAGTCAGGTGAGCCTTATGAAGCATCACTACAAACAAAGCTAGTGGAGGTGATGGAATTCCAGTTGAGATATTTCAAATCCTAAAACATGATGCTGTGAAAGTGCTGCACTCAATATGCCAGCAAATTTAGAAACCTCAGCAGTGGTCACAGGACTGGAAAAGGTCAGTTTTCACTCCAATCCCTAAGAAAGTCAATGCCAAACAATGTTCAAACTACCACACAATTGCACTCATCTCATACGCTAGCAAAGTAATGCTCAAAATTCTCCAAGCCAGTCTTCAACAGTACGTGAACTGTGAACTTCCAGATGTTCAAGCTGGAATTAGAAAAAGCAGAGGAACCAGAGATCAAATTGCTAACATCTGCTGAATCATCAAAAAAGCAAGAGAGTTCCAGAAAAACATCTATTTCTGCTCCATTGACTACACCAAAGCCTTTGTCTGTGTGGATCACAACAAACTGTGGAAAATTCTTAAAGAGACAGGAATACCAGACCACCTTACCTGCCTCCTGAGAAATCTGTACGAAGGTCAAGAAGCAACAGTTAGAACTGGACATGGAAAAACAGACTGGTTCCAAATCAGGAAAGGAGTGCGTAAAAGCTGTATATTGTCACCTTGCTTATTTAACTTAAAAACAGAGTACATCACGCGAAATTCTGGGCTGGATAAAGCACAAGCTGGAATCAAGATTGCCAGGAACAATATCAGCAACATCAGATACACAGAGGATATGACCATTATGGTGGAAAGCAAAGAGGAACTAAAGAGCCTCTTGATGAAAGTGAAAGAGGAGAGTGAAAAAGTTGGCTTAAAACTCAACATTCAAAAACCGAAGATCATAGCATCTGGTCCCATCACTTCACGGCAAATAAATGGGGAAAACAATGGAAAGAGTGACAGACTTTATTTTGGGGGTCTCCAAAATCACTGCCTATGGTGACTGCAACCATGAAATTAAAAGACGCTTGCTTGCTCCTTGGAAGAAAAGCTATGACCAACCTAGACAGCTTATTCAAAAGCAGAGACATTACTTTGCTAATAAAGGTCCATCTAGTCAAGGCTATGGTTTTTCCAGTAGTGTATGGATGTGAGTTAGACTATATAGAAAGCTGAGCACTGAAGAATTGATGCTTTTGAACTGTGGTGTTGGAGAAGACTCTTGAGAGTCCCTTGGACTGCAAGGAGATCCAACCAGTCCATCCTAAAGGAAATCAGTCTTGAATATTCATGGGAAGGACTAATGCTGAAGCTGAAACTCCAATACTGTGGCCACCTTATGCGAAGAACTGACTCATTTGAAAAGACCTTGATGCTGGGAAAGATTGAGGGCAGGAGGAGAAGGGGATGGCAGAGGATGAGATGGTTGGATGGCATCACTGACTCAATGGACATGAGTTTGAGTAAGCTCCGGGAGTTGGTGATGGACAGGGAGGCCTGGCATGCTGCAGTCCATGGGGTTGAAAAGAGTCAGACACAACTGAGTGACTGATCCGAACTGAACTGAACTAACTGCCAGTGTGACAGTGTTAGAGGTGGGGACTTTAGCAGGCCATTTGGTCATGAAGGTGGAGCCCTCATAAATGTGATTAGTCTTCTTCTAAAAAAAGATGTAAGAGCCTTCTCTGTGTCTCCACTCTCTCTGCCATGTCACGAAGTCGGTAGGAGGGGTCCTCATAGAACCTGACCATACTGGCACCCTGACCTCAGACTTCCACCTCCAGTTAGAATTTCACTCCCAGGTATTTGCACAAGGAAAAAGAAAACATTACGTTCACACAGAGTTGTTGTTGTTCAGTCGCTCAGTCGTGTCCGACTCTTTGAGACCCCATGGACTGCAGCACGCCAGGCTTCCCTGTCCTTCACCATCGCCTGGAGTTCACTCAAACTCACGTCCATTGAGCTGGTGATGCCATCCAGCCATCGTGTCTTCTATCGTCCCCTTCTCCTCCTGCCTTCAATCTTTCCCAGCATAAACGTTCATAGAAGCTTTATTTTAAGAGCCTCAGAAAGATAACAATGATATGATATCCATCAACAGTTGAATGGATAAACAAATTGTAAAGTAATTATTTCATATAATGGAATACTACTTGGCAATAAAAGGAACAGACTAACATGGAAGAATCTCAAAATAATTATACTGAGTGATAGAAGCTAGACAAAACCAGAATATATGCTGTATTATTATATTTATATAAAATTCTAAAATATCAAACTAAATCTACAAAGTTGATGAGCAATTCCCAGAAAATGGGGGAACCAGGGGACATTATGTGTTCATGCTAGGTTGCCTCAGTTACGTCCGACTCTTTGCAACCTATGGACCCGGCAGGCTCCTCTGCCCATAGGATTCTCCATGTAAGAGAACTAGAGTGGGTTACCATGCCCTCCTCTATGGGATCTTCCTGACCTAGCTATGAACCCACATCCCGGACATCTCCTGCATTGCCAGGTGGGTTTGTAATAGGAACAAAAAAATATATTTCTTTTGAAAAACTATACCTTAAACTAATCAGAGCCATACTGGAAGTAGAGAACTGTGGTAGACAAGAGAAAGTAGCAATAGGATGGGTGACTTACATTAGAATATTCTGACTAACCAACAGGCCACAATGTCATACCTTAATTCAATTTGCAATTCACCCTCTTGAAACGCTTATCTATAAGGTGTTGTTAAATTGTGATAATTTACAAAGGACATCTTTGGTCTTAATGTAACTAGTCATATTCAAAAGAAGACAACCACCAAAAACATAAAATGAGATTAAGGAATGACCTTTAGTTATGAACACAACTCAGAAGAACCAAGAATTTTTAGGTCCTGTCCAATGAGTCAAATTCTTTCAATGTAAAGCATAAAGTTTATATTTTTATGAGTCAGATCACAGAAAAAGCAGCTATGTTAGATGTATTCTCCAACTTAATAAAGCTTCACTTTAAACATGAGGGTACACCCGTGGCTGATTCATGTCAATGTATGGCAAAACCAATACAGTATTGTAAAGCAACATAAAGTAAAAATAAAAATTAAAAAAAAAGAAAAAAAAACCATAAAACAGAAAAAATAAAATAAAATCTAATAGATGCTTACTGTAACAAAGAAAAAATCCAAAAATGTAAAAGAAATATTAAATGACACCTTCCATTTCCAACCCCACTCCCAACCCAACACCACAGAAAAAAATCAAAGAGCCTGGACTGTGGCCTTCCACTCTTCTTTTTACACAGGAAAATATGTAATACACCTGAGAAGAGTATTTCAAATTGTTTTTCTTAAAATACATGAACAAAAATTGTATCAAACTTTATGTACTATTCTGAAGGCTTCAATTTTTGCTTAACAGTATCACATGGATACCCTCTAGGTTCCCAAAAATAAATCTAATTTATTCTTTTTTAGTAGCTATGGAAACTTCCATAAAATATCTATATAATAACTTATCAATCATTCCTCTATTGACATAGTCAGGTTGCTTTTAGTTTTGTCACTATCAAAAACAATAAGATGCTGCAATATATCTTGTGTACAAACATTCTTTTTATGTGCTGATTTTTCCCTTGGTGGATAGAATCTAATAGAGAAACTGTTACATGAAGAAGACATTTTATTTTAATAGCAACTACCATATTACATTCCAAAGAAGTCAAATGAACTCACACTTCCATAACAATATATGAAATGCCGTTTCCCTGAAACCCCGTGGGTACTGGATATTATACTACTTTTCGGTTTGGGCCCAAATGATGCATGAACATCACTATCTTATTGTATAATTTACATCTCTCTAACTGTTAAGCAGAGTTAGAGTGAACGAGTGAAAGCTGCTCAGTCGTGTCCTACTCTTTGCAACCCCATGGACTTTAGCCCACCAGGTTCTCCTCTGTCCGTGGGATTCTTCAGGCAAGAATACTGGAGTGGTTTGCCATGCCCTTCTCCAGGGGCTATTACCAACCCAGGGATCGAACCCAGCTCTCCTGTTTTATCTTCTTTTAGTTTTGCTTCCTTTTGGTCTTTACCCTACTGGGGTCTTTGGGAACTGCGCATATGTGTAATACCAGCATCTACCATACCTCTTCATTTTAGTAGAGTTAGAACATATGTACATATACTTATTGGCCATCTGGATTTCCTGTCTGATAGCGAGCTGCTTTACATCCTTTGACTGTTTCCTATGGGATCACATGATGTTTCTTGGCATTATATATTTATATATTAAGGCTATTAAGCTTCTGCCTATCACATATAATATATTTGCATTAAAAACATAATCTTTAAGTTAGGTGTTTACTACTTGAATTCATTTAAACAATGTCATTAATGGCAACTAAACTGCCATGTAGATCCAAAGAAGCCTATTTAACATATTACCTAGCTCTCCTACATCTGCAATGAGAGCTGCAGAAAGCAAAAGAAAAAAAAAAAAAAAAATCATTAGCTAGAAAATAGAAAGCAATAAAACACAACAAAAAAATTTAAGTCATCATTAGTATGGTACTTGGGACAAAGAAGATTAGAGAAAAATTAGGCACCAAATAAAGACTGACATGGAGACTCTAGAGGAGACTTCAGGGCATGTTTAAGAGCTTTAAAAATTGAGGGGGCTCATCCTTTTGAGAGCGCTATTCTTAAAAATGTATCTAAAGAAATCTCAAATGAAATCCCTTTCCCAAACTAAATTCTCATGTAACGAGAAGCAATTAGGACAGCAGTAAAAATAAGGCAAATCATAAGGATTGGAGGCTTAGGTTCTCAGACTGTTTATCAAGCACTGATTACTAAGTCAGGGAATCTTAGGTAACACTTCCCTGGAGGCTTTTGTGTAACCTGTCACTAAGTCATTAAAACTGACAAGTAGCTGCAATTTAATGCACTATCTATCCCGACACAAAGGTGACATAGGTTTCCCATGCTATTTTGTAACACTGGTGAATTTCTCAAACCTCTTAAAATTACTTGTAAACTAAAGACAAAGGTTTCCCCACACAGACACTAAAAAATCCTATCCTGTTAATGAGGCCCAAACTCACCATTTTAAAAGCACAATATTGTAATTCTTGCAGTAAATCTTTATGGGCCTAACTGCTTAGATAAGAGTTCAGTGTGTCCAGTAAACCTCAAGTGACCTCACATATAATTGGTTCACTGACTGCAACAAGATTATGTAAGGAAGCAGAAATATAACTGAGGTCAGGTTTAAAGTTATCTATTGAAAACCTGCTACCCTGGAGCACCACTTCATAAGTCAAATCCTGGAAGAAATACTAGCTTTGATACAATATAGTTTAACTTCAAGCACAAATACATGAAGAAACCCCTTTTAAACAGCGGCCAATTTCAGCTTAGCCTTGAGATTTGGTTTTTACACAGAAAGGCCAGAAAGGCTTCAATTATCCACTTTAACACTTGCAAGTGAGAGACTAGGGACTAAGATGACAAGTGGAAGTTTAATGGTCAAGGCAGGAGGTGATAGACCTAGATAATAAAAAAAAAAACTAAAGAACAGTCCAACTGCTATGTCTATTATGTGCCAGGCACTGGGCTAGATACTAGAGCTAAAAAGATGTATTGCCGTGTCCAGTGCTGTGAAAGCAGGTAACAGCTCAAATGAGAAGCTGACAATGACTACCAAATACTAAGCATTCATTACCTCAATCAAATGGCCAATGAATTAAGAAATTTTATTTTGACAAGATAATATTGCTTTAGTGTGGTTTTTAACTGAATTTTAGACTTCCACTGAAGAATATCTCCAGACTATAGTTTCTGCCAATTAACAGTATTTCTACCATTCCATTAAATAGATGTTAAACAATACTATCAGGGATCATAGTTCAATACTGTGACTTTTATTTCCTCATTACTAGAATACAACAGTGATTTTCAATGCTCTAAAAAATAACGTTAAGATAGTTGATACCATGCTTCAACTATTTCAATATTTTTCAACAATCCTTCACACTTCTAAATTCCGAAAGAGTTTTCTAGCATCCCAGGACTTACTCTAAAGAAAGCAGCCAGAGACACTGTGGCAGACTAAAAGGAAAATCAAACGAAAGTTTGGACATCTGGATCTTGCTACTAATTAATTAGTCTTCTCCAGTACTCTGGCCACCTCATACCAAGAGCTGACTCACTGGAAAAGACTGACGCTGGGAGGGGTTGGGGGCAGGAGGAGAAGGGGACGACCAAGGATGAGATGGCTGGATGGCATCACTGACTCCGTGGACATGAGTCTGAGTGAACTGCAGGAACTGGTGATGGACAGGGAGGCCTGGCGTGCTGCGATTCATGGGGTTGCAAAGAGTCAGACATGACTGAGCGACTGAACTGAACTGAACTGAATTAGTCTTCTTACTTCTTCCAGGTCCTACTTTCCTGGCTATAAAATGAGTTCTAGAGAGGATAATTGCTAAAGTTCCTCTCCTGAACAAAAGTTTATCATCGTATGTTTCATTTTAAAATATTGAATATCCAAAAGGCAAAAAGCTAAAATGAAGCATAAATACAAGAAGGAAAGTGATACTTTTTGGTAGCTTTAGTACCTTTTGGTACTTCGATGAAGTACCAAACTTCATCAAAACATCATCTCCAAAGTACTTTAACATATTTTTAAAAATAACTCCAGAGGAAAAAAAAAATCCATCAAAGTCCTCTCATAATCAAAACCCATAATGACTTATCAGTCATGGTATAGCAAGAATGAAGCCAAAGAACTATAATTTTCCCATTCTGGAAACAGTCCCTGAGAAGGAAGAAAGAGTTCAAAAAATACTATATTTGAACACAATACAGTAAATAGATGCATAAAAACATGTTATATTATACAATACAATATATCTGTCTAAACAATATGTAGCAACCACAAAATGCCTATGTGAATGCATGACAGTGTGGTCAAATTAGCTTGGCCACTTTTCCTATTTCAAGATAGCCAAACTCCCAACCATCTTTTTCGTATAAATGGCACAGTTTCTCATAAGACTAATAGAGCAGTGTAGCAATTTACTACTGGGTAAAACATATGCTTGATATATGGGAGAAACAATGATGAATGGATAGCAGGCACAGACCACCCGATTGCTTACAGTGTAAACTCTCCTCTGACAAATTTCAAAGGGTAAGTTACTAGTAACAAAACACAAAAGAAATGAAAACTTCTGATTACGTAAGAGATACATACAAACAATAATAAGAATTGAAAGTATGTAAGCCAGAAAATGTGGAGGGCTTTTCTTTGTTTTTCTGGGGGATTTTGGTGACGATTTATGGGAGTTTTGCTATATTTAGAAACAGATACCTTTTACGCTTTGGGACTTGGTCTGAGCCAGCCCTTCAGTTATTTGCAAAATATGAGAATACTTTCAAAGAATAGGCTTATAAGTTTTAAAAACTGATATTATTGCTAGGATCCCTTGAGTTCCTGAAGCTGGTACAGATAATCTTATTAATTCTCTCAAATAAGAAGATCCCCGAAATGGATAAGTACTTTGATTACAACAGAATACGTCAGCAGACCCCAGCCAGGGGACTGTGGCATCTTAGTTGTTAAAAGAAGAAAAGGCGGAGCTTCCCTGGGGGTGCAATGGATAAGAATCCACCTGTCAGTGCAGGGGACACAGGTTCAGCCCCTGGTCCTAGAGGATCCCGCTGCCGAGGAGCAACTGAGCCCGGGCGCCACAGTCACTACTGAGTCCACGCCCTAGAGCCTGCCAGCCGCAGCTACCGAGCCCACGTGCTGCAGTGACCAAAGCCTGCGCACCTAGAGCCGACGCTCTGCAACGAGAGGCCACTGCAACGAGGACGTGTGCAAGGCAAAGAAGATACGGAACAGCCAAAAGTGAGTCAATAAATAAAGAAGGGATGGATAGCGCTATCCCCTGTTGAGAGCTGTCAGGCAATGACCATGCTTCAAGTCTAAGTGAGACTTAAAAGGCCAACATTCTTTCCACACTGTACACATGTTACGTTTGATCTTTTTAAATTGAAATTTGAAGAGCTTACCACCATTTGTGATTCTGCAAACAATCTAACTGAAGGCAAATTCTGAATCAAATCTAGATGAAATGTATTTCAGATTCATTTTTAGGGCTAAGACTGAAAAAAGATGAAACTGTATTTAGCCTATCTCTTAAACAGAAACAGAGCAGACCTTAGTCAGTTATTGTCATACTCACTAGAGTCATAGGCATGGGATAATGGAAAATGAAAAGGAACAAGAATCTGGAGACTACGGAAGTGGCTGTGTCAGAAACTCACACGTATTTAGCATTATGTGCTAGGCACCATGGTATAGATCTCACATATGGTATTTGATTTAATCCTTATAACATTATCTGTGAGACTGAAATAATCATATAGATATATATATCAAGAAGACTCAGAGCAGTTAAATGAGTATGGAAACGGACACATCTAAAAGAAAAAGAAGGAGGAAAAGGAGGGAGGGAGGAACAGAGGAAGGGAGGAAGGAAAAAAGAGAAAGAAGGAGAAAGAAAAGAAATTCATAAACTAGAAAGTAGTACAGACAAAATTTTAAACATAATTTCCCCCCACTAAGTAGTTGTTTCCCTACAGAATTCTAAACCCATAGCACTTTTCTTATTGTCCACAAGAGCAGATATTATTCTTCACATCTGAAGTTTATTATAAAAAGTTAGCTACATTTATAATAGGAAAAGACCCAGAAACTGGAAAAAATGAGTGGGTTTTTTTCCTTTCATTTATCATGTACCTATGACAGGTAAGGTGTTATAGATCTATTTTGTTAATTTTTCTCTAGACAAGTGTAACAATTTACTAAAGAATTATGTCATTAGTCTCTCCCCCAGAAAAGAAAACCTGTCTATGAAAATAATATAATTGGGCATAACCATTAAATAATTAACATTAAAAATAAATATTCTTGACTCCTACTTAGGATGAAGAATTGCAAGAGAATTTAACTTCCAACAATAACAACCAGAACAAACCAGTTAATCTACAAAATAAGTTTCTTAAAATGCATCCCACAGCGAAGGATATAAAGGAACCTAATGTACTAAATCATAGGAAGTAATGAGCCCTTTCAAGGAGATAAGAGACCCACAGTTAACTTTCATCCCTGATTGACAGAATGGCAAGAGGAAGAAGAATCTGCCATAGATGCATCGGGGTAAATAAATTTAGCTTTTGACAAACTTATAATGGCCACACATGGGTTGGCAAGACAGTTTAATCTACTGAGAAGTCCCAGCGACAGAGAAAATCTGCTTACCTACCAACTCTTTCCCATCCATATATTCAAGCATGAGAGATGAAAAATAAAAAGGACAACCCAATGGACATGGTAGAAACGAATTACATTAACTGAAATGAATGAATCATCAGATGATACTAACACTGACCGTACGGAGCAGAAAAGAGAAATCAGTTAATTATGGCCAAGAATTTTCCAATATGTTAACCCATATTTAAGAAGCTTAAAGAGATGCAAGTGAGGTAAATTCAAAGTAAAACTGTACCTTGGTACATCAAGTAAAACTTCTGGTGAAAAATTAAAAGAANNNTAAGTATGGATCAGAAAACAGACAAGTTACAAACAAGAGAATACCAAAAATTATAGCTGGCTTTTTACTAGAAATAATAGAAGCCAGAAGACAATAAAACAACATCTTTAAAATACTAAAAGAAAAAAATTGGCATTCCATATTCAACCAAAAAGAAAGTTTTGAAAATGAAAGCAAAATAAACAATTTTAAAACAGAAAACAGATGAGAGAATGTATAGCTAGCAAACATACTAAAAGAACCTCTTTGGCTAAAGGGAAATGCTTTCAGATGTATGCCTGAATCTGCAGGAAAAAAAAAAAAGCAGCATAAAGCATTAAAATATGGATAATATTAAAAACTTTTAAATTATCTTCATTTTGTACAACATACTTATTAAAATTCTATTATTGTTTAAACAAAAATAACAGTAATAAATATCTGAGTGTTTTAACACGTATAGAATTAAAATATATGTTGATAATAATATAAAGTATATGTGACATAAAGGAAAGTATAGTGTGTATAGCTCAACAAACTTTAAGTAGGTCAAACTAAAAGAGACCTCATTTAGACACATCATGATCAAATTATCAAAAGACCAAGACAAGGAGAAAATATCTTGATAGTAGAAAAGCAAGTCATGTGGAGGGGATCCTTGATAAAATTAATAACCGACTTCTCATCAGAAACTATGGAGACCAGAGGCAGTAAGGTGACGTAGTCAAAAGTGTTGAAAGAATAAACTGTCAGCCAAGAAGTCTTCAAACAAAGTGAAATTAAGAAATTTCCATAAAAATAAAAACTGAGAATTCATCTCTAGCAGATCTGCCCTATAAGAAATATTAAAAAGAGCCCTTCCTTCAGGCTGAAATAAAAGCATACTAGACAGTAACTCAAATCCACACAAATAACATTCCAGTAAAGGTTACATGTGTAAATGTACTGATAAAAAATACACACAAATATATTTTTGTTTGTAGCTATTTCCTTCTTCCATCTGGTTTAAAGACAAATTCATAAAATGATAATTATAAAATTGTGTTATGAGGGACTTCCCTGGTGGTCCAGGGGTTAAGAATTTGCCTTTCAATGCAGAGGACAAGGATTCAAACCCTGGTTGGGAACTAAGATCCCACGGGCTGCGGGGCTACAAAGTCCAAGAGCCGCAACCAGAGGGAAGGCCACACGGCCCAACTAAGACCCAACACAGCCAAGCAAATAAATAAATTTTTTTTAATTGTGCAGCAAGACTTTTAATATATAAAGATATAATTTGTATGACAATAAATAATACAAAGGAAGTAGAAGGGAACAGCTATATTAGAGCAAAGGTTTTGTATACTATTGAAATTAAATTAGTATTAATCTGAACAGGTTTGTTTTAAGTTGAACTGCTTTTTAGTCCCTAGAGTTACCACTAAGGTACTATTTTTTGAGGAAAATAACTCAAAAAAAAATAATATATACATACACATATATATAGTAAAACAAAAGCGCAACAGAGTGGAGAAGACGGAGCACAGAGCCTTTTAGGAAGCAAAGTCAATGGAAATGTGTATTGGATGAAAGTGAGATCTTCTCCTTCAAGAAGGACATGGTCTACTGAAAGAATCTGAAGAGTGAGCAAAAAATTATATTGTGCCCAATGACTGGAACACAGACTAGGGGAAGGACAGTCATAGGAGATAAGGCTGAAACTGGATCATAAAACGTAAAGGCCTTTGTTCCTACGGTATTAGAGTCCTTTAAGGAATTTTGAGAAAAAAATTGATGTGACTTTGAGCAAAAAAATGATGGTAAGTCATTAGAGAAATGCAAATCAAAACAATAATAAAATACCATTTCATACTCATGAAAATGGCTACCATAAAAAAGACAATAACAAGTATTGGTGAAGATATGAAGAAACTAGAATCCTTATACGTTGCTGGTGGGAAGGTAAAATGGTACCACCTCTTTGGAATACAGTTTGATAATTCCTGAAAATATTAAACACAGAGTTATCATATCACCTAGAAATTCTACTCCTAGGTATATACCCAAGAAAACTGAAAACATACGTCTGTACAAAACTTGTATATGAATATTCATAGCAGTATTATTCATAATATTCCCAAACTGATGAATGAATAAATACAAAGTGATATAGCCATACAATGAAACATTATCTAGCCGTAAAAAGGAATGACACGCTGATACATGCTGCAACATGGATGCACCTTGAAAACATGTGAGGTGAAATAAGCCAAACACGAAGAATACACGTCAGATGATCCCATCTATATGAAATGTTCAGACAAGCAAATCCACAGAAACAGAAAGCACATTAATGATTGCCAAAGGCTAGAGGGGCAGCGAGGGGAAGAGGAGGAGGAGGAAAGGGGGTAACTATTAATGGATGTGAGGTTTCTTGCTGACTTAAAAAATGTTCTCAACTTACATAGGGGCATGGTTGCACAATTTTGTGAATATTCTAAAAACCACTGAGTGGTACACTTTAAAAAGGTAAATTTTGTGGTTTATTAACTGCATTTCAATAAAGCTGTTATAAAACAAAAACCATGATGCGTTGCCATTTCATACCTCGTAGAATGAGTAAAATCAAAAAGACTAGAAATACCAGTGTTGGCAAGGATGGGAAACATTGCTGCTGGTCAAAGGGTAAAACAGTTCAGCTGGTCTGGAGAACTGTTTGGCAGTGTTGAGTAAAGTTAAGCAGGCATCCACCCCATGACACATCAACTCCTAGTCGTTTATTTAAGTGAAAACTTGTGACCATAAGACTTGTACAGAAACGTTCACAGCACCTTATTCATAAGAGTCCAAAAATGGAAACCATCCAAATGTCCATCAGCAGGAGAACAAATAAATTATGATATATAATTATACAGTGGAAAATCACTCAGCAGTGAAAAGCAAGCTGATAGGTACAGGAATATGGATGAATCTCAAAATTATTACCTTGACGGAGAGAAACCAAACACACAGACAAACACACAGACACAAAAACTATACCTTAACTATAGGATTCTATTTACAGAAAGCTGAAGAACAGGCAAAACGAATCTGCCATAGCTGAAGCGAGAGCAATGGCTTCCAGAGCCGGGTAGAGGGAAAGGGGCACAGAGGCCATTCAGGGTGAGGACAGCAGTGTTGGTGGTCACACACATTCATAAAACTGTCAAACTAATCAAAACGAACGCCTAAGATCTGTGAATCTTATTAAGTCTAAATTTCATTCTAATTCGAACAGAAATAGCAAGATGTGGACAAAGATTCTACTAAAACATTCATGGATGAAGTGATACAAAGTGAAAAATTCATAAATAAATGATTATTTCTTACTGTAGTTTTGTGGCACAAGTTCTGGGTTCTTAGGATTTTTCAACTTGTAGGATACATCTCCAATATTAACAGTATCACCTAAAAAGAGAATACAGAAACACAATCATTGTAAGAAAGCAATACACTATGCCTTCTGCAATACTGATTCTCCTAACTACAGATAAGGATGCGTGGATCACAGATATGACTGTGTCAGGCAACCACAGATACACCTGTCCACGTCAGGCACCATGCTGTAAAACTGGCATCTACAGTATAAGCTACACATGCGTGCGCTAAGTCGCTTCAGTCATGTCCGACTCTTTGTGACCCCATGGACTGTAGCCCGCCACGCTCTTCTGTCCACGGGATTTTCCAGGCAAGAAGACTGGAGTGGGTTGCCATTTCCTTCTCCAGGGGATCTTCCTGAACCAAGGATCAAACTCACATCTCCTGAACTGGCAGGCAGATTCTTTATCACTGAGCCATAAGGAAAGCCAAAGTACTGTTAAAGACTCATGTTTTTATGCTATTTCATTTAATCTTGACTCTAAGTCACCAAGGCTTCTGTGAGCTATTTCATAGAACTGCTGTAACAGTAACTCCATCTCAAACTAGCTCAGTACAAGGACATTGGGCGTTTCGTTACTGCAGTTCTATGAAGTAGTTCACAGGAACCACAAACACAAACACCATGAGGACACCCAGGCTCAGAAACTAGCCCCCAGTATGCCAGGAAAGGCCACAGGATGTACAGGCCAAGACGCATCCCAGGAGCAGCTCACTGGGAGACCAGCCCTGGAACCACCAGCTTCACTGTGGGACACCACGGGCAGGGGACAACTTTCTCCCCCATTTTATTTTGATATGTCTCAAACCTGTAAGAGAGTTTAAAAAATACTATCTTAAGAGGCAAAAGTCATGACTCTTCATCTTTCAAGTCTTCAGAGGCATCTTCTAATAAAAAGCACACTGTCCTAAGTAAACTGTTCTTGCAGTTTTCCTAACTCTGTCATGACTCAACCTCACGGGCAGGAAAACTGAATCGACCCAGCCTACGTCATTAGTCAGAGTCTGGCTGCCCGGGCACAGAGAGCTGGAAGCGGGAACCACCGGCTTCCAGGGAAGAGCTGGGACCCTGCCTGCAAGCATGCTTGCCAGGCAGGGACACCCTCCCTGCCCCTGCCCCCCTCACCTCTCTCTCTCTTGCTCTTTCTCTCTCCCCCCTCCCTCCTCCTTGCCCTCTCACCTCCTTGCTTCTCCTCCTACCTCATTACGACTCAAGCTTTCTTTGCCTTTCCTCCTTCTGCTCTTCAACATCTTGTTGGGTGTGGAGGCCCCGTTCTAGCCTCTCTTCTATCTATAATCGCTTCTTGCTGAGCTCATCTGGTCTTGTGCCTTTAAGCACAATATATTGCTTGCTCCCAAATTTATATCTGTAATCTAGACCACAGAACTCGAAGCATGGGCAACAACAGTCTCTGAGATGCCTAACAGTCACCTGCCAGTTGGCATATGCAAAACTGAACTTCTGATCTGTGCGTGCTCCGCCCATAGGATCCCCCAGTTCCGCTAACGGCAACTGAATGCTTCCAGTTTCTCAGACCAGAAATCTCACAGCCAGTCTTAACTGCTCTCTCCCACACCCCACTGGAAAACAGTACTGACTCTGTCATCAAGATACATGTAGTACTGGGCTTCCCTGGTGGTATAGTGGTTAAGAATCCACGTGCCAAGCAGGGGACAGGGGTTTGGCCCCTGGTCTGGGAAGGTGCCACACGCCTCAGGGGAAATTAAGCTTAAGCACTGCAGCTACTGAGCCTATGCTCTAGAGCCCGAGCTCTGCCACAAGAGAAGCCCCCTCAATGAGAAGCCCACTCG
The DNA here is from genome assembly GCA_006410935.1 of Redunca redunca. Taxonomy (NCBI): domain Eukaryota; kingdom Metazoa; phylum Chordata; class Mammalia; order Artiodactyla; family Bovidae; genus Redunca; species Redunca redunca. The sequence goes on from SJYQ01002967.1 coordinate 156,840, forward strand.
CCAAACCCAGAGTAGCCCGCTCCCACGCAGCTAGAGGAAGCCCATGCACAGCAACGAGAGCCCAGGCGGCCGAAACGTAATTAAATAATTTAAATATATATATTTATGCAGTACTGCCCACTTCTCCCGCCATCCTCTACCGCCACAGTGCCAACCCAAGCCAGCTAGGGGTTTACTATTTAAATCCAGTTTCCCATTTAAACAGTGTTATCTCTCACCTCCTTACCCATCTCCCATCTCGATGCCCGCACTCTACAGTGAATGCTCAACAGAGCGCCCACAGGGATCATGAGAAAACAGGAATGGCGTGATGCCAGTCCCCTGCTCAAGCCCCATCTTTGCAGTGGCCTCAAAGGCTATTTCTGACCTGGCTCCCCACTTCCCTTCTAAAGTCATCTCCTGCGAGTGTCCTCCTCTCTTCTACGCAGCCGCAAGGTCTCTCACTGTTCCTTCAACATGTCCAGACATGCATTCATCTCAGGCTTTTGCGCTGGATTTTCCTACTGACTGAAATGCTTTTCCCAAATACATCCATTATCAATCACGGCCCCAGCAAGAAACTGATAGTTCATTCAAACTGAGTAACTGAGGAGAGAATAATGCAGGAAGCATTTATGAAGCTGTGGGCAGATTCTGGAAAAACCAACAAAGATGGGGCAGTACCCTGGGACTAGCAAGAACAGAAAGCCATTACCACCACCCGGCCTGCAGGAGCAAGGGAGAGCACACGGAGAGGGCAAGCACAGAATGACGAACACAGCAAATCCAAGGTGGTAACTGGCAAAGGGGAACTGGGGAATAAGCACGAAGCAAAAACTGACAGGACTGAGAAGTGACAGGAGACAACTTTAAAATCATCTCTCTCTCAAATAAGTGATGGAAGAGGAGGGGAAAAAAGAATATAGAAGTAAAGATGATGCCTTCCTGACCTTCTCGCTAAGACCAAGTGTAGAAGCAAAGACCTGAAAACATTATAAACCACTTAATCTAAATCGCCCTTATAGAACACTACACCCAACAATGCCAGAATTCTCTTTAAATACACATGCAACATTCACCAAACTAGATCTCTGGCTGCATCATAATGCAAGTCTTGATAAATTTAAAAGGACTGAAATCATACAAAGTATACTTTCTGATCAAAATGGAATTAAACTAGAACCTCATAACAAAAAGATAACATTTGGGAATCAAGTAACAGGCTTCCAAAAAACCCAAAGAACTCACAATGGAAATTGGACTCATTAAGAAACAGTGTAGTGGGCTTCCCTGGGTGGCTCTAAGGTAAAGAATCCACCTGCCTATGAAGGAGAAACAGGTTTGATCTCTGGTCCAGGAAGACCCCACATACCGTGGAGCAACTACGTCCCTGCACCGCAACTACTGAGCCTGCACTCTAGAGCCTGGGAACTGCAGCTCCTGAAGCCCAGCACCCTACAGCCTGTGCCCTGCAGCATGTGAGTCCACTGCACGAGAAGCCCGTGCACCACAGCTAGAGAGTGGCCCCTGCTCACCACGACTGGAGAAAAGCTCTCAGAGCAACAACAACGCAGCCAGCCAAGCAACTAATAATAATTACTATTAATAACTAACAAATAAAACAAACAGGGCAGTGATCAGTTAGTCATGCCTGCTGCAGGCAAAGAGGAAAATGACACTCATGGGGTGGGGGCATTTGTTGTTCCTGCTTCAAATGCCAATGTTCTTGGCTAACTGTTGTTACCATGATACACTTTGCTGAATCATCTAATCCATACCAATGGCCCCCCTTTGACCTCTGTACAGTTAAAGTCTTACGTGTCTACTTTGGCTGAGATCTCTTTCCTGAGTTCCAGGCCTCTCAGTAGCCTTTTGGACACTTCGAAATTCCAGACACACCTCAAATTTAACATGAGAAGAACAGAACTCTATGTTCTGTGTGTGTGTTGTCCAACCATCTACAACCAACTCTACCAGATCTATCTGAGAAAATGATGCTTTTTATCTCAGCCTAGAAGGCAAAAAAAGCAGAGACGTTACTTTACCAACAAAGGTCTGTCTAGTCAAAGCTATGGTTTTTCCAGTAGTCATGTATGGATGTGAGAGCTGAACAATATAAAAGGTTGACCGCCAAAGAACTGATCCCTTTGAAATGTGGTGTTGAAGAAGACTCTTGAGAGTCCCTTGGACTGCAAGGAGATCCAACCAGTCCATCCTAAAGGAGATCAGTCCTGAATATTCATTGGAAGGACTGATGCTGAAGCTGAAACTCCAGTACTTTGGCCACCTGATGTGAAGAACTGACTCATTGGCTAAGACCTTGATGCTGGGAAAGATTGAAGGCAGGAGTCTTCTTCAACAGAGGATGAGATGGTTGGATGACATCACCTACTCAACGCACATGAGTCTGAGCAAGCTCCAGGAGCTGGTGACAGATGGGGAAGCCTGGTGTGCTGCAGTCTATGGGGCTGCAAAGAGTTGGACATGACTGAGCAACTAAACTGAACTGATCCATAGGAAAGCACTAAATTCTTTAACTTGGGTTGTCTGGTTGTTTTATTTTTTCATTAACAGTGATCTTTTGATGTGTTCTGAGTAGCTGATCTTTACTGCAAAATCTCCTACATACTCTGACTCCCCGTCATTGCCTCTTTGGAGCAGTCTCTCAGAGTTATCTGAGATGCTACATCCTGGGTTTGAAGTCCTCAGAAAGTCTGCCAAATAAGACATAACTCTCAACTTCTAGGTTGTGTACTTTTTTCAGACAACAGTTTTGTCAACCAAGCAGGGCATACTTCTCTCCTTTGCCTAAACTCTATGGGGATCCAGAACCCTGCGAGAGCAGAGGCCTCTTGTGCCCGTCCACCTCCTCAGAGTCCAAATGAAGCTGGATCTCTCCTGGCTCCAGGATCTCCTGTTAATGGCTGGTGACTCTGAGTTTCATTTGGCAGCATCTAACAGATACCTGCCTCTCCAGTTGAAAGATATTAGGGAGTGACCCCCTAATCTAAAGGTATCAGGGGAGCCCTGTTGAAAAACACTTGAGAGACATCCCTAACTGGAAGATACGGGAGTCTGGAATTTGCTCAGTAAAAGTTGAGAGGCTGGGGAGGAGAATGCCTTGAAATATTTAAAGGAGAATTGGAAACCAGCCTCCAACTAATACTCCAGCTAGATCACACTTGAAAGTACCTAAATTATACTTAAAAAGATCTTAACCTTAAATGACCAAACTGGTGTTTGTGCATGCAGCTAAGTTAAAAATTTGGCTTGATAAAAAATATCTTTTCAGAATTCTGACGTTAAACAAAATCTTTGTAGAGGGGACTTGCATTTCTCTTCCTGTGTCTTTGAGATGTATCAATAAATGTTCTTCCTGATCTTCTTAGGGATTTGTGTGTGCGTGTGTGCGTGTGTGTGTGTGTGTGTGTGTGTGTGTGTGTATTTTGAAAACTTGACCTCTGTCATACTATTTGGGGAAGTAAACTTTAAGAATTTTATTTAGGTGACATCCTCCCCATTCTCTTACAGGGAAGCCTCTTACATCTTACTAGTTTGAATCACTGTTAGTGTATATCTCATTAATAGCCAAATGATGAATCCTTTAAATTAGAGAAGCTTCTAAATTGGTAAGTTTTTAGAGAGCTATCATTATAAACGGCTGTTTTACTAGTATCTATAAAAATTAAATTAAAGACGGGAAAAAGGAAATATATCTAATGGCTATCCTCAGAACTTCCTTAGTTTAAAACAAGTAAGAAAAAAACAGTTTGGGAAGTTTTATTTGTGGTCTTTGCTTCCCCTCAATGGGTCTTACAGATGCTAATAAAAACATTAGGATAATTAATGTTAACAGGAAAAAAAACTGTAAGGAAAGTCTAGATACTTTTTCCAATAAGGTAAAAATCTTAAAATGACTTACCCCAAATAGATAAAGAAATCTTTAAATGGTTATTCAAAATGCAATAAATAAAATGGACACTTAAGGGATTAAACACAAGGTTTTGATATTATACTACCTAAAGTTAAGTAGACCAGAAGGGACCCCCATGTGGTCCCCAACATTAAAAGCCAAACAAGTCCACTCTATTTACTCCAGATTTTTTAAGTATATGTTTCAGTTCAGTTCAGTTCAGTCGCTCAGTCTTTGCAACCCCATGAATCGCAGCACACCAGGCCTCCCTGTCCATCACCATCTCCCGGAGTTCACTCAGACTCACGTCCATCGAGTCAGTGATGCTATCCAGCCATCTCATCCTCAGTCGTCCCCTTCTCCTCCTGCCCCCAATCCCTCCCAGCATCAGAGTCTTTTCCAATGAGTCAACTCTTCCCATGAGGTGGCCAAAGTACTGGAGTTTCAGCTCTAGCATCATTCCTTCCAAAGAAATCCCAGGGCTGATCTCCTTCAGAATGGACTGGTTGGAAAGTATATGTTTAAGGGGCTGGAAAAAAAATTACACTGAGATACCAGACCAACAATTACCTGAGGCAACAAATAGGCCAGTTAATCAAGATTAACAAAAGGGCCAGAGTTTCATGGCTCAACGCCCTCTATGGGGATCCCAGAGCCTTAAAAAAAAAAAAAAAATAGATAAAATGGACAGGGAATAAAAAGAAAAACTTCTAGAACTCCTCCTGTAAGATCAAAACTTGCTGACTGGATTCTAGTGAAAGCTAAAGATATAAAAGATAGAACTGAGATAAAGTATATAAGAATTGATATATTTTCATTGGTTTTATATAAGATGGCTACATCTGTTTTCTTTAATTCTGAGATAGACATGTTTCACTGAGGAATATTTCCCTGTGTGGTATTATAAGACAAAACATATAGATCTGCTCATCAGGAAATACATTAAATACATTAAAGGATTAAATACATTAAAGGAAATCAATAGGGTTACCTGAGCCATACAATGGAGAAAAAAGTGGGAACTAATATTCAAGGACTAATAAAAATAAAAACAATGATTTTGCTCTGGGTTTAACTTATGAACTTAGAGGCTCTTTGTTGAATGCTTTATATGAGTTTTTAAAGGCATGATAGACTAAACTCTAAAATTCTAGAACACAGAACTCTTAAATTTTAGTTAGAAATCTCTGATATGGAAAAGCAACTTTCAAATATTATATATATAATTATATAATAAAATACATATAAACATATATATATATACACTGGGGCAAATCAATCTTTTAACATCACTAAGGTGACAAACAGTTCTTTGGGTAATTAAAAACAATTGTCTTTGTCCTGCAAATCTCTGCAAATCAGAAATGTAAATATAGCCTACAATGACCTGAGATTGAGTCTAATTGCTCAGTCAGGCAAAACCTGAAGCCAAGGGAAAAAAAATTACAAAGGTGGTAATTTTAAATTCAAACCACTGGAAAGCCTCCCTCAACTGTCTTAGAATCTTTATCAAAGACAAACACAAATCTTTAAACCTCTTTTCCACAAATAGTAAAGTCTCAGTCATCTAAGCAAGCCAATTTAATTCATCTCAAGTGTTATTTACAAACTAGTAAGTTTATACTGTAATACCTGATTCATTTCT
>SJYQ01002968.1:0-188907 GCA_006410935.1 Redunca redunca
CACAGTCTGAGGAAAGACTCTGGGTGGCTCTCCTCGGCCTGGTGATGCTTTGGCCTTAGGAGTCTGAGGAAGCTGGCCAGCCCAGGACCAGGCCTGAAGTTTTTTCTCGTGATGTTGTTTTCTGAAGGCAGGCGAAGCTGAGCTGGCTGCTCCAGGATGAACCGAGGCTCTGAGAAGGGGAAGTAGGAGTCCAGCTGGTGCTGCTATGGCGTGTGAACCGCAGATGGACCCCGGTGGGGCGGCTGGCCCCTTGCCCACCTCCTCCCCTGGCTGGAGTCCCTTGCCTGGCGGAAGCCCTCCTGGCTGGGGGCAAGGTAGGGTCATGACCCTTAATTCCTTCCTCCTCTACCCCCCTGCCCCTGCCCCTAGGATGCTGAGCTGGACTCAGATAGTATGCTTGAGGAGAGGTGAGTGGAAGGGCCCAGAAGTGCCTGAGATAAGGGTGGGCATCTGGGGATGTGTTTCCAGGCATTTCTGTCACTGCTACTTACTCTCTCTGTCACCGAATTCCTTAGCTTGCCCTCTGCTAGGATGCTATAGCTCCCCAGCACTTCTCCTTGCCTCTTCCATTGTCTCTTCGTGGGGTCTCAGAGAGGTTTTTAAAAATGCACAACCTTTCTGTTTCCATTTCTGTTTCAGCATTTCCCATGGGGCCGAGCATGAAGATCTAGCATTCACCAGCTTGCAAGGCCTGCCTTAAAGGCTCCTGCTGCCCCGGCCATGCTGCCCCGCCCCAGGACCTTTGCACCTGCCGTCCCTTTGCATGTTATGCCCTTTCCCTGTCTCCTTCCCCTGCTTTATTTCCTTTCATCCTTCAGAGCTCACTTCAGATATCCCTTCCATGGGGAATCCTACCCTGATGGCCCAGCCTAAGCCAGACCCTCTGATATATCCCTGCTTCTCCCTATGGCACTTAGCAGTTTGTAATTAAATTAATTCCCTGTGTAATAACATGTTGAATGTCCAGCTTCCTAAGTAAAATGTAAGCTGCATGAGGGCAGGGGCTCTGTATTGCTTTGTTCATTCCTGTGTCTATAGTACCTAGCACACAGCTTGGCACGTAGTCAGTTCAGTTCAGTCACTCAGTTGTGTCCAGCTCTTTGCAATGCCATGAACCGCAGCACACCAGGCCTCCCTGTCCATCACCAACTCCCAGAGTTTACCCAAACCCATGTCTATTGTATCAGTGATGCCATCCAGCCATCTCATCGTCTGTTGTCCCCTTCTCCTCCTGCCATCAGGGTCTTTCCCAGCATCAGGGTCTTTTCAGATGAGTCAGCTCTTTGCATCAGGTGGCCAAAGTATTGGAGTTTCAGCTTCAACATCAGTCCCTCGAATGAACACCCAGGACTGATCTCCTTTAGGATGGACTGGTTGGATCTCCTTGCAGTCCAAGGGACTCTCAAGAGTCTTCTCCAACACCACAGTTCAAAAGCATCAATTCTTTGGCGCTCAGCTTTCTTTATAGTCCAACTCTCACATCCATACATGACTACTGGAAAAACCATAGCCTTGACTAGACAGACCTTTGTTGGCAAAGTAATGGCTCTGCTTTTTAATATGCTGTCTAGGTTGGTCATAACTCAATAAGTATTTTGAATGAATGAATTAATGAATGAATGAGTGGCTGGGCATAGGCAAGTGGAGATGGCACTTTATATTGTGGCTGGTTTCTTAGATGATTTCAGACTTAAAAACAAGGGTTCCTTTTATGTCTACTGTTATTAGGAAAGCAATTCACACGTACACGCATACCAGTAGAATGAAATAAAATGGAATAATTTGCCTTCAGCTCTTTGAAGACATTGCTCCACTGGTTTTTGGCAAGCCAGTTCTTGCCCCTTTATAGGAAATAGCTTTCTGTATGTGCACACACACACATACACATGCACACACACACACTTGTACACACACATGTTTCTTGGTAGCTTTTCAGATTCTTTTTTTTAGCTTAAGTGTGAAAACAAGGATTTTTAAGTGGAGGACTTACAGTTCTCACTTTAAGAAAGAGATGAGAGAGATTATTGCCAAGAATCCAGGAATTCATGGCTTGAAAGGGAAACAGAGATACCATCACTTTGAGAAAAGTCTTTGCATTGCTCAGGCAAACACTGTCCACAGCGTGCAAAGAGCCAGGCTAGGGGAGCAGTTCACAGTCTCCAAGCCCGAGATCCAGCTCAGTGTGGGTTTCCCACCCTGCGCTGTGTGCTGAAGGGCTAGTCTGAGGCTTCTGCAGCACAGCTGCCTGCCTTTTCTGTGCTCCTCTTTCTTTTCACTTCTTCTCTTTCGTACTTTCATTTCCCCTGGTAGCACCAGCCAAGCTGGTTCTCCTTTCAGAGGCCCTGTTTCCTTTCCCATAGTAATCGTTTTCCACTTTCTAGGGCTCTTGAGGGAGACCCTGGTTCGATTCCTGGATTGGGAAGATCCCCTGGAGACGGGATAGGCTACCCACTCCAGTATTCCTGGGCTTCCCTGGTGGCTCAGATGGTAAAGAGTCCGCCTGCAATATGGGAGACCTGGGTTTGATCCCTGGGTTGGGAAGATACCCTGGAGGAGGGCATGGCAAGTATTCTTGCCTGAAGAACCCCCCTGGACAGAGGAGCCTGGTGGGCTACAGTCTATGGAGTTGCAAAGTCAGATATGACTGAGTGACTAAGCGCAGGGCTCTTAGTGGATTAAGTGGAATCAAGACTGTGACCCTGAGACTGTGGCTACTGCATAGGAAGGGCTCAGTCCCCAGAAGCTATTCATATTTTATTTTATTGTTCTATTTTTATTTCAGCCCTTGTCTTCTTTTTATCTGTTTTCCCTCATTTCCTTATTTTAAAATCTAATTTTATAATTTTGCCTTTTCATATTTTATTGTTACGAAATCCTTTCTGGAACAAGGTGTGGGAAGATAAAAACCGATACAACTAAACCAGTGTGGCTTTATGGTAACTTAGGCGCGCTGACAAGCTTTTAAATGATGAGAGCCACAGCAGCCAGTTATTCAGCACCCATTTTACACTAAACGCTTGATTTTCATCGCCTTAATTATTTGCAGAATCTTCTGCAGTGGATATCATCATCCTCTAAGGGGATGGCCAGGAAGTAAATTGCTTCTTCAAGGTTTCTCTGTTAGTGAGAGGCTCACTTACAACTTGAACCCCAAACCATCTAGTGTGTGCTTCCCCCACTTCATTCATACATGAAACATTTATCTAGTACCTGCTGTATATTTGGCACTGAATCCAGTTCAAGGGGATTCAGTGATGTGTAAAACCCATATGGGAATAATATTGTTCGCATGGAGACAGTGGACTGATTGAGTAACTGCGTACTCATCTTCAGTGAGCATAAAGGAGAAGGGCAGTGATGGGCAGGTTTATCAGACAGATTTGACCTGGTGAGAGTTTAGAGCATCAAGGAAGACTCGCTGGGAAAGGGCTTAATGAACTGGAACACAAATGATGACTGGGATCTAAGGGAGTGATGCCAGGGGGATGTGTTCTAGGGAGAGAGCGGGAAGAGCATATGCAAAGGCCCTGGGGTGGGAGAGAACACTGCATGTCCAAGGAACAAAGGAGGCTGGAGCGGCAAGACGAAGAATGAGGCTGAGCCTTCAAGTTGAGTTTGGCAGGAGGCTAGTTCTTCTAAGGACTGGGGGAGTATGGTAACGAGGTTGGTTTTCTTCAGAGCACTGAGAAGTGATTGTTTTAAGGATTTATTCGTTTGCTTATTTTTGATTGAGCGTGGGTGTTCATTGCCGCGTGTGGGCTTTCTCTAGTTGAGGGAATGGGGGCTACTCTCTAGTTGCGGTGCGCGGGCTTCTCATTGCAGTGTCTTCTCTTGTTGCAGAGTGTGGGCCCTAGGGCACGTGGGCTTCAGTAGCTGCAGCACACGGGCTTAGTTGCTCCACGGCATGTGGGGTCTTCCCAGACCAGGGATCCAACCTGAGACCCCTGCACTGGCAGGCAGATGCTTACTCACCGGACCACCAGGGAAGGCCCCTATTGCATACTGTTACTCAGAGGGTTCACATCATTTGATTTGTGCCCTGGTTGCTGTGTGAATGCGCTGTGAGAGGAAGAGCAGTTGGAGACGCCAGTTGGGAGACGGGGTACAGGGAGCTGTGGAGGGAGCCTGGGCGAGGGTTCCGGGGAAGATGCCGAGGGGTGCATGGAGCTGGGAGAGATTTTGTTGGGCCCAGTTGGCAGGGCCCAGGGATGGACTGGGTGAGGGGGTGGAGGAGCGATTGAGGGGGTGGGCAGGAATCCCCAGGAAGGTGGAGATTTAAGCGACAGCTACAGAAAGTGTGCTGAAATATTCAGCTTCCATCCTCGAGCGGCTGAACTCTAGGATCCTAGTATCTCAGGGCTCAGCCAGCTCCAGCTTTGCCCTGGCTGCTCACCGGTGGCTCCCGGGGCCTCATAGGTGAGAAAAGAGCTCAGTCCTTTCCTTCAGAGTTTCTCTGCTCAGAAGGGAAGTAGGTGTGGCTTCTTTCTGCTGCCATTCCTCCCTGGGCCTGAGGGGATTGCCTCACTCTGGCTCCCGGTCTGGCTTCCCTGCAGCATTGCAGGGCAAGAGTGAGAAGTTGTGATAAGCCTGAATTGAAGTGCTTTTTGAGGTACTACTTTCACACAATTTATGCTTTTAAAATGTCAAACAAGTGCTGATATACTGGGGAGGGCTTGCCAATAAGTTAGGGGATTGGTTTTCTGTGGTTATTGTAACAGTGACCACTAACAGGGGCTTAGAAAATGCAGTTATCCTCTTACAGTTCTGTAGGTTAGGAGTCTGACACTGGCCTCACTGAGCTCAGATCATGAGATCAGCAGGGCTGTGTTAGGAAGCTCCAGGAGAGACTGTTTCCTTTTCTTTCCCAGCAGTCTAAAGGCTGCCCGTGTGCCTTGGCTCCTGAAGCCTTCTGCCACTTTAAAGCCAGACGTGTTCCATCTCTTTGTACTTTCCATAGTCAGAGCCCTCCTGGCTCTTCTGCAGCCTCCCTCTTCCACTTTTAAGGATCCTTGTGATTGCAGTGGGCCCCTCCCCAGATTAGCTGGGCTTCCCTGGTGCCTCAGAAGGTAAAGAATCTGCCTGCAGTGCAGGAGCCTGGGGTTTGATCCCTGGGTCAGGACAATTCCCCTGGAGAAGGGAATGGCTGCCCACTCCAGTATTCTTGCCTGGAGGATCTCATGGACAGAGGAGCCTGGTGGCTACAGCCCATGGGGTTACAAAAAGTTGGACATGAATGACCAACTAACACTTTCCACTTCACCCAGATAACCTAGGAATCTCCCTATTTCGGGCCCTATTAGATGCTTACTTTTACCTGCCGCCTTCATTGGAAGGTTTGAGGATGGCAAGTCCTTCCTTGCCATGCGAATGTTCTCAAGGCCGGAGGAGGTGATGCCATCAAGGTCTGGGTTCACCCCCAGTCCTTGTCGCTTAGCCAGATGAAGCATCTGTGTGCTTTCAGAGCTCCGCAGTGGCCAGGTCCTTACGGTGCTCCGGATCGACAATACCTGTGCGCCCATCTCGTTTGACCTGGGAGCCGCCGAAGAGCAGCTGCAGACCTGGGGTATTCAGGTGAGTGCTGACTGTATTGTATCCTTATTACTTTTTCTCCCATCCACCCATCAATCCACCCATCTATCTGTCTGATCTATTCTAGCATCTCATTATTTATAACGTTTTTTTTTCTGGTTCATTCATTGTTTTCTTAAAATTCTATTTTTATTTTTTTATCTCATATTGGGGTATAGTCAGTTAACAATGTTGTGATACTTTCAGGTGAACAGTGAGGGGACTCAGCCAGACACAAGCATGCATCTGTCCCACCCACCCCTGCACCAGACTCCGCTCCCATCCAGGCTGTCGCATGTTATTGAGCAGAGATCCATGTATGATACAATAGGTCCCTGTTGGTCATCCATTTTAAACATAGCAGTGATTCACAACATCTTTTTTAAAGCACCTACCCCGTGCTTGATATGCCAATTAATTCGCTTAATAGATGTGTGTTTGGGGGTGTCCGCCCTGTGCTGGGTACTTAATCACAGCTGCTCAGTGATTACTACGGAGGTGACTAGGTCCCCGTGCCTGGGGTCACACCCTGGGGTTTTTGTGCAAATGAGAAGACACATGCTCGAGGAACACTAGCGCTGGCTCTGGCACATAGTAAATGTTCAGTAAGTTGTGGCTCTTAAGTTCTGGGAGATGGTGATGGACAGGGAGGCCTGGCGTGCTGTGATTCATGGGGTCGCAAAGAGTCGGACACGACTGAGCGACTGAACTGAACTGAAGTTCCCACAGGTGTGATTCTCACTCTTCTCATATCCTTTCGAGTGATGAGGTCTTGATCATCACTGCCAGGGATGGATTATTTATGGATAAGGAAGCTACAATGCTAATTTTACCCTGAAGACTTGAGAATTTACTCCTTTAATACAGAATTGTATTATGGTTTAAAACATTTTAGCGCCATTAAAGGGAAACGTTCCAAGCTGACAGTACTCACCCTACATCAGCATGACAGCTGGTTTTGCTTCCCACGCTTCCTTTCAGCCTTTGTACAAAAGGACATTTTCCTTAAACAGTTGTCTTCAGATGGGGTTTTCTTCACTGGTGAACAGTTTGCATACTGTTCTACCATGCTCCTAACTATCGTCTCTAATGATTGAATTCTGTGTTCTTAAGCAGTCCATTCTCATAAGACCTTTATGCTCTCGGGCGTTTTGCTTGGGCAGAAAGATGTGAGTTTTCAGTATCTTGGACTGTATTAATAGTTGTTGATGTAGTTTGATACTAATACTTGTGTATCAAGTGTTCACTTTGGAAGTGGCCCTGGGCTTGTATAAGCAGATAGTTAGATACAGATATCCATCCAAGTAAGAGAACGACTCTGTGTGTAGTCTGTGCTGTGCTTAGGCTCTCAGTCGTGTCTGATTCTTTGCCACCCCGTGGGCAGTAGCCTATCTGGTTACTCTGTCCATGGGGATTTTCCAGGCAAGATACTGGGGTGGGTTTCCATGCCCTCCTCCAGGGGATCTTCCCAACCCAGAGATCGAACCCAGGTCTTCGGCATTGCAGGCAGATTCTTTACCATCTGAGCCACCAGGGAAGCCCCAAGTAAGAGAATAGAAACTCCCAAGGATGTCCAGATAATATGTATATATATAATACATATATTTACTGTATAATATATGGGCTTCTCTTTTGGCTTAGCTGGTAAAGAATCCACCTGCAATGTGGGAGACCTGGGTTAGATCCCTGGGTTGGGAAGATCCCCTGGAGAAGGGAAAGGCTACCCACTGCAGTATTCTGGCCTGGAGAGTTCCATGAACTAAATCCATGGGGTCGCAGAGTCGGACATGACTGAGCGACTTTCACTCACTGTGATACATATATAAGTGTTATATGTATTATCTTAATAAGCACACCACCTCTATAAAGTGTACATTTATTACCCTCATTTTCCAGAGGAGGAAAGTGAGGCTCAGAGAAGTGGGTTTACTTGCTCTGGGTCACACAGCACATGAGGGGCAGGGCCAAGGTTTGGACCCAGGGCTGGTCAACTCCAGGGCCTGCTCCTTAACCATTAGGCTCTCCTGGGGCTGTTGTGGTGCTGAGTCTGGGGTTATGGGGATCCCTCTCCTCGACGTCCCCCTGGGTCTCCAGCTGTCCCGTCTCCCCAGTGGGGCCCGTCCTTCTCTGACCCTGTGATGCCATTCGGGGCTCCGTGTGCCTTGTTCTGCCTTCTGGGGCAGCCCAGGATGCACTCACCCCCCTTCCGCCTGATAGCCACGTGAACTGGACACAGCATGCTTGCTGGTGGGAAGAAGTGGGCCGTGGTTCTCTGAGGGCGATGGGTCTCTTTCCCTTGGGTGGCCAAACAGGTCCCAGCTGACCAGTACAGGAGCCTGGCTGAGAGCGCCCTCTTAGAGCCCCAAGTGAGGAGATACATCATCTACAACTCGAGGCCCATGCGGCTGGCCTTCGCTGTGGTAAGGAGGGCGGGGTCCCCGAGACGCTGCTGAAGTCAGTGCCGTGCCCGCAGCCAGTGGGTGCTGGTAACGGCTTTAGGGGCTGGTGGCCGGGCCGCCTGGGAGAGAGCAGTACCCACGGCCCTGGGTTTGGTGTAGCAGGGGGTTTAGGGGGGAGAGTTGTCACCAGCTCGTCATGTAAGGGGTGGACGGCAGGTTTACCAAGGGCAGAGGCTAGGGGACCAGGAATCTGCAGACCCACCCCCGAGGCCCCAGTCTTAGCATCTGGTCTTGTGAAGACCTTTATGCTTTCTGGGACTTGGTTATTTTATTGACCTTTATAACAGCCACAAGAGGGAGGTATTATTATCCCCATTTTATGGATAAAGAAGCTGAGGCTCAGAGAGGTGCTATAACATGTCAAGTCCACTTAGCATTTAAAGGATCAACATGGGCTTCTGACTCAGATTCATCTCACTCCCAAGCCCTGCCCTTTTCTGTTTTATTTAAAATCAGAGTAAGCAGGAATTTGGAATACCTGTTCTAACCCCTTGCCTCTCCGTCTGCTTATGAACAAGGAACAAGGGCTCGTTCTCACAGGCCCCCACACTCCCACTGGTCTCTGCCTGGCACTGTGAGCTCTCGAAATCCGAGGAGGGTGTGCGAAGTAGCCAGAGGGTGGCTCTGGGAGTGGAGCTGCTGCGCCCAAGGACAGCTGTCCCTGACCATGCCCTTTCTCTGGCTTCTCACAGGTGTTCTACGTGGTGGTGTGGGCCAACATCTACTCCACCAGCCAGATGTTCGCCCTGGGGAACCACTGGGCAGGCGTGCTGCTCGTGACCCTGGCTGCCACGAGCCTCACCCTGACTCTTGTGCTCATCTTTGAGAGACACCAGAGGAAGGTGAGCCCTCCGGGGACCCCAGCCATGCTCCCTCCAGAGACGCTGTGCCAGCAGGAGAACCCCAAGTCAGACTTTTCTTCCACCTGCTTCAAGGAATTCCCGCAGCTGTGAAACTTTGCCCAGGCCCCTGTGCCCAGTGACGCAAGGAAGTCCGGTCACACGTGTGATTAGGTCCTTTCTGTTTTTCCCTCTGATCCCTGTGTGTTGTTGTTTGGAAGCGGGCTGTGTTCTGAGAGAGTCTGGGAGTGGCAAGGACGGCCCTTTGAGGCGCCTGAGCCCTGCCATGCGCCTCCCGTGCCTGTGTGCTCGCGACAGCTGGGTTCGTGGGTGGACTCCAGCCTGGCCCTCAGTTGAGAGTTGCATGTCATTTAATCTCAGTAGCGACCTCTGAGGCCAAGAGTGGGTGATCAGGGAGTTTAGGTAACTTGTGGCAATCCCAGGCTGACTGGCAGAGTTGGGAGTTCAAAGCTTGAACCCTCTGATTCCTGTGACTTCATTCACAAAGGAGATTGATACCTCCTGGCTTAATGTATGGTGTGCTAACTGTCTTCTGCTTCTTCAGCATCAGTCTTTTGTTACTGTTGAGCGCTTCATATGTGGTAGATCATCTATTAAACGCTTTACAGACCTTAGCTCACAGAACCCCCCAGTAAATCTCTGGGTAGAGTCTTTTACGTTCATGTTCCAGATGAGGTACTTGAGACTCCAAAAGGCCCAAGGAGTAGTCCAAGGTCATGCTGCTAATAAATGGCAGAGCTGGAATTCAAAGCCAGGAGCTCAGATTCCAAGCCATGTTCTGGACCAATACCCAAGTGCACTGGTGCTCTGTGGCTGTAACAGATAACCGTAAATGTAGTGGCTTCAAACAATGGTTTGTTTTACAGTTCTGTAGTTGAAAAGTTCTGACAGGGCAGGGCTGTCTCTTCTCTAGAACCTCTAGTGGGGAATCTCTTTCCTTGTCTTTTCTAGCTCTGGAGGCCTCCTGCATTTCTTGGCCCATGGCCCCTTTCTCCATCTTCAGAGCCAGCAGAGGTGGACTGAGTCCTCACATTCTTGACTCTGAGTCTTCTCCCTCCCTCTTCCACTTTTAAGGCCCCCTGTGATGACTTTAGGGCTTTCCTGGTGGCTCAGATGGTAAAGAATTTGCCTGCAAGGCAGGAGACTCAGGTTTGATCCCTGGGTCTTTGGGCTGTCTAGGTAATCGGGGCCAGTCTTCCTATTTTAAGGCTAACTCATTAGCATCATTAATTCCATCTACCACCTTAATTCCTCTGTGTTATATAACATAAATTCACAGATTCTGTGCGGTAGGATTTAAGCAGTCTTGGGAGGTCATTATTCTGCCTACCACACCTCCACCGTCATTCTTTCTTCTTCTTCTTCTTTTAATATTTATTTGTTTATTTTTGGCGGTGCTGGGGCTTCATGGCTCCACGTGGCTTTCCCTAGCTGCAGCGAGCAGGGGCTGCTCTCGAGTTGCAGCGCACAGGTCCTCACTGTGGCGGCTTCTCTTTTTGCGGAGCACGGGCTCTAGAGGGCGGGCTCAGGAGCTGTGATCCTGGGTTTAGCTGCCTTGCAGCATGTGGGATCTTCCCGGAGCAGAGACTGAACCCATGTCCCCTGCATTGGCAGGTGGGTTCTGAACCCCTGGATCACCAGGGAAGCCCCTCCACTGTTCTCCTAGCTACTTTAGGAAGCTCCCCAGCACCTGGCACAGAGGTGGACTTTGAGACCTTTAGTAAACACTCGACTCTTGCCTGACTCAGGAGGAGAGGGCGGGATGTGAGGAAATGTGGTCAGGGTTTGGGGTATGAATTCCATTTAGCACCTGTGCTCACAGGGACGAATAGGAACTTGATGGCTCAATCATTCTGAAAGGATCTTTGTTGAGCTTCGAGATGAGGCTGACAAAATAATGCTGCCCTTGGGCTCCGTTAATGCTTTCATGGTCTTGTGTTTGGCCTATAAAAAAATAAATTGAACTGGCTGCTTTTGCAACAAGAACCTTCTCTTGGGGAGGGGGAAAATGCTAAGTGTTCTGCTTTATCAGGAGCAAGAAAAATATCTGGCGCCTGGCAGGTGCTTCAGGGAGGCAGTTCGGGGAGGCCTGCTGTGAGTTTCTGCCTCCTTCCTCCATTTCTTCCCTATTCAGCTGGTATTTATGAAGGCTCAGCAAGTGCCAGAGGATGTGCTGGGCATCGGGCAGAGAGATGAGCAAAACTGTGTTTTTACTCGTAGGTGCAGCATGGAGGCCCCAGGTGCATAATGGCCCTTCTGTCGTCACTGTTTTTCGATTCTCCAGGATCATTTACTTTCTAATATGGCCATCATTTAATGAGCACTTAATTATGTGTTCTGTATTTGGGGCCTGATATCTATGCCTGACAAGGAGGCAGGATACCCCTACCACTTGCTAGCCCTACAACCTGGGGTGACTTATTGCTTAACCTCTCGGGGCTTTAGTTTTCTCGTCTGTAAAATGGGATGATAATTGTGGCTCCTCATAGGATTGCCGGGAGAACTAAATGTTGTAACACATGCAGCGTGCTTGTAATCCTACTTGTGTGTGTGTGTGTTGATCAGCTGTGTCCAACTCTTTGTGAGACAATGGACTGTAGCCCGCCAGGCTCCTCTGCCCATGGAATTCTCCAGGCAAGAATACTGGAATGAGTTGCCATTCCCTTTTCCAGGGGATCTTCCCAACCCAGGGATTGAACCTGGGTCTCCCGCATTGCAAGCAGAGTCTTTAACATCTGAGCCATAAGGGGAGTGCATTATCCTACCTGTTATTACACTAGTGGGGAAACCAAAGCTCAGAGAGGTTAAGTAACTGGTCTGTGGTCACACAGCCTTCCTTACGTCTTCCTTTGAGCCTCAGCTCAAGGGCTTCTTTCTTCTCAAATCCCTTGTCGCTCAGGACTGTGCAGATCCCCCTCCCTGACCGTCGTCACTCTTACTGTTTGTGTTCAACCTGCATCACACAACATCCTTGAGAGCCGCGGCATTTGTACACACTGCTTCGGTTTCCCCCTGTTTGGGAGAGGCAGGGGCCCCTTCAGTCCCCTCCTCCCGCAGATACCTGTGGCATATGACTGTGTCCTGGGCACTGGGTGAAGTGCTTCATACACACAGTCTCAGTTCAATCTCACCACCTTCCTAAGGGCTGGGGACACTTTTTATCCTTATTCAGAACTGGAGAAAGCGAGACTCAGAGAAGGGACACAGTTGACCAGGACCACACTGCCCAGAAGTAGCAGAACTGGGCTTCACTCCAGGCTTGCTGACACTGTTGAATTTATTGTCCCAACAACCCCACAGTCTGTTGTATAGGGGAGACAGTGGCTGTGTCTTAAAGACCAAGATTGTCCTGTGGTCTCTCGGGCTGGGACAGTGCGTGGTTATTACCCGGGCCCAGGAGCGCCCTGACAACATGAAGTTCAGGTCGTGAGGCTGGCGTTTGTCTTCTAGGCCAACACCAACACAGACCTCAGGCTGACAGCTGTCAACAGAGCCCTCCTGAGACACCGGGTGCTGCTGGGGGTGACAGACACGGTGGAAGGTTGCCAGAGTGTGATTCAGGTACTGCATCGTCGAGCGACCCCTCCCGTGGGAGCCCTGCAGCCGGGCTCCCCGGGTCTGCTAGCAGAGACGGCATCAGCAGCCCTTCCTTCCTCCCGGCTCCCGTGTCCCCTTCTGGAGGCTCCTCTCTGGGCGGTCAGCAGCAGCCTGGAACCTCCACTAGGCAGGGCTGGAAGGACAGTTTGAAGGAAGCCGAGCTACATTCCGCCTTCACCATTTATTCAGCAGAGAGATGGGTCCTCCCCTGTTTCAAGCCCTCAGTGTCCAGATGAGGTTCCTGGAGAGGCAGGTCAGACCCTGAAGGCCGTGTGCCCCTGGCTTGGTCGCTTTCTTGGCTCCCTGGAAATGCGAGATCTGAAGCGACCAGAAGGAGGTCACGCGGTGCGTCTGGGGCCCAGCCGGGCTGGATGAGGCGCAGGGCTCCTGACCCTGGCTGGGCTCTGCCGGTGGGCTTGGTGCATCTCCTCAGTCAGCGTCACGCCTGCATCTCACCCAGTGGGAGCCCGGGGTGGGGGTACAGGTGGTCTTTGGTAGGGAGCCCATTGGGCACATGACCTGTACATCCCCAAAATATTTACCGAGAGCCCACCATGTGCCAGGCACTGTTCTAGGTTCTGAGGCTATGGCAGAGAACAGACATAGGCAGACCCTGCATTTACGAAGCACGCCCGAGTTGGTGTAGGATGTAAAGGGATCTTGCCTGACACCAAGGGTGAACTTGATACTGGTAGGTCAAGCGTGATAGTGTAGATCAGGAGCTTCTTGAATCTGGGGGTCCTTTCAGCCTCATTTATCTCTAAAGCCTCTTTTATCGTTTGGTGCAGAGGAGCGACTTGGCAAGTGTTAGTTGAATATATGGCTGGCTGGCTGGATTGACTAAGGAGTGGACACATCTTTTAAAGAACCAGGTTCTTTCAGTTGCAAAGTAGCATCTTGAGACGGGGTGATATAATATCTTGGATTTTTTTTTGAGGTGGGGATGTGGGGCATGGAGGGATCCAGGGTGAGTAATGGGTGGGGGTAGAGATGAAATAAGAGTAGCAGGAAGAGATTATCCCCGAACCAAGAAGATGGGTAACTGGAAGTTAATGACTTCCTGTGCTCTTCTTCTGTGTTCATGATAAAAAGTAAAAAAGGAATCCAGATGTTCCCTTGGGGGTGAGGTAGTGGGACAGATGTGACCTTGGGTCTCACCGGGAAGAGGGAGGCCCGGGATCCAGAGGAGTGGGTCTGTGCCCAGGGGCGTGGGCCCGGCGCCAGCGGTTTCTTGCAGAACTCGGGTTGTGATGTGTGAACAGGGAGGATTTTCACCTGGCTGAGTTTACCCCGGCCTCTGGGGGACTGTGGAGGTTGAGGTGGAAGGGGAGGTGATGGCGAGGGGCAGGCAGACTTCTTAGCCACTCCTGCCCCCAGAGCCTCCAGGTTGATGACCTCTGACCTGGCCATGGACAGTGGAGGTGACAGCTCTGAAGGGTTTCACTCGGTTGGTTGTTAGATTCCAGACAGAAGGGCATCCCAACCACTGCGGATAGAGGGGGTACATACATGTGTTCATCCCAGGTGGATATGTGATGTCCAGGATGGTCCAGAGTTTATCTGGGATGTTCAGTGACTTGAGAGAGATGGGACTTCAGCCATTCGGGACAGGGTTTGACAGTTTCCGAATTTTGCACACAAAGCCACTTGTCTGCCAGTCATCCAAAGGGGATTGGCCATGTAGGGGAACTCTGAGAGACAGCAGAATGGCTCCCATCTGAGACCAGGGTGAATCTGGTCATCCCCAGAAGGGTGGGCCTGCGGGGAGGAGGCGGGGGTGAGGCCCGTCTTGGGGATGGAGTGTTCGAGGTCCTGCGGGCTTTGTCCTCTTTGGTCATGACTGCTTTTCTCCCCAGCTCTGGTTTGTCTATTTCGACCTGGAGACCTGTGTGCAGTTTTTGTCCGATCACATTCGAGAGATGAAGATGAGCCAAGAGGTAAGTAAGATACTTTAAGTGAAAAACAAAAGAAGAAAATAAACCAGGAGGCTAAATTGGATAGATTGCATTATCTCGGTGTTGGAAAAGTGTCTAAGGAAAAAGTTACTTGGAAGAGAGAATACCTCCATGGAATCATGGCTGTTTTTGCCTAGGATATTATGGCCATTTTTCTCTTCCTTTTTAAATAGTTGCATTTGCCACATTTCTTATAGTGAATATTTATTTTAATTATAATAATAGTAATAAATAATAGATTTCATTTATCACAACAACAATGATAAAGATTCTGGCAGAGAAAAATACCGTATATTTAGGTAAATTTCCCTTGTTCAAAATCTTCAGTGTTTTGAGGAAGAACAGGGAGATTTTGCTTCACATACACAGAATCAGAAACTGAGGCTCTGAGAAGGCCCAGAGCCAGCTGGAAATGCTGGATTCAGAGCCCAGCCCTCCCATCCTTGAGCTCTGTGCTTCTTTCGTGGGACCCATTTCCTGGGCCCTGAAAGTGCTACAGTTGGTCTTGAAGTCAGGATTGTGGCTTAGCCCCGATCCAGCTAAGTTAGTCCCTGTGTGGCTTAGGAGGAGGCCTTTGAGCTCAAGTTTGCTGATCCGCAAATATGGGTAAAGATTCCCATGTCCCAGGCTACTCTGAGGAACAGATGAGAGCACGGAAGGGAAAGTGCTTCTGACTGTATTTTTGCAGGAATTATCCGATCTCTCCAATGTGGCTCAGCTCCAGGGTCTCCTGAGGTCGGCATCTAAATCTGTAGACGGTCCATCCATCCTCTGTGGGGCTGACGCTTGGCTAGCCACCCGGCCTCCTACATCCACCCAGCTGAGGACACCACCAAGCCCCTCTCTGTTTCCTTTGCAGTCCTTGCTGAGAAGCAGATTGAGCCAGCTGTGTGTTGTCATGGAGACTGGGGTGAGCCCCACAGCTGACGAAGGGCCGGAGAACATGCTGGAGGAAACTCCTCTCCTGCCTGACCGTCCAGGTTCCACGGAGAAGCCGCTCTTGCAGACTGAACTTCGCCAGCTTGTTCCTGAGGCTGAGCCAGAGGTAACAGGCACCTGGGCCTGTCAGGGCTGCCCTCCTTCACCGGGTGTTTGCATAAAGTCCGTGCCTGGCTCTCAAGTTCTACTGTAGATTCCTGGGGACGTGCCTTTACTGAGTTGCTTAGGACCATACACCTCTTCCAGCCTTCTAGTTTTTTAATATTTTTTTTCCTCACTGCAGCTGTTTAAAAGATAGCTTAGAGGAATATAAATATAAATTTTTAAATATAAAATACTTACTAGGTACCCCCCCATTTAAAAAATATCTTGGTATCTTTTTGTATAGCTCTGTGGGATGTGTAGTTGTGTGTTGATGGATGGTAAGCCTGCTTCAACATGAGCATGTTGATAAATATTTGGGTCATTTAAAAATCTGTTTATCAACCAGTCTATCATCAATTTATCTATCTCCTTAAATTGCAGTTGGATATTGAAATCTTATGTGCATCTCTGTTGAATTTCATTTCCTCCTGCTCCAAAGTTCTGTTGGATCCTGCTAGCTAAGCTGTTTGGCATGGCTAAGAGCTGGTAGACCAGAAGTCTGCTAATATGGTTTGCAGCTTGTGAAACCCCCTTCTCATCATCATGAGGACAGATGGTTTGGATGACATGCAGCAAGGGGTGATCTCCAGCAGGGTGTGATACAGAAGAACACTTGCCTTTGGTTTTTTGCCAATAGATTGGGAGATGAAAAGTCTAGCCCAGTCCAGACTTTCCCTTTTGCATGGATGGGGAGTGGGGAGCCTGCAAATAGGACCATCATGAGAGAAAATGATAAATATATTAATCTCTTCAAAGAGCTGAAAATATAAGGTCACATTCTTTCTTGTGCATGCATGTCTGGGTTTATGTGAAATAGCCTATTAACTATGATGGGTCTTTTAAATTATTTTTTTCAAATTCATTCAAACCAATAGTAATACAATTTCCTGTCATGAATATCAAATCTCAGTGCATGTGCACATGTTTTTAAAGTAGCTGCCCTTACAATGTAGTGAGGGAAAATACAATTGATGTCCAAGTCTCAACCTGGGCCAGACTGTCATATTTCAGGAGGAACCCAGTGTGTGTGAAAAGCAGATAAATAGTTATAATGACTTCTTATGCTTTTATAGATTTTTGTCATGCATAAAATTCTTTAGCATTTCCTCTAAAATATGGGTTATTTTCCCTTTTTTCCTGTTGGGTGAAATAAACTTCCAAGGGGTCAGCTGACTTACCCAAGGTCACATAACAAGGGAGAATATGGCAGAATCCAGGGCGGAAACCAGCCTATGATTTTCAGGAAGCAAGTTTTCTGGTTGAGTTTCTTTGCTTATCTTAATCAATTTTAAGGTAAATGGGTGCAAAGCTCAATCTGAATTAGTAAGTGGTAGGCTATTTGATGTTTTCAGCATTTTTCTAGCACAAAGGATAACCCTAAGGAAACACTGATCCAACAGGGCTAGTTTCTGCTTTTTGAATAATGATAATGATAGTGATATTGATGGCATTTATTGAGTACTGCAGACTGGGCTTTCTTTCCATAAGTTCTTTTAATAAATCCTCACTCTAGCACAACCAGAAAGCTGTTTGGATTTTCTGTCTTTTGCTGCTGAGGAAATGGCTCAGCAAAGTGAAGTGACTTGTTCCCGGTCTGTCCCAGGGTGGCTGAGCTGATATTCCCACTTGGCCCTTTTAATTCAAAAGCCTATTCTGGATCCCTAACTGTACCGACATAAACAGCCTGGGTTTAAGTAGCCCACACCTTACTGCATTACCTTCAGACTGGCTGCAGGTGAAAGATCTCTGAAAGAGGAAAATAAATATAAAATTTTAAATAAAAAATACTTATTAGGTACTCCCCCCCATTTAAAAAATATCTTGGTATTTTTTTGTGTGTGTAGTTCCATGGGATATGTAGTTGTGTGTAGATAGATGGTAAGCCTGCCTAAACATGAACATGGTGATAAGTATTTGGGTCATTTTAAAATCTGTTTATCAGCCAGTCTGTCATCAATCTGTCTCCTTAAATTGCAGTTGGATATTGAAATCTTACGTGCATCTCTGTTGAATTCCATTTCCTCCTGCCCCAAAGTTCTATTGGGTCCTACCACCTAAGCTGTGCTGGACGGAAGGAGCTAGAGCATCTTCCCTGGAATCCCAGACAGGTGGATGGAACTTTGGAGACCAAATGTGTTAATAAGAGCATGCAGTAAACACAGTTTTTCCAATTCTTTTTTTTTTTTTTACTTAAATTTTTTTCCACTGCGATAAAATATACCCAGTATTAAATTTCCCACCATAATTCTCTGTAAGTGTGTGATTCAAGGGCATTTAAGTACATTCACACTGTTGTGCAGCTGTCACAACGTCCTCCTCCAAAACCATTTTATCTTCATTGTTCACCACTGAAACCACATACCCATGAAAATGCAAACTCTCTTACCTTCCCTAGCGCCTGGGAACCACCATTCTACTTTCTGTCTCTATGAACTTATTGCTCTGTGTGCACGCTCAGAGGTGAAGAATCTGTCTGCAACGCAGGAGACCTGGGTTCAATCCCTGGGTGGGGAAGATGCCCTGGAGAAGGACATGGCGACCCACTCCAGTACTCTTGCCTGGAGAATGCCATGGACAGTGGAGCCTGACGGGCTATAGTCCATGGGGTTGGACATGACCGAGCGACTAACACACACACACACACACACACACACACACACACACACACACATGCACGCGCACACGCGCTCGGTCACTCAGTCTTATCTGATGCTTTGCAACCCCATGGACTGTAGCCCACCAGGCTCCTCTGTCTATGGAATTTTCTAGTCAAGAATACTGGAGTGGACTGTCATTTCCTGCTCCAAGGGATCTTCCTGACTCAGGGACTGAACCTGGGTCTCCTGCATCAGCAGGTGGATTCTTTACCACGAAGCCACCTGGGCTTCCTGAATTTATCTCTGTATGTGCAATGGCACCCCACTCCAGTACTCTTGCTGGAAAATCCCATGGACGGAGGAGCCTAGAAGGCTGCAGTCCATGGGGTCTTTGAGGGTCGGACACGACTGAGCGACTTCACTTTCACTTTTCACTTTCACGCATTGGAAAAGGAAATGGCAACCCACTCCAGTGTTCTTTCCTGGAGAATCCCAGGGACGGGGGAGCCTGGTGAGCTGCTATCTATGGGGTTGCACAGAGTTAGACACGACTGAAGCGACTTAGCAGCAGCAGTGCCTCTTTTAAATGGAATCATGCTGTGTTTGTCTTGTGTCAGATCCTTTGTACACACACCTCTGCTTGAAGAGGTCTTTGGCCTCAGCCAGCAAACAAGCACAAGTACGTGACCAGGGTGAACTGATGCATTGTAGTTTCTTGGAGAGAAACCTGCTCCTCTCACATGCCTGAGGGCAGGAAGTGAAGGCAGGTTCTCAGTGGGATGGGGACAGTCCCCTCGCGCTCTTAGGCTCAGCTTTTTTTTGCCCCTAAATATCCAACTGAGTCAGGCCCTAAACCCCACTTTCCCAGGATCAGAGCATCCTTTATTTTCTCTAGGGGGCTCACACAGCATAGAGGAGAGAGGCGTGATCTGGTAGCCTTGATAAGCGCTTTTAATATAGCAGTGCTAGTTTGAAGTAATACAGCAGGTACTACCCTGTGTAAATTGAAGAATCTGCCGTCATAGGGGTGTTCTCCCAACCCTGCCTCCGTTTGCTGGTGCTTCTCTTCAGGTGCATTACCTTGACCTCGTGTACTTTACAAAATCACTTGAAACTGGAAGGAGAGAGAGAGAAAGCGACAGCGTGTCTCTGTGTGTGTGTGCAATTGGCTCTTATAAGCTAATGGTAATTTCTGTAGTGCTCCCTAGCTTTTTTGTGCATGAAAGTGAAAGTGAAGCTGCTCAGTCGTGTCCGACTCTTTGCAACCCCATGGACTATATAGCCTGCTAGGCTCCTCCATCCATGGGATTTTCTAGGCAAGAGTACTGGAATGGGTTGTCATTTCCTTCTCCAGGGGATCTTCCCAATCCAGGGATCGAACCCAGGTCTCCCACACTGCAGGCAGTTGCTTTACCGTCTGAGCCACTAGGGAAGCTTTTTTGTGCATATTATCGCCTATTAGCAGTTAGGTTACCCACCTTGGAGATGAGAAAATTGAGACTGCAGTAGCCCCACAGAGCTTGAGAGCTGGAGTTCTGGACCCATTCAGGCATCTTGCAAGAACCCCGGCTGAGGGCCTGGCCGGGTTCTTCTTAGTGAATATCACTGCTGGACCAGTGTCAAAGCCAAGGACCACTTGGCTTTCTCCTCACTCTTTGGCTACTTCTCTGTGGCACTCACTCTGCTTCCCTGCCTCTTCCAGGAAATGGCCCAGCAGCTGCTGGCAGTGTTTGGTGGCTACTACATCCGGCTCCTCGTCACCTCTCAGCTTCCCCAGGCACTGGGGACACGACACATGGACTCTCCAAGGATTCCATGCCCCTGCCAGCTCATAGAAGCGTACATCCTGGGCACGGGGTGCTGCCCATTCCTGACCAGGTGACCTTGGAACGAAGGTACTCCTCTTCCTCCAGGGCTGAAGGTGAGAGGTCAGGGAGGCCTTGGAGCCCCGGGGTGGCTGACGGCGAGGCTCTGGGGTGCCCTGAGGCTGTCAGTCATGTCAGCACTGGGGATCCGGTGCTCACTCCAGGACCCTGCACCAAAATGACTTGTTGACAGTCCACACTGACCCCTGGCCTTTGCAGAAGCCGATGGTCCCATTCTGAGCTACTTTCTGTGCTGCTTAGAACCATTGGCATGAGCGGAAGGGGCCCCTCGCCCATCCCTTTCATTGTCTGGTGCGCCCCGATAATGTGAAGATGACTAGACAGGACTGAAAGTGGGCCCAAAGCTTGCTCTTAGGCGATGCTCCGGTCCTCACCTGCTTTGTGTCAGATGGAGACTCAGGGAGGACTCTGCTCTGTGTGGCGTTGCCTTGAGCCCCTTAAATTATAAGACGCTCCCTTCCCAATCTGAAGCAAAGAGGTAAATTCTCAGAATGTTCTCCACTTTTAAGTTGTTCTTGCCCTACATTTTCTGAAAAACGATGTCACTTGGGCTTGTCTGCTAGCACGCAGGCCTTCGGGAGACAGGAGGAAGGAACGAACAGCGTGTAACTACTAATGGGAAGATTTGGAAGAGACTGATCCTGTGTGATCAGAGGACTTACTTTGTTCAAGGCACACGTGTCTGTAGGTGTGGTCTCACCGCAGACGGAGAATGGCAGTCCGGTTCCCTCACACTAACGCTGTCCTGCAGTGAAGCGAAACCTCTCCCTCGTGGAATTCCATGAAGAGCTCAGAGGCTTCCAGGTGCTCTGCTTCTGAAAAAATACGAAGACCCATTGTTCCTTGGGCCCAAATCTACAGACCCCAGCCTGGCATTTAAAGTCTCCCCAGTGCCGAAGACCTGGCCATCATCTGCAGTTTTGGCTTCATCGCCCATAAAAATCCTTCATAGGTTGAAAATGTTTCCTGAACTGACGTAGCTATTCTTTTGTGTCTGTTGGATTCCTATGCATGCTTTTTTTTTAAAAAAAGATGTTTAAAATTGAGGTATGGTTGCTGTAAGATGTACTATGTAAGTTTCAGGTGTACAATGTAGTGATTCCTCATTTTGAAGGGTTATGCTCCATTTATAGTTATTATAAAATATTGGCTGTATTCCCTGTGTTGTACAGTATATCATTGTAGCTTATTTATTTTATACATGGGAGTCTGTACCTCTTAGTCCCCTCCCCCATATTGCCCCTCCTCCTTGCATGTTTTAAAGCCTAGCTCTCCTTACCCCTCCTTCAGGAAGGCTTCCAACATCTCTGCCACTTCTATTCTTTTATTTTTTAAAATTACCTCTTTAATCTATTAATCCAAATCATCTCACCTTGGTTTTTTTGGCCACACCACAGGACTTGCATATCTTAGTTCCCTGACCAGGGCTTGAAACCAGGCCCTTGGCAGTGAAAGCACTGGGTCCTAACCACTGGGTCTCCAGGGAATTCCTGACTCTGCCTCCCTTAAATTCTCTCTCTCTCTTTTTAGAAAATTACTATTATTATTTTGCCTTTGGGCTGTATCACTTGGCATGCTGGATGGTTCCCTGCCCAGGGACTAAACCTGGGCCTCTACAGTGGAAGTTCCAGATTTAACCACTGGGCTCCTGGGAATTTCCTTTGAGTTCTTGATGTAGCTGCTGCCTTTACTGCCGTTTTGTTATTGATTCTGATTTTCTGTGCGTGGGCCTGTTTTTCTAGCTAGACCATAAACCCCTCAAGGACAAAGACTTTTTTTTGTGTATGACCTAGACCTGCTAAGGAAAAGAAATTCTTGTGGATCGAGTGCTTGTCATCTCAATAGTAGCTTTTGCAAAACACTCTCTGCACTCAGTTGAACAATGAGTAGAGTTGGCACAGACTGGGGTTCTGGTCTTGAACTGCTACTTTTAGCTGTGTAATTTTTGGCTGGTCCTCAGTTTACACATCTGTATAATGGGTAGCTTGGATTTTTCTTTTTTTTTAAATTGGCCCTTTCAAAGTCAAATATGTGGAAAGTTCCAGTATTTTCTGTTCCATTCTTGTTCTTGGCCTTTCTGTCTGTTATACCTTTGTCTACATGTAGAAGGGTTCTATAGCTTCACACAGATAAGGTGCCCCGGACTTGATAATCATTTGGATGGGGTTGCAGGAGACCTGGATTCTCATCCTAGATCTTCTTCTGCTTAGCAGTGTGACTTTGGCTAGGTTAACCTCTCTGAATGTCAGTTCACTCTATAAATGACTCTAGTGAACATGAAATGTCATTATGTGGCTGACTTACCATGTAAGAGATGAATCTGATGGTTCATTTTCTCTGGGCCAGGGAAGAGGAAGCATGAGCATAGATCAGCTCTCAGAAATGGCTGTTTTAAGCGTTTCTCTTCGGCCAATGCTGTGGCCTGCTTTGCTTAATGAGATTTATTCATAAAAGTGATCACTGCTTGATCAGCAGAAGCCCAGTTTATCATCCAACCACAAAGCCCTGGTAAGTATAATAACAGAGAATAAAAATGTGTGTGTGTTGAGAAAACAGCAGTTTCTCCTTAAAGGGCCCTTGATGTGTTCCTTCCTGCCTTTCCCTCTCTGTAGAGTTTCTGGTGGTCTCACCGGGCAGATGGCCCATTCAGGTATGCCCACAAGATATGTTTTTTTTGCATTCAAGTCTCATTTCTTCTTTTAGAAAGTTCTGTGATCTCTGTCTTGCCTTGACCTTACAAGGTTGCTGTGAAGATGAGATTCCATAAAAGAACATGTGGGCTGTTTTGAGGTTCTGTGTTAATGATAAGTATGGTGCCGGTGAAGATGGTGCTGTGTTGTGAAGTGGGAGTGGAGGGCTTGGATTCCAGAGCCGAATGTATTCAAATCCAAGGACTGCCACTTTAGGGGAGGTGCCTCCCATCCTTGAGGCTCAGTCCTCAAGGGTGGAGTGGGGATAAGTGTGCCTACCTGGCAACTGATTGTGAAGATTAAATGATAGGAAAAGTACTGTAAAGTGCTTACAACTGTGAGTTGCAAACTTGAGTAAAATCTCAATAAATTGTGGCTGTCATAATTATTTTTATCTCTCACTGTGTCTTGTGTGCTGTAGGTGCCCCAGGTATGTTCGTGTGGATGACGTGGTTCATTAACAGTTCATGTTTATTCATTCTGCATCAGAGCTCAGTTACCCCAGCACCATGAGGTGTCCTTATGTGAATAAAGATTCCAGTCTGATCTCTCTGAAATTCAGTACCGGAAGAAGCCTGGCGGGGTTTTAAGAACAAGCTGATGGGAGATTTGGACCAGATGCTCACCCTCTGTTCCTTCTCATCTGTTAAGGGAGTGTGTGATGACAGGGAGATGAGTTGAGGCGATGCATGGAAAGCACAAGGTCTGGTTCACAGTGTGGTCCATAGTAAGGGCTCCGTCATCCGACGCTGTCTTTTTTTTAGCTGCTACATGCTGTATGCTACCTCTGTCTATTTGGTAAGATTTTACTTACGTTATTCAAATCTATATCCTTACAGAATTTGGTTGGTTGGTTCTATCAAGAGAGGAAAATTTCCAACTAGGATTGTAGATTTTATGTTTTCTCCTTTTATTTTTGACAAGTTTTCTTATTTTAATTGCAGAGTTTAAAATATTGAGATGTAATTAATATGCCATAAAATTCACCACGTTAAAGAATAAAACTCAGTTGTATTTCATATATTCACAAAATTACACAGAGATTCAGGTCAGTTCAGTTGCTCAGTCATGTCCGACTCTTTGCAACCCCATGAATCGCAGCACGCCAGGCCTCCCTGTCCATCACCAACTCCCGGGGTTCCCTCAGATTCATGTCCATCGAGTCAGTGATACCATCCAGCCATCTCATCCTCGGTCATCCCCTTCTCCTCCTGCCCCCAATCCCTCCCAGCATCAGAGTCTTTTCCAGTGAGTCAACTCTTTGCATGAGGTGGCCAAAGTACTGGAGTTTCAGCTTCAGCTTCAGTCCTTCCAAAGAAATCCCAGGGCTGATCTCCTTCAGAATGGACTGGTTGGATCTCCTTGCTGTCCAAGGGACTCTCAAGAGTCTTCTCCAACACCACAGTTCAAAAGCATCGATTCTTTGGTGCTCAACCTTCTTCACAGTCCAACTCTCACGCCCATACATGACTACTGGAAAAACCATAGCCTTGACTAGACGGACCTTAGTCGACAAAGTAATGTCTCTGCTTCTGAATATGCTATCTAGGTTGGTCATAACTTTTCTTCCAAGGAGTAAGCATCTTTTAATTTCATGGCTGCAGTCACCATCTGCAGTGATTTTGAAGCCCAAGAAAATAAAGTCTGACACTGTTTCCACTATTTCCCCATCTATTTCCCATGAAGTGATGGGACCGGATGCCATGATCTTCGTTTTCTGAATGTTGAGCTTTAAGCCAACTTTTTCACTCTCCTCTTTCACTTTCATCAAGAGGCATTTTAGTTCCTCTTCACTTTCTGCCATAAGGGTGGTGTCATCTGCATATCTGAGGTTATTGATATTTCTCCTGGCAATCTTGATTCCAGCTTGTGTTTCTTCTAGTCCAGCATTTCTCATGATGTACTCTGCATAGAAGTTAAATAAGCAGGGTGACAATATAGAGCCTGGACCTACTCCTTTTCCTATTTGGAACCAGTCTGTCATTCCATGTCCAGTTCTAACTGTTGCTTCCTGACCTGCATACAGATTTCTCAAGAGGCAGGTCAGGTGGTCTGATAGATTACCACTAATTAATTCTAGAACATTTTCATCACCTCTTCTCTCCCCACCACAAAAAGCCCCCTACCCATTCAGTCACCCCCTTGACTTCTCCCCAGCACTTGACAATGACTGATCTACTTTTTCTCTCTATGGATTTTCCAGTTCTGGACGTTTCCTGTAAAGGGAATCATGCAGTTTGTGGCTTTTTAGGTCTGACTGTTTTTGTATGACACATAATATTTTCAAGATTCATCTACATTGTAGTGTGTATCAGTATTTTACTCCTTTTTAATGACTCAGTAATATTCCATTGCTTTTATATACCACGTTTTGTCTATCCATTCATCATTTGGGGTAATGACCTACTTTGTGCCTATTACGAATAATGCTGCTGTGAGCGATTGTGTACAGGTTTTTGAATGAACATGTATTTTAATTCCCTTCTGACAAATTTTGTTCTTATTCCATGCATACACATTTAAAATCATTAAAACTGCCTGATTTGACCCTTTTATCTTTATGAAATGTCCCTCCTTATCTCTACTAGATTTTTGCCTTGAAAATCTACTTTGTCTGATCCATTAGCTTTCTTTTGATTACTGATTATATAGTATATCTCTTCATAATTTTACTCTCAACTTATCTCTATCGCTATATTTAAGATACCCCTCTTATAAACGTGGATTAGAAATATTCAGTCTTTGTTTTTTAACTAGAATATTTATTATGCTATGCCTAGTGTGTTTCCTGATATGTTAAATAGATTTGAGCTTAAATGGTCCATCTTACTATTTACTTTCCCCTGGTTCTCCCTTTCTGTGCCCTTTTTTCTGTACTCTTTTGCCTTCATTTGCATTAAGGTTTTGTGATCTGTGTATTATTAGCTTGTGCGGTATGCATTCTTTTCCCCTAGTGGTTACCCTAAATTACAACATACATTCTTGACTCACTCAAGGCTGTTACAAGAGAATCCTTCTACCACTTTCTGGACAATCCCAAGAGTTTAGAACTCTCTCACCTTTTCTGCCTGTGATGCTCTCTATAATGAGTTTCAATTCTTGCTGCATGATAAACCATAACAGACATCATTGTTAATGTTTTATAGAGTCCGTGCTCATTAGGTTTATCCCCATCTTTACCTTTTGTTATTCTTCATTTGTTACTTTGTTGTTACCCTTGGTCCCTTCCTGCATTTCTACCCATTAATCTAGGTTCATTCACCTTCTCCAGAAACTACCTTTGGAATTGTTCTGTAGAATAGTGTTAACTATATTTAAAAGTACCTTTAGTATTTTCCTTCCAGTGCAGATCTTCTGGTGACAGAATGAGTTTTGGTTTGCCGAGAGGTCTCTATTGTGTTTTCATTTTTGAAAGAAATTTTTGGGAAGTCAGGAATTCCAGAGTACCACAGCTTCCCCCACTCCCTCTGCCCCCAGCCTTTGGAAGATGTCATTAGCTTTCACTACCTGTCAGCTCTGTGCTGTTCTTAAAGTTTTCTTTCCGCTTTGGGTTCCAGCAATTGTATTTTGATCTGCCTAGGTATATATTTCATTATATTTATCCTGTTTGGGGTTCAGAACACATCTTGAAATCTGGGACATAGTATTTTTCATCATAGCTTCTACCTTTTTTTTTTCATCTCCCTCTGCGACTCTAAGGATGTGTGTTAAAGTCTTATCACTATCTCTAAGACTTTGTGTTTTCTGTTCTTTTGGTTCTTCAAGATTTAGTATGAGTTTTTTACTGACTTATCTTCACCCCATTACTTTTACTCTCTTTTGTTTTGTGTTTGTTTGATTTCATTGTTGTTTTCTTGGCCACATCGTGCAGCATGTGGGGATCTTAGTTCCCAGACCTGGGATTGAACCTGCAGCCCCCTGCACAGGAAACGAAGAGTCTTAACAACTGGACCACCAGGGAATTCCTTTCAACTGAGTTCTTAATTTCAGCTATTGTAATATTCAGTCCTATAGTTTTTAACTGATTTTTAAAATAGTTTATAGTTCTCAGATATAATGTTCCATCCTGTCATCTATTTTCTTCAATATATTTTAATATTAAATTCTTTTTCTTCAATAGTCCACATCTGCTACTTCCAATATCTGGTTTTTCTGTAAATATGTTCCTTTTGTTTTTGGTCAATTGATCTGATCTTCTGTTGTGCCTGGTAGTTTTTGATTGAATGGTAGCCTCTTAAAAAAAATGAAGGATTGAAGAAATGTAAAGACTCTGGATATTCCTTCAGAAAGAATTTATTTTTGCTTCTGAGAAAGGTAAAGTTGAAATAGTTTGACTCTGGGTTTTAGTCCTGGTGAGATTTAGTCTGTTTCTGGTTAGCATTGATTTTCAGGTTCTTGCTCTTGCCTGGAAAATCCCATGGATGGAGGAGCCTGGTAGGCTGCAGTCCATGGGGTCTCGAAGAGTCGGACACGACGGAGCGACTTCCCTTTCACTTTTCACTTTCATGCTTTGGAGAAGGAAATGGCAACCCACTCCAGTGTTCTTGCCTGGAGAGTCCCAGGGACGGGGGAGCCTGGTGGGCTGCCGTCTATGGGGTCGCACAGAGTCGGACATGACTGAAGTGGCTTAGCAGCAGCAGCTCTTCAGGAACTTTAACTAGAAACCTATTTTATAAAAGTTCTTAACAGCCAATCCTTTTAGAGGCCCCCAGCCTCTAAGGTGTGATTCTGCTGGAAGCTCCGCCCACTTTTTCAGCCTTCTAGACTCTTTTTAGGAATTGGCAAGTGCCTAGAGTAGGTGAGAAGACCTTGGTGTCCATTTCATCTCTCTGGACTTCATTTCTCTCCAGGATCTTGGGCCCTCAAGTCCTCACTGCCTTGGTAGCTCTCTGATACATTCAGACAGATTTAAGGAAAAAGAAACCTCAGGCTTTTAAGCTACTCTCAGCAGGAGGGTTAGTCTGATGCCAGTGAGTCTGCCATATTCAGAGGAGAGGCCCAACTGTGGCTTCCTTATTATTTTTATTATTTGAAAATCCTCTAAAGAAAGATATCATCCTGAGGCCAGGAGCCATCTGACAGGTTCTGTGAAGTGGCTCCTCAAGGCAGGAGGTGGCATTTACGGAGCGTCTTTTATGTGCAGATCACGCACTGTATCTGTTGCAGGAAACAGTTTCAAGACACAAGGAACCTAGGGCTCTCTGGAGGTTCCCTCCCCGCCATTGTTCTTTTGCCTTTTCCTGCTACACATTTCTAAAGCTCTTCTGGATGTGGCTACCTAGATGTCCCATAGGCTCCTCTAGCTTGAGATAGCCCAAGATGACATGATCACCTGTGCGTGGTCAACTTGGCCTCACTGCTGCCCTTTTCTCAGTTCTGTGCTTTGCAAAAGAAGTCAAGAACCTCATTGTACAGAATCTTCTTCCCTATATGGTTCTGAGTTAGAGTGTGGCTTTACCTGAGATATATAATGTAACTTGAGACTCTCTTCTCCATCCTAGAGCTGCTGACCTAGTGCATACCTATGTCACTGTCTGTCCTGATTGCTTAGGCAGCCTCTTTTTGGATGTATCAGTCAGGGGCCAATCAGAAGACAGAAAGCACACAGTCATTTGAATATAAGGCATTTAATATAGAGAATTACTAACTTTAATGGGGGGGTTGACATAATGGATTAGTTAATAAGAAGTAATCTCCTATAAAGAATATAGAAATAGCAGATCTAAGGCATAGCCACCACCAAAGGGCTGAGATAGAGCACCCAAGGAAGAGACCCCCTTCTGCCCCCGCTCCATCCCCGGCTGAAGTATGGACCTTGGAAATGACATGGCTGTGGCCCCCCTGGATGCAGAGAAGTCTCTGAGATGCCATATAGACAGAATGTTCTAGAAATATGCCCTCTAGGGTATTAGATAGATAGCTAGATATTTCTAGCTGTCACAGAGAGATGGAGGCACTGCTGCATTTGCTGGGGGAAGGCATGGGAGAAGCTGCTGGCTGCTAAATGCTATTGACCATCACCATATGCTTCTGGATCTGGGTGCGGGAGAAGCCATGTGAACTGCCAGAGCCAGATACCCAAGAAGCCGCTACAGGAGCCTTCTTAAGAGGAGCTCCCCAGAGCAGAAGGAGAGCCCCATGTCTACCTCTGTAGCACCCCATAGCGACAAAGCATGACATTGCACTAGCTGCCGAGGGGAAAAGATTTCAAAGGGCCAAACGCCAGGTGTGAAGAGCAGGCAACAAATAGACATCTGGGAGCCAAAAGCAGCCACAGACTGTCATTCTACCATCACTGTGAAGGGCAGCATAACCGGTTGGTTAAGAGTATTGAATCTGGAACCAGGAGTCCTGGGTTCAAATTTCAGCTCTGACATTTACTATTAGTGTAATTTTCAGAGACTTACGTACTGTGTCTCAGTTTCCTAACTTGTAAAAACAGAGTAGTAACAGTACTGTCCTTGTTGGATTGTTATGCTAAGTGAGTTGATACTTACAAAGTGCTTAGAAAAGTAAGCAATATACCAGATCTATACATTGCCAGGATTGCTCACACTCCTTTTCAAATAGCACATCCTTCAAATTGCAGCCAGGATGACCTTTTGATACCTACCTGTTGTAGGTGTGAATTGTAACCTATGATATCCTGGTGCAAGACATCCTCTTCCTTTATTCTTCTGTGCTGGAGGCAGACACAAGGAGTAAATGTTGCCTTAACAACTCACCATGTTCACACTGCAAAAACTAGAAATATGGCTATGTAACTAACTATTGCCTAAACATTACGTTTCTTGACTCCCCATTACTTTCCAGACAGAGTCTAACTTTCTTTTCCTGGATTTAAGATTCTTCATGCTCTGTTCCCCTCAGCTCCCTCCAGTGCCCTGGCTCAGGTCTTCACTTTCATCTTTCTAAACACTGACGTTCGCTACCTTATACTCCTATCAGCTTGTGTCTCTCTTTCCCACATTTGCCTATTTTGCTCCCCTCTTCTGGAATACCATTCCCTCCTCCTCTTTCCTTTTTGACTTTCAGGAAGCTCAAGCACCAGGAAGCCTTCCACCACACCCCCACCAAGGTGGTTGCCAGATTTCCCAGTGTCATTGTTTCCAAATCGTCTGCTAAGTGAAGAGAGGTGCTTCTGTGCCTGGCTCCCTGACTAAAGTTGGAGCCGCTCGGGGTCTCTTGCATGTGACTCCTGTTGGCATGCCCTGTGCCTCAGCACAGCCCCCTGCATCTGCGTGGGCTGTGCATTCCATCTCTCTAGAGCTGCTGCCTGCAGAGCTTTGCCCTTCCTGCCCCACTCTTCACCAGGGCCCCGAGCACCAAATCGAGTCCCGCGTAGGCGAGCAGTATTGCGCCCTCCAGCTCCAGACAGTTATTGCCACGTCTATTTAGAGCTGCCGTTACGCTGACCAGCCTCTCCCAAGCCCTTTGTCAGGTGGGTGAGGAGTGACTGAAAGTGCTTTAGAATCAAGCCTCATTTCTTTGTTGTTTTCTTTTACTTAGTTTTTTTTTTTTTAAATAATATACAGTAGGTCTTTGATGGTTATCTATTTAAAATACAGCAACGTGTACATGTCTATCCCAAACTCCCTAACTATCCCTTCGCCTCATCCTTCCTCTACCCTAGAAACCATAAGTTCGTTCTCTGAGACTGTGAGTCTGTTTTGTAAGTAAGTTCGTTTGTATAAGTTCGTTTGTATAATTTCTCTTTAGATTCCACATTTAAGGGATGGCATACAACTTTTCCTTCTCTGTCTGACTTCACTTGGTGTGACAGTCTCTGGGCCCATCCGTGTTGCTGCAAATGGCAATATTTCGTTCTTTTTAGTGGCCGAGTCATGTTCCCTCGCATATGTATCTACCACATCTTCTTTATCCATTCCTCTGTCGACGGACATTTATCAAACCTCATTTTGTAATCAGGGATGCCAGTTTCTAATTGTCCCCTACTCAGGGAGATCTCAGAAGTAGGGCTGGGAGAGGGGAAAAAAAAGAAGGACACAGGCCTACGATGCAACTAACGACTTTAATTGGAGGCGGCTCCTAGTGATTTTTCCAGGAGCTGGTGGCACAGGGATGGCTCAGACATCGCCTCCTCCTCCGGGAGTTTCTGAATCAGTCTTCATGGTCCCTGTTTGCCACCCTCTTCCTCCTGGAGACACTCTAGTGACCGTGCAGCCTCACACGCACGTGAGAGGCTGCCATCTACACAAATCAGGGTCTCCCAGGAACATATTTCTTCAGCACAAAATTGTTGAAGTGATGGTGATGACGATGTTGGTATCTTGTTGACATATTATTTCTTTGAGGGTCAGCATTCAGATCTGAAAGAGTGTAGGAAAATATAAAGGCTTTGAATTACATGTGAATAAATGGTCTTGGTCATATCCTCCTTGGGATATTTGCATATTATTAGTGACTTTAAAAAAATATTCTGCTTTCTTGAGCTACAGATAACCTCAAACTGGGTTAAGGAATTGAGATCTTAGAATTTCTTTGTCACTTCAGCACAGCCTGTCTGGCCCTGACTCTGACGTATACACAGTTACCATCTATTGAGTGCCTAGGTGGGGCCGTAGTCTAGACATTTATATATGTTGCTTCATTTCATCTTCCTAACAGCCTGAAAAGCAGGTGGTATATTGCCATGATCCTCATTTTGCAGAGAAGATGCTGAAGCTCAGAGAGAGATTCAGAGACATGCACAGTAAGTAGCTGAGACTGAGCTCAGACTGGTGTGTAGGATTTAAATTGGTCATCAGTTCAGTTCCTCAGTCGTGTCCAACCCCTTTCAACCCCATGAACCGCAGCACGCCAGGCCTCCCTGACCATCACCAACTCCCAGAGTCCACCAAAACCCACGTCCATTGAGTCGATGATACCATCCAATCATCTCATCCTCTGTCATCCCCTTCTCCTCCTGCCCCCATTCCCTCCCAGCATCAGGGTCTTTTCCAATGAGTCAGCTCTTCTCATCAGGTGGGCAAAGTATTGGAGTTTCAGCCTTAACATTAGTCCTTCCAATGAACACCCAGGACTGATCTCCTTTAGGATGGACTGGTTGGATCTCCTTGCAGTCCAAGGGACTCTCAAGAGTCTTCTCCAACACCACAGTTCAAAAGCATCAATTCTTCGGCACTCGGCTTTCTTCACAGTCCAACTCTCACATCCATACATGACCACTGGAAAAACCATAACCTTGACTAGACTGAACTTTGTTGGCAAAGTAATGTCTCTGCTTTTTAATATGCTATCTAGGTTGGCCATAACTTTCCTTTCAAGGAGTAAGTGTATTTAATAACTGACGTAGTTTTTAGCTGTGCTGTTACAGGTTTGAGTAAAAAAAAAATCCCCTACCACACCCCCAAAAGGCTTGAAAGAAATCTGAAATGACCCAGAGCAGAAGCTGGGTGGGGAGTCAGAAGTCCAGAGAAATGATTCGGTGTTTTTACCAAAGTGCCACAACACCCATGTGTGGAACCTACCGAAGGTCCGTGGGTGATGCTGTTGGCAGGCATTTTGACCGTGGCAGCTACCCGTGGTGGAAGCCCCCTCGTCGGGGCAGCAGCAACAGAAGATCCTTGACACCATGCTTTGGTGGGCGGTGGGAAGAGGAAAGGGCACTGTGGTGTCTGGCTCTGGGCCTCAATCCCAGAAGCCCATTGTTATTTAAGCAGTGGGTCATACTGGACTAGCTTCCCCCAAGATATCATGCCCCTCTTCTCTCCCAAACCTCCTGTGGCTCCAGCAGATCCAGGCCCTTTTCTGCCCAAAATTCACTTAATCATGGGCAGTACTGCTTCTGCTCTGCCAGTCTTTACCACGTGTGTGTGTGCTCAGTGGCTTCAGCTGAGTCTGACTCTTTGAGACCCCATGGCCTGTAGCCCGCCAGGCTCCTCTGTCCATGGGGATTCTCCAGGCAAGAATACTAGAGTGGGTTGCCATGCCCTCCTCCAGGGGATCTTCCCGACCCAGGGAGGGAACCCTTGCGCTCCTGCTTCTCCTGTATTGGCTGGCGAGTTCTTTACCACTAGTGCCACCTGGGAAGCCCAGTCTTTACCCCAGGGTTGCCTTATTGAAATCAGCAGATCTTAGAGTCTGGCCCAGTTCTCTGGACAAGGCTGTTTCCTAAATGAATAGAAGACTACAGCCAGAGAAATCCAGTCCCTTCTCTGCCGGGACTTGTGGCAGCGCCCACAGGCCAGCCCATGCTTAGGGGTCAGATCTGTCTTCTGCTTTCTTGGTCTGTGCTCTTGGGTGGATTTTGTAATCTCTTTGAGCCTCACTTTCCTTCCTGGAAAATACCAGTGTTGAGTGGTACCCACCTTAAAGGAGTAAGTGACTAGCTATGCACGGTGACCACTGGGTTGGCAGGTGCACATAGATGCTGGCTCAGTGCACATTCTTTTTCCAGTCCCTCTGGAATAGGTAACACAGCTCAGCCTTGCTCCTTCAGTTCTTGCTTCCCTCACTCACCTGCTCAGTAGCTCTGAGTCCAGGCTCCCGTCTATAACAGGAGGCACTTGGGCTGCACCTTCATCTCCAAGGATCCCTCTGGCTCTGATGACACAGGCTGCAAGTCCTTTTCTCAGTCCCAGTTTCTCCTTTCTTTCTCTCAGATGCCTGGTCATCTCCTGCCCTTGCTCCCTCTGGGAATTTCCCTCTGGTCAAAGCCCCACTCTGGGAATTTCCGTCTTGGTGGCTGTCTTTACTAACGTCACGCTGGCTTCATTTCCTGGCCTCACCCATGAGCACCAGCTCCCCACCCCTCCCAGACAGCACCATCTCTCACCTGGATTATTACAGTGGCCTCCTGGCCTCTTCCAGCCCAGTCTCCATTAGTGTCAACACAGCTGAGAGTGTAACTCTGATCGTGTCACCCCTCTGCTCCTTGGCTTCTCATGTCAGGCAGAGGAAAGGCTGAAGTCCTTCTCTGGGACTTCACTCAAAAATTTACAGTCTCACTGCTACCCCTGAGGTCTCCTCCCATCCTTCCTTTATCCAGCTGCACCCAGCACCCCACCACGACTGCGTTTGCACATGCTGCATGCTCCACCTTTGGCCTGCAACGCCCTTCCTTAGAGATCTGCAAGCTCACCCCTCCCTCCTTCAAGGCTGTGCTTAAAGGTCATCTTTCTAGTGAGGTCTTCTGGCCAAGTCACCTGAATTATTTACCCTTTTAAATGGCCCTCCCCTGGCATTCCCTGTTCATTCTTCTGCAGAGCCCTTGGTGCATTCAAACACATCCGAGAGTTTATCTGCATGGGCTTCTTCCCAGGGGAAATCCTGGCTGGGGTGGGGTGGGTGTGGTGTTCCTTTCACTACCAATGACAGCCTCTAGATGGAAGCAGGAGCTAAAGAAAAGGGCCCTTGGTTTGCCCTCAGTGGGCTGTGAACTTCGGGTCTCCCGTGACCCCACAGCACTTCAACCAGAAGGAGAAAGATCAGTGAGGTCAGAGAGGAAGACTCCTAGAGCTGCAGGAGCCCTTAGGGGTCATTCAACACAGGTGGGGCGACTGGGACCCAGAGAGAAACAGTGGGGTCATGGGAAGAGTGATGGCGTCTGCTTCCGGGGCAAAGTGGGCAGGTGCCTAGGAGTGACGGGGATGTTGTCCCTTTAAATACAGAAAAGCGCTCTTCCTGCTCTCAGGTCCAACCTTTGAGCCCCTCTCACCTGCAGCTGGCAGAGCAGAGATGGGACTGTCTGTGATGTCACAGAGCCTGAGAACCAGGGAATGTTGGGGACAGAAGGGTTTGACTGGACCACAGAGCTAAAGAAGGGGAGGAGGGTTACTGACCCTCTCTCCCCTTGTCCTTCCCTCGGCTCACGATGTGGTGTTGTCTGCCATGTTCATCAGGCTGGCTGGGGCGGCTCTGCCTCATGTAGCCCCTTCCTTGGAGTAGGTTGCTGGGGCATGTTCTTCCCGGGGATTCTAGAGGCACGAGACAGCAAGCCCCACTGTGAAAACACATTTCTAAGCTTCTGTTGGTATCCCATCTACTAGGTTTCCATTGGTTAAAGCAGGTCATATGATGAAGTTCAAAGTCAAGGGGGAGGAAAGGACACTTCACCTAAGAAGACTTGGCTAAGAAAGGTGAAGAACTGGCTAATAGTTTGCTGTGCCACAGGTAGATGCCATTGCTGTACCCATTTTACAGACGAAGAAACTGAAGCACAAGATTTATTAGGTATCTTGGCTAAAGTGACACTGCTAGTAATTGGCAAGTGAAGTGATCAGAGGTGGAATTTTTAAAGGTTCAAATCGCTTTACAATGGGTTGTACCGTTTTAGTTCCTTCTCTGCTGGGGTGGCAATGCTGCTGCTGCTTCCCCTCCTGTCTTAGCCTCTGTGCTATCATGGCAGTGACCAATGTAACAAGAAATATGCAAAATTTATATGAAGAACATTGAAAAATAGCCCCGAGAAATAAAAAAATAGGTTTGAACAAATGAAAGTGAAGTGAAGTTGCTCAGTCATATCCGACTCTTTTGCAACCCCATGGACTGTAGCCTACCAGGCTCTTCAGTCCATGGAATTTTCCAGGCAAGAATACTGGAGTGGGTTGCCATTTCCTTCTCCAGGGGATCTTCCCAACCCAGGAATCGAACCATGGTCTTCCGCATTGTAGGCAGACGCTTTACCATCTGAACCAAAAAGCCATTTGTATGTGGATGGGAGGAGTCAAAATTATAGAGGTGTCAGTTCTCCCTTTGTTAATTTATATTTTTTTCCTAGGTTAATTTTAAAATTTAGTACAGTCACAATAAAATATTAATTTTTTTCTTTGTTTTTTTTTGGCTGCACTGCACAGCATGTGGGGGTCTTAGTTCCCCAACCAGAGATCAAACTTGTGTCCCCTGCTTGGGAAACACAGTCCTAATCACCGGACTGCCAGACAATTCCCCCAAAATATCAGTATTTTTTTTAATGGATCTAGACAAATAGATACTAATGTTTATATTTTTTTCAAAATGGAGGAATGTGGGGAGGGAGATAGGAGGGAGGTTCAAAAGGGAGGGGATATGTGTATACCTTTGGTTGATTCATGTTGAGGTTTGACAGAAAACAAAATTCTGTAAAGCAATTATCCTTCAACTAAAAAATGAATTTTAAAAAATGGAGGAATAAGACAAGGTGGTACCAGACCGACTTACAGTGGAATAAAATAGAAATTTAAGAGAGAAACCAAAATACATATAGAATTTTTGTACACGAGGATAAAGGAGTCATCGCAAATGATTGGGCCAAAGATGGTCTTTCAAATAAATGTCCAAAAAGATATGGATCCATACCTAATATATATAATGAAAAATGTGAAACGGAACAAGGATCTAGATGTAAGAAATAAAGGCACACAACATGTAACAAACATGGATGAACTCCTCTGTAAACTGAATGTACCGGTAACGGGGAGGGGAAAGAGGAGGTACACAGTCCGGTGACGTCACCAAAGACTTTAATTGGAGGCAGCTCCTCCCAAGTGGCTTTTTGGGGTCTCAAGTGACTCTTGCTGGCGGCACAGCGTTGGCTCAGACGTCTTCTCCTCCTGGAAGGGAGTTTTCGAATCAGTCTTCATGGCCTTGGTGCACCGCCCTCTTACTCCTGGAAACTCTCTGCAGCTGCTCAGGCTCCAAGACCTGCGAAGGGGCTGCCGTCTAGAATGATCAGGGCCTCCCGATGAGGCATGGTTGGTACGGCCAGTGATCCTGGGAGTAGCGGCTGAGCCTTCTCTTGTGAAACCCTCTTTTGGAAACTTCTGAATTTACATCTGAAAGGAGGAAGGGAAGAAGAACCCTGAGCGAAGCCTCTGCTTTGGGCCTGGATGGACTGTTCCGGCCACCGCCATCCCTGGTCAGTATCAGATTCTGGAATAGTCTGTGAGTCATGTGCCGCCTCTACCCCCTCCCCACCCCCGGTCTGGAACGTGTTGGTACTCTTATCGGAGCATTCAGTGACAGCAGTTTATCTTGTGAAAGGCAGTGGCCTAGAAAATAGAACTGGGCCCATCCTGGTTCTGACATTACCACCACTCTGCTGAGCTTACCCACTCCAGTGTTCTTGCCTGGAGAATCCCAGGGACGGCGGAACCTGGTGGGCTGCTGTCTATGGCGTTGGACAGAGTCGGACACGACTGAAGCGACTTAGCAGCAGCAGCAGCTGCTGCGCTTTGGGAAAGCCCCTTCCCACTCGGGACTGAAGCCTCCTCTATACAATCAGAGATGGGTTTTTAAACTATGCACCATGGAACCAGCCCTGTTGGGGTAGGGGAGGTAGTGGGGCACCCAGACACTCATGCCCAATTCAAGTACAGCAGGACCTCTCTGATTTTTTATAGAAATTGGACTTTGAGATTTTGGTTGCAAGGAGGGTTTAGCTGTTATGAGAATTTTTTTGTTTGTTTGTTTCAAATATAGAATCTTGATATGTAATTGATGTCCTTTATAATTCTATGTATTTTATTAAATGCATATAAATCCATTACTCTGAGAAGGGGGTTGGCAGCCTTTTCGTTGTTGTTTTCACTGTGCCCTGTGGCATGTGCGTGGCATGTGGGATCTTAGTTTCCTGACTAGGGATCAAACCTGTGCCCCCTGCATTGGACGTGTGGAGTCTTAACCACTAGACCGCCAGGGAAGTCCCTGTTGCGAATTCCTCTGAAGTGACTGGGCTGCAGGACCTTCACTTCTCAACAGCCAGCCGGATGGGGTGGTTGTGAGCTATGTGAGGTCACCTGAGCACAGTGTCTGTGTGCATCAAGGGAGCCACGTTTCTTCTTCCTGGATATGGCTACAGTCCAGGACTCAGAGGCGTCTTCCCCTACCTGGAGACTCTCAATGCACAAGCATTTTTGGGTGTGTTTATCTGCCATGTATCTGGTTGAGTTTGGAGGAATGCCACTCATGTAGGCCCTGCCCTCCTGGAACTTACCATCTGGAAGCACACACTGTACACATATAAGACAATGCCACGGGGACTTAGAAGGGAAGTACGGACATATATTCTTTCCTCTCGGGGCTCCTGCTCCTCATGTAATTCCCAGCTCAGAGGATCATACAGGCAGGTCTTTCCCTGGGCTCTGTCTGATGTGTTCTAGAATGTGACTGCAGCAAACTAAAGGGAGGAGTCCCACCACTCCTGTCATCCCACGGAGCTCAGTATCAGACTCGGGTTTGGACATGAGGACAAGGCTCCCTACCCCAGAGGTTCCTGGTCAGCGTTAGGGCCCCAGTTTCGAACTCAGCATACTCACTGCTGCTGAAACAAGAAGTTGTCTTTTCTGAGGGGAGCGTGGCTTTCCCCAGACTCATGCAGGGTGCTGCATCACTGTGCTTGAGGCTTTGTCTGTTGAGCTCATCCTTCTGCACACCTGGAAATGGTAATTCCACGTGGTCATGTGGGGTGCTCAGAGGAGTTCACGGGGGCCAAAGTGTTTTGCCAACTCTGGAGCGTGCACATGGACCAGTGGCGATGGTTGTGGAATAAGCTGTACCTGAATCAGCATCTCTAGTATTCTGAGATCTCCCCCCTCATAAACAGGTACTGGATTCAAAATATGTATTTCTTTACAGGCAAAAAGTACTTTTCCCCTTTTATAAGTATAATTCATATACATTATACAGAAGCTTAGGAAATATTGAAGAATATGAAGTAGGAAAAAAATGCCCCAACTACCACTCCCTTCAGATATGATCACAGTTCCAGGGTTTGCCTATGGATGTTTTTACAAAGTTGGACCATAAAGAAGGCTGAGCACTGAAAAATTGATGCTTTCGAACTGTAGTCCTGGAGAAGACTCTTGAGAGTCCCTTGGACAGCAAGGAGATCAAACCAGTCAATTCTAAAGGAAATAAGCCCTGAATATTCATTGGAAGGACTGATGCTGAAGGTGAAACTCCAATACTTTGACCACCTGATGCAAAGAGCTGACTCATTGGAGAAGACCCTGATGCTAGGAAAGCTTGAGGGCAGGAGGAGAGGGGGGCAACAGGGGATGAGATGGCTGGATGGCATCACCAACTGCATGGACATGAGTTTGAGCAAACTCTGGGAGATGGTGAAGGACAGGAAGCCTGGTGTGCTGCAGTTCATGGGGTGGCAGAGTTGGACATGACTTAATGACTGAGCAACAACAATTTTTACGTAGTCCATCACATCCTATATGTTATGCATGCTTTTACTTTACGTATCATAAGTTGTTTTCTTATGTCACTAAGCTTTAAAAAAATGGTTGCATAATATTCTATGGATAATTCAGGATTAATTTAACCAATATTCTATTTTTGGGTGTTTAGACTATTTTCAAATGTCTCTACCATAAACTGTGATGAACGTTGTATATAAGACTTTGTTTTTATATACTCCTAGATTCTTTGAAGTGTAACACAGTCTTGTCAACAGACTAAGCAG
Source organism: Redunca redunca (assembly GCA_006410935.1). Lineage (NCBI taxonomy): Eukaryota > Metazoa > Chordata > Mammalia > Artiodactyla > Bovidae > Redunca > Redunca redunca. The sequence goes on from SJYQ01002968.1 coordinate 39,110, forward strand.
TGTTCTGTAATAAACAGCTCTGTTCTTTTCTAGCTGCCTACCTTGAATAAATTGCTTCACCTCTCTCTGCCTCTGTTTTCAGAACTGCAAAATAATACATTCATTCTGGATAATCAGATCCACTTCTTAGAGTTATTATGGGAGTTAAATAAGATGACTAGTGTTTAAGTTCTGAAACAGTAAGGGACTTACCTGAGCACAGCTGGGTTCCTGTGCCTAGACAGTGCCTTTTGTCTAATAGGGGCTCTGTACTATTATCATCTTGGAAAAAGGAGCTGACACTTTTAAGATTCTTGTTTTTTATCATGAAATTATTTGGTTCATCAAAATCCAATGGAATAAAATCCATGGAAAACCCTGAATGAACTTTTTGGCCAATCCAGTATTCCCAGGGGAAATGTTTTAAAGGCTCCTAGGTATGGATTTCTGGCAAAATATGTCATGAGAATTTTTCTCCTGCCATTGAACTGCCATGTCTCCCAGTAGGACCATGCCACCACTCACCACTCAACTGTGTGTTAGTCCTAGCTTTGCCTGATCTTGACAATAATGCATTTTTTTTTTTTGGTCTGAAATCGCTGATTTTGACCCCCAGTCTTTTCCACTATGACCTTTTGTCCTGGATCATTAAGAAGGATATAATTACAAACTGAAGGGCAGGATGCCTTCTCTCTCTATTCCCTCTTATACCTGATAGTCTTGGAAACCATATGTTCCATATCCCTGGGCTAAAGGTGAAAAATAATATGTAACAGACTTTGCACGAGCAAGAAATACACTTTTGTTTTGTAAACTATGGAGATTTAAAGGCGTGTTTGTGGTAGCAGCAGAGCCTATCTTCTCCTGACAGATACATTATACTATAGTCTCCATTTGTTGACTTTTGTTGAATTCCTACTCTGTGCAAGCCCTGTGCTTTTTGCTTCTATACATTCCCTCTTTTAACCCTCCCAGTGATTCTGAAAAGCAATAATACAGTATAAGTATCCCTATTTTACAGGTAAGGACACAAGCTCGGAGTGAGAGGGTAATTGACTTGTCCATTTCTGTAGCAGAGCTCATTGAATTTAGCCTCAGCCCCAAAGGCAGGGCTCTTATTGTTGATTTGTTTATAAAAAACAAACAAACTGTTATAAAAAATTATAAAAAGCTGTTTATAAAAAATTAAGTTTATTTATTTTTAATTGAAGGATAATTGCTTTATAATATTCTGTTGGTTTCTGCCAAACATCAACATGAATCAGTCATAGGTATACCTAAGGCAGGGTTCTTAAGCACTATCTTTATAGTCTTTAGACAAGCGATTCTCAAACTATGATATACATTCAGATTTCCCTGGGGGGTCATATTAAAATAATGGTTCTGATTGGCAGGTCTGGAGTAGGGTCTGAAAGTTCAGTTCTAACAAACTCCCTGGTATGCTGATGTTGCTAGTCCAAGCATCCCACTGTAAGTATCAAGATTTTAAGTGCTATTGTTTATCAGTTTGGTTACTTAGCTGGTCAGTCTTCACCTCATTTAAGGTTGGCATTATTCACTCAAAAGCTGAAGGAAATCTGAGGGCATCTCAGCAAAAGGGGGATGAGTAATATGAGGTCTCCCGAGGCTGGGCAGGGTATTCTTGCCTGGTACCTACCATGCTTCGACAGCTGAAGCTTTTGGGTTTGATTGGGGATCTTGGAGTCTTCTGCAGCATCGGGTTTCTCACAGCATTTGCAGCAGAAAGAGAAGATCTTCGAGGCCAGGTTTTGGTGAGCTGCTAATATGAAGAAAAGGAATGGGGATCCTTGGGTTCCAGGGCCTGAATTCCAGATGCCCCGTTGGAAATTCACTGTGATGGTGGGGGTGGTCATATAGGCTCAGCTCCCCCAAGGTATAATAGCCTTCTCCTTTCCCAAATCTTTTGTAGCTCCCCCATGGAGCTACAGTGGGGAGCATAGTGGTTCTCTTAAAGTCATTTTCCCTATTTTATACAAAATTTTCTTACCCATGGAAAGGAGTTGAAGCCTCTATTCTTTCAGCTTTGCTTGCGGGGCTGCCTTATTGAATCAGCTGATCTTTGAGCCCAGTTCCTCGGGCAGGGCTGTTTCCTAAATAAACATAAGACTGGTGGGTGAAAAGTGCTCATGCTCCAGGTCGGACCTCACTGCAGCAAAATGCTGGGCCATGCAGAGATGCACAGAAACGTGTTTGCAGACCTGTATTCTATTCTGTTTCTAGGTGTGGGTTCCTTAACTTTCTAGAGCCTCACTTTTGTCCTGTGAGAAATGGGAATCGCAGTGCCTGCTTTGCAAATGTAAAGGTTTAAACATACACTAAGTGACCTCTGTGGCGCTGGGTACTCAAAGTGCCTGGTCAATGGTCATTCCCTTCATGTAGCTCCTTGGCTACAAAACTATTCTGCCGGTCCAGGTCGCAGGAGAACGTGGTGATGAAGCACACTCTTACTAACTTGCTGTGTGGCTTTGAGTAAGTCCCTGCTTCTCTGTTTGTCTCAGGCTCCTCACCAGTAATAAGAGGAAGTTAGGTTGCATGATCACTTCAAGCATCTTCCTAGTTTGGACAGTCCAGAAAAAGGCCTTGTTTTAAAGTTCTTTCATTATGAACCAACTTTTCCAGGTTTCTGAATGCTTCCTGTTCTCCTTTCCTTTTCAGTGGTAAAACCCCCCTGTAGAAAATTCTTCTCATGGTATTAGTTAGGTGTCCCTCGCAATACTCAATTCAGTAGATAAGTTGTCTCATTCGTAGGCATTTCTGTCTCACTTTCTCCATTGTGATACCAAACAGGTCACCCTGAATTATGGCAATAGCTTTCTATTAGTAAAGTGAAAGTGAAAGTTGCTCAGTTGTGTCTGACTCTTTGCAACCCCATGGACTATACAGTCCAAGGAATTCTCCAGGCCAGAATACTGGAGTGGGTAGCCTTTCCCTTCTCTGGGGGATCTTCCTAATCCAGGGATCGAACCCAGGTCTCCTGCAGTGCAGGCGGATTCTCTACCAGCTGAGTCACAACTGACTTCTTAATAATGAATACAAAAATCTTTAACTTCCTGCACATAAACTATTCAATATGTTGATAGCATCCTTTATATACTGTGGCTAGATACCCTTAGCAGACTAAACATATACAGATGTCTCCATTATGTGGGATCCTTGGACCAAGAAGCGTACTTTCTGGGCCCATGTAGACTCCAGTGTTCTTGCGTGGAGAATCTCAGGGACGACGGAGCCTGGTGGGCTGCTGTCTAAGGGGTTGCACAGAGTCAGACACGAATGAAGCGACTTAGCAGCAGCAGCAGCAACCTCAATCTCTGATAATCCTTTGGATCTGCTGCCAAGTGACTTTTCTCTCATAATTTGAGTTGTGACATATTTCACTGACTCTTTAATGAATTTATTTTCTTAGGATTTATAAACAAATGGAAGTTATTATGAGGCAATCGGATCTTTTGTTTTGGAGATGCATCATTTAGCAAATGCGCTTGCCATTAATACAGATTCTTCTTCTGCTTGCTGTAGTTTCAGTTCTCTTCATCTGCTTATATAAACTCTTGCTTCATGGGGTTTTTCTCTGTTCTAGATTACTGCATGTATGTGAGTGTAGAAGGCAGTGCTTCATAGGAGGGAATGAAGGCTTTAAGTCTAGCCAGCCACCCCTCCCCCCACTCCCTGTCCCCCGCTGCCCCACCAGGCAGCCCTGGGATCTAATGGTTAGAGGTCTGTTAGACTGGTGGTCAGTTTATAGGAAGGGAATTGCTAAAGTTTTGCCTTGGGTGTCTCCAAACCTTCATAAGCACATCCGTCTTGTTAAAGGGGCTTCCCTGGTGGCTCAGAGGTTAAAGCGTCTATGAATGGTCACTTTTCTCAGGCTGTATTCTGGAGTTAGTGATTTCCAGGGCATAGATCATATGAACTCTTTAAGGTTCTCCTTGGCCAAGAAATTCAAGACGCCATGCAAAGTATAAACTTTTGACTAACTGGCAATGGCACCCCACTCCAGTACTCTTGCCTGGAAAATCCCACGGGCAGAGGAGCCTGGTGGGCTGCCGTTTATGGGGTTGCACTGAGTTGGACACGACTGACGTGACTTAGCAGCAGCAGCAGCAACGTGGGGGAAAATGTTAAAAAGCAGCAGGATGGAAAAGATCAGAAGATTTAAACAACCCATCTATACATAGTTCCTGGGGCTCCCCAGGTGCCACTAGTGGTAGAAAACTCGCCTGCCAATGCAGGAGACATAAGAAATGCAGGTTCGATTGCTGGGTTGGGAAAATCCCCTGAGGAAGGAAATGGCTACCCACTTCAGTATTCTTGCCTGGAGACTCCCATGGACAGAGGAGCTTGGTGGACTACAGTTCATGAGGTCACAAAGAGTTGGACACGACTGAAGCAACTTAGCACACATGCATAATTCCAGAAAATCAAGGGCTTGAGCAGTGTAGAAACAGAAAATATACCACATAAAATTATTTCAGAAGCTATTAAAAAAAACAACAACACGTTTCTCTTAAGGGAAAGGTAGATTGGACAAAGATTCAGAATTGCAAACAAAACCAAGATGAATCAACAGGAGACTGAATAAACTTCAGGACATTCTGGGGTAAACCAACAGCTTAAGGGAAACTTTTCTTCTCTTCTTGCAAAGGACTTAGACCTGAAATGTGGACTCAGAGACAGTAATAAATTGGAATGAGAAATGTCAACTTTGATTTCCAAGTTAGTTTCAAATAGTCCTAAAATGTTAACTAGAAATCAAAATGACTTAAGACCTCCTAGATAAAACAGTTGGTTTCTGAAATAAAAACAGGACCAAAATTTCCTCTGTTCTTAGAGAATATGGATCCTATGTATGAAGATACTTGCATATACTTTGAGCAGAAAGACTATTAGAAGAACTCATGTTCCATTATGGCCAAAGGTCAAATGTCCAGACTTGTCTGGTGATGCCATTCTAAGGAGCTTTAGCACTCAACACCTGCTTGTTCTTCCTCTAAACTTTCAAAGAAAGTTGATGAAAGTGGACAATGATACTGCTTGACTGGTGACATGGTTTATTTCTTGTAGGAATGTCAGAGTCTTCAATGCTAACTGCAACTGGTTTTTTTTTTGATGACTACATGGACCTTTCCAAGTGTCCAGTTCCCTGGTAACCTACTTACACAGTGTTGGAAAGGAAAAATCATCTTTGTGGGGTTATCTATATCCTAGACTTTTGAGGACAGTGAACCCTCCAAAGGATGTGGACAACACAAAGTGCTCATTTTCCTTTACATTTACTGACATAGAACAAAACAGCTCACACCCTAGGGCACAAACAACCAGTTGAAAATCAGTAGCTCACAGGTTTGGATTGTCTTAGTCATCCATTGCCTCTTGTCCAGAGAGTTGAATACTTCTATGCTGCAACTGGCCCGACATATGGTTCTGCAGGTAATTTAAGGATAGAAACAAGACATCAGGCTGGTTGATGCTCAAACTGAACACAGATCCCTGTAAGTGGAAAACTGGAACCGTGTCTTCAAGGAACGTCAGTAACAGTGGTGAAGATCTGTATAATCCTCAAGGGTATCTCCTGCAATTTTGGTTTAGGGAGGGCCAAAAGGGGGCGCTCCTACACTTCTGAGTGAAGACCACTTGCTCTGTAACCTTGGAAACAGATAATCACCAGGACCTGTTTAAACCCTTCAATCTGCTAATGAACTTTTACCTCAATGACTGTTCTCCTGAAAGTAGCAGACAGTAGTTAACACCTTCACGGCTGATGGCCTGCCATCCCCAGGGACGGCTGCCTCTGAAATACCACCTAACCACAAGCTCAGCGCCTTCACAAACCCTTAAAGCACCAGCCATTAGCTTTGCTCAGAGATGTTGTCATCAAAGTGTAGATCTCCCTTGTGTAACTAAATTCAGATTGTGTTCCACACATTGAATGGAACAAAATGGAAATCTCTTCTGCTAAAGCAGCTTATACATAACCAGTGTCTTGAGCATCTGTCTGTAGTAGCAGCTCAGCAGAAATTTTCAAATATAAATTTATCTGAATCTAGCACTGAGGATTTTCATATTTGTACTCCCCAGCAGTTCACTGAAGAGACAGGTAGAACCACTTTCTCCTCTAAGTATTTGTAACTAAGAGTTTTGAATTTTTGAACCCTCTTCAGAAATGGAGAGGCTCTTAGGGAGGGCAGTGTAGCAATTACAAGCACATATTTGGGGGTATAATTCCTAAGGACTCACTACTTATTGGTTATGAAATTTAAAAGATTTTAACTCTCCTGAACCTCTGTTTTCATATCTGTAAGCTGGGAATGATAATAGTATCTACCCTTGAATGTGGTCTTGAGGATTAAATAGTGATGGGAAGTGCTTAGCACAGCTATCTGGCACATTGGAAATGCTCAGTAAGTGTAAAAGCTGATGAAAATGTGGGCTTGATTTGGCTCGGTGGGCTGGGTGTGGTGTTTCTTGCACTGCCAATGCCCTCCTCTAGGTGGAAGCAGGAACTAAAGAAAAGGGCCCTCAGGTTACCCACCCCGCCACCCCTGCCCCCCCCCCCCTGCTGTGAACTTCATGTCTCCAGTGACCCTGGAGCACTTTGACCAGAACAGGAAAGATTCATGAGGTCACACTTCTGGGTGATGAGGAAGACTTCTGGTGCTGGAGGAGCCCGGGGGGTGGGTAGGGGTGGTCATTCAACACAGGTGGGGAGACTGGGACCCAGAGAGACTGGGACCCATCATGGTAAGAGACATGGCCTCTGCTTCCTGGAGCAAAGTGAAAAAATGTGATGGAGATGATGTCCCTTTAAATAGAGAAAAAATACCCGTCCTGCTCTCAGCTCTAATTCTTGAGCCTCACTCACCTGCAGCTGGCAGAGCAGAGATGGGGCTGTCTGTGATGTCACAGAGCCTGGGAACCAGGGAATGTTGGGCACAGGGGGGCTTGGGCTGATGGTCAGTGCAGGGAGGGCGAAGGGTGTCTGCTGATCCTCTCTCTAGTGGTCCTTCCCTCCGTCCACAGTGCCATGCTGTCCTTTGGCGCACTTGGGATGGAAGTCTTGGTGCCTCTTGTGAAAGCTGCTTGAGGATGGCTGGGCAGAAGGGGGCAGTAGAGCTCTGGATGCAGAAGGCCTGGGTCCAGGTTCTGTCTCATACCCAGCTGGGTGGTAACCTTAGGCAAATGCACTGCTCATCTTGGTTTTAAAATGGCAATAATAATAATTATTATTATTATTTAATTGGAAATTATAGTTTTAGGATTAAATGGGATCAGGTAAACATTTAACACATTGCCTAGGTATAGTAAACATTCAAGAAATGGTTGTTGTTAATGATAAGTGCAAAAATAAAGTGGCATTCTCTTCCCAATCTATCTTCTAGGAAAAGGCATATTTTATATTTGAGTCCTGAGAAAATCTCTCACCTTTGGGGGGCACTCTCAGTTCCTTTATTTGGGACAACCAAGCTCTATTTGGGGAAGCCAAATTAGGTTAAAATGTTCTCAATCAGTGCTATCTTTTGATGCTTCTGGAAGGCACCTGAAACAAAAGGAACAGAAAGGAGCAAAGATTCTGCCCATTTTTTGATGTCCTGGTGGAGGGGTGGCTAGGAGTTGTTGTGGGAGTGGGAGGTGCCCTAACCCACAGTATGTGATGGTGGGGGAAACAGACTTTTAAACCTCATTTGTAAAGAAATCCTCCTAAGTGGTAATGTTGAGGGTTCTCAACTCTGGCTGTAAGTGAGGTTCATCTGAGATATTTTTAAAATGTAGAAACACCCTGGGGCTTAATTCCAGATAAATTAGAATCCTGGTTGGGTGGGGGGAATGGAGCAGCTGGGTGGACCCTGGCATACGTATTTTTTAAAAACTTTCCAGGTGAGTCTCATATGTAATCAAGACTGAGAACTACTAAATTACGTTGTGGAGATTGTTCATTATACATGTAAGTGGTGATTCTTGCAAAGGCTGCAGAAGTTTTAAAAATGTCAAGCTTGGGAATTCGCTGGTGATCAGGTAGTTAAGACAATGAGCTTTCATTGCAGGGGGTGTGGGTTCAGTCTCTAGCGGGGAACTAAGATCTCACCCGCTGTGCAGAGTGGCCAAAAGAACAATGCCATGCCCAGTGCCCACTTTACAGGCCGATAAAATCACTATTTCTGGGCAGTGGGAATTTTGGAAACTCCCCAGATAATTTCTCCCCATCAACCTTTAAAAAACTGAGATATAATTGACATATAAGGTTGTATAAGTTTGAGATGTACAACAGTGTTTGTTTGATACATTTATATACCACAATATGATTACCAGGATAGTGTTAGCTAACACATTTAGCACTTCACATAATTATTTCCTTTTCCTGTTGAGAACAATTAAGATATAGCCTCTTACCAACCTTGAGATTTATAATATAGTATGACTTTTAAGTTGCAGCCAGCATTGAAACTACTGACTTACAGAACAAATTTTGGGATGATTTGGGAGAATGGCATTGAAACATGTATAATATCATATAAGAAACGAATCGTCAGTCTAGGTTCGACATAGGATACAGGATGCTTGGGGCTGGTGCACTGGGATGACCCAGAGAGATGGTACGGGGAGGGAGGTGGGAGTGGGGTTAAGGATTGGGAACACGTGTACACCCGTGGCGGATTCATGTTGATGTATGGCAAAACCAATACAATATTGTAAAGTTAAAAAAAAAATAAAATCTGAAAAAAACCCTAACTTTTTGTTGATGCTTGTATAAATGTATCTTTTAGTTTTTCAAGGACAGTATTATTGATGGAGTTAAAGGATTATTTTTAAAATAGCTTAGAAATGAAGACCGTGTACTCTGGAAACCTCTGTTAGATGAAAATTTTATGAAAGTTTTAAGGATACTAATGTTAGAGATATGTGAGAAGCATTTGAATGAAATTGTTTCAGAAAATGGGAGAATGAGGATAGCAGTATTTCCAAGTTAATAGATTTTATATTATATGCCATTGTACACACATGTCCTATATTGAATCCTTGTATTGAGTTGGGCAAAAATTTCATTTGGGTTTTTCCATAAGACGTTAAATAAATGCTTGGTTTTTTCACCCATAGCACTAAATGTTTATATATTCGAATTGCCCAAAATACTTAAAAAAAAATCTTTGCACAGATAAATTGGGAGATTGTCTTGTGTTTGGGATGGTTTATCATTCAAGAATATATGGTATGGTTGCTTCTTTCCTCTTGGATCTGAAGTAGGAGTCTAATGAGCAGGCTCCTGTACTACTTCCTGGTCCAGGTAGAGAATAATGAACTCTTGAACTAAGGCAATGGCCTAAGATGAATGGGTGGATTTTGAATCTGATGATTCCAGAGGGTATGGGCTCTGGAGTTGGGCTGCCTGCATGAGAAGCCTGCCATGGTAACTTTCTGTATGACCTTGACCAAGGTCATTTACCCCTCTCATCCTCAGTTCCTTTACCTTTAAAATGGGAATTATAAGAGTGTTGATATGAGAAGTACCTTAGACCAGGCATGGAATGTTGTAAGTATATAGTTGTTCCTCTGAATCTGAGGGGGGATTGTTTCCAGGACACCCAAAGGTTCCAAATCTGAGGATGCTCAAGTCCCTATATAAAATGGTGTGCTGCTGCTGCTGCTAAGTCGCTTCAGTCATGTCCGACTCCGTGCGACACCATAGACGGCAGCCCATCAGGCTCCCCTGTGCCTGGGATTCTCCAGGCAAGAACACTGGAGTGGGTTGCCATTTCCTTCTCCAATGCATGAAAGTGAAAGTAAAGTTGCTTAGTCATGTCCAACCCTCAGCGACCCCATGGACTGCAGCCTTCCAGGCTCCTCCATCTAAACACATCCTTCTATATACTTTAAATCATTTCTAGATTACTTGTAATACCCAACACAACGTAAATGCCATGTAAATAGTTGCTAGAGAGTGACAAATTCAAGTTTCGCTTTTTGGAACTTTTCAGATTTTTTTTTCCTCTTTTTCTATTATGGTTGCTTGAATCTGTGGATGTGAAACCCTTGGATATGGAAGGCCAACTGTAGTGCCTGGTAGAGAAGAAGCATTCAATAAATGTGGCCTGGTTTTATTATTACTGGGTATGGAGAGTGAAGGCTGAGTCTGGGCTGATGGTGTCACAGCTGTGGATGTAGAGTTAGAGAATTCAGGAAGGCTATATTTTGGATAAGGATAAATTTAGGTTTTAAAACAACTTTATTATGTGAGAGTTGGACTGTGAAGAAGGCTGAGTGCCGAAGAAATGATGCTTTTGAACTGTGGTGTTGGAGAAGACTCTTGAGAGTCCCTTGGACTGCAAGGAGATCCAACCAGTCCATTCTGAAGGAGATCAGCCCCGGGATTTCTTTGGAAGGAAAGATGCTAAAGCTGAAACTCCAGTACTTTGGCCACCTCATGCGAAGAGTTGACTCATTGGAAAAGACTGTGATGCTGGGAGGGAGATTGGGGGCAGGAGGAGAAGGGGACGACAGAGGATGAGATGGCTGGATGGCATCACTGACTCGATGGACGTGAGTCTGGGTGAACTCCAGGAGTTGGTGATGGACAGGGAGGCCTGGCGTGCTGCGAATCATGGGGTCGCAAAGAGTCGGGCACGACTGAGCGACTGAACTATTTTGAAATAATTACAAATTCACAGGAAGTTGCAAAGAGCAGAGTTTCCATGAATCCTTTACTCAGACTTTCCCAATGTTAACATCTAGCATTACTAATGATATCAAAACTGGGAAATTAACATTGGTGCAATCCACTAAGCTCATTGGACGTTCATCAGTTTTGTATATACTCATACGTGTACGTATGTGTACAGCTGCATGCAGTTTTATCACGTGTGGCTTCACGTAACTACCACCACCACCAAGTTCCATTGTGCTTCCTCTTTATAGACACGACGCTCCCTCTCCACCATCTCTAACTCCTGGAAACAACTGATCTGTGCCCCATTTCTAGAATTATGTCCTTTCATGAGTCTTCACAATGGAAACACAGAGTATGCATGTATCTTTGTTAGTTTTTTTTTCACTCAGCATAATTTCCTTGAGATCCATCTAAGTTTTAGCGTGTATCCATACTTTATTCCTTTTCATTGCTGACTCGTAATCCACAGTGTGAATGTGCCACAGTTTAACCAGTCACCAACTGAGAGACATTTGAATGGCTTCCAGTTCTTGGCCATTCCAAGTGAAACTACTGTCGACATTCATAAATGCCCAAGAGTAAAATTTCTGGATTGTTTGGTAAATCAATTTTTAGTTCTACAAGAGAGTGTCCAATTGTTACCAACTTTCCCCAGCTGGTCCCCAAACAAGGGTCCTCTTGCCTCCAATAGAATGAGACTGACTTGAGTTCAGAAGCAAAGGGAAGGCCCCTCTTGCCCCCACACCTCAGGCATGGCCTGTTGGATCTTGTTTCCCTGACCAGGGATCAAACCCGTGCTGGCGCCTCCTGCAGCGGAAGCGTGGGTTCTTAGCCACCGAGCCACCAGGGTCGTCTGTGAGTCTTATTCTTTGATCAAAGAAAGCCCGCACGTCCACTTCAGCGGGTGCAGGTCCCATCCCGGGCAGGGGCCTGAAATCCTGCCTGCCGTGGTGGCCAAGAAATAAACAGCCGCAGCACTAACGACAGCAGAGGGGCCGCTCCCGCGCGGGAGCCCACGCTCCCTGGGCGCCCCCCGCCCCACAGGCCGTCAGGACGCGCGGCTCGCAGGGAGTCGCTCATCGGTCGGGGAGGCTCCCGCTCACGCTCCAGAGCGCGGCGCCAGGCGCAGCCTCTGCGCACGCGCTCTCTGCGCACGGCCCGCCGCCGCCATCTTGACTGCAGGGCCGTGTGCCGTGCACGCGCCCCGGGCTGCAGTGCCGGCGCCGCGCCGCTTTCTCACCAGGAGCTCTGCTGGGAAGTGCCGGGGGCAGGCCGCTGTCAGCGGTAGCTTGTGAGAAAGTAGAGCTCCATGAAGCACGAAGGAAAAGGAAAAGAGGTTAGACTTTATTTGGTTGCTGCTAAGTCGCTTCAGTCGTGCCCGACTCTGTGCCACCCCATGGACGGCAGCCCACCAGGCTCCCCCGTCCCGGGGGCTCTCCGGCAAGAACACGCGTGGGTTGCCGTTTCCTTCTCCAGTGCGTGAAAGCGAAAAGTCAAAGGGAAGTGGCTACCCAGACTCTCTTTTTATTTCTTGGGAATTGTGAATGGGCTTTGCTGGTGACCAAATGATTTTCCAGAGAGACTGTGTCAGTTTAAATTTCTCGCCTCTTCTCTAGGGTTTTTTTTTTTTTTTCTTCCCCACTGTTTTTTAATTTTAGCCATTTTAGTAGGTGTGACCTCGTATCTCATTGTGGTTTTAATGTTCATTTTCTTGATAGCTACTAAGGTTGAACATCTTTTCACATGCTTGTTAGTCACCCACATATCCTCTTTGGTGAAACGTCTTTTCATGTTCTTTACCCACTTTACGATTGGATTATTTTTAAAATTCAGTTTTCAAACTGATAGCTTATTGAGATATAATTCATACGCTACAAAATTTGTCCTTCTATGATGTACAAGTCAGTAGTTTCAGTATGTTCACAGAACTGTGCAACATTGTCTAATTTTCAATATTTGCATCACCCCTAGAGGAAACTCCATACCCATGAGCAGTCACTCTCCATCCCCCCTACTTTGCAGCCCCTGGAAACCACTAATCTGCTGTCTCTATGGATTTACCTATTCTGGAAATTTCATATAGATTAAATCATATAATGTGATTTATCTTTTTAAGGTTCATCCAGGTTGTGACATGTATCAGTTCCTCATTCCTTTGTGTTGTCAAATAATATTCCATTGTAAAGATATACCACATTTGTTTATCTATTCGTCTATTGATGACGTTTTGGTTGTCTCCAATTTTTGGCTCTATGGAAAATATTGCCATGAATATATGCAGCTTATTTTTTGTGTGGACATGTGTTTTCTTTTCTCTTGGGTATATATACCTGGGAGTGAATTTGCTGAGTCATATAGTAAATTAGTTTTAACCTTTCAGAAATAGCCAAACTGTTTCCAAAGTGGTGCTACTCTCAGCAATGTATGAAGATTTCATTTGCTTTACATTCTCAACCCACTTGTTATTGTCTTTTTTTTTTTTAACCATCTTAGTGAGTATAAATAGTATCTCATTGTGGTTTTGTTTAGTGTCCTAATGACTAATGATATTGAGCATCTTTTCATGTATGTATTAGCCATTTGTATATCTTGTTTGTAGATATGTTTATTAAGCTCCTTTATCCATTTAAAAATTGGATTGCCTTTTTATGGTTGAATTTTAAGAGCTATTTACATATCCTGGATATTAGACCATTCTCAGATATACGGTTTGCAAATATTTCTTGCATTCTGTTGATTGTCTTTTCACGTTCTCGATGGTGTCCTTTGAAGCACAAAAGTTTTAAATTTTGATAAAGTTCACATAACCAGTTTTTCTTTTGTTGCCTATGTTTTTTTAAAATATAAATTTATTTATTTTAATTGGAGGTTAATTACTTTACCATATTGTATTGATTTTGCCATACATCAACATGAATCCGCCACGGGTATACACGTGTTCCCTATCCTGAACCCTCCTCCCACATCCCTCCCCATACCATCCCTCTGGGTCATCCCAGTGCACCAGCCCTGAGCATCCTGTATCTTGCATCGAACCTGGACTGGCGATTCATTTCATATATGATGTTATACATGTTTCAATGCCATTCTCCCAAATCATCCCACCCTCTCCCTCTCCCACAGAGTCCAAAAGACTGTTCTATACATCTGTGTCTCTTTTGCTGTCTCTCTTACAGGGTTATCGTTACTATCTTTCTAAATTCCATATATATGTGTTAGTATACTGTATTGGTGTTTTTCTTTCTGGCTTACTTCACTCTGTATAATAGGCTCCAGTCTCATCCAGCTCATTAGAATTGATTCAAATGTATTCTTTTTAATGGCTGAGTAATAGGTTATGACCAACCTAGATAGCATATTCAAAAGCAGAGACATTATTTTGCCGACTGAGTTCTGTCTAGTCAAGGCTATAGTTTTTCCAGTAGTCACGTATGGATGTGAGTGTTGGACTGTGAAGAAAGCTGAATGACGAAGAATTGATGCTTTTGAACTGTGGTGTTGGAGAAGACTCTTGAGAGTCCCTTGGACTGCAAGGAGATCCAACCAGTCCATTCTGAAGGAGATCAGCCCTGGGATTTCTTTGGAAGGAATGATGCTAAAGCTGAAGCTCCAGTACTTTGGCCACCTCATGCGAAGAGTTGACTCACTGGAAAAGACTCTGATGCTGGGAGGGATTGGGGGCAAGAGGAGAAGGGGACAACAGAGGATGAGATGGCTGGATGGCATCACGGACTTGATGGACGTGAGTCTGAGTGAACTCCGGGAGTTGGTGATGGACAGGGAGGCCTGGCGTGCTGCAATTCATGGGGTCGCAAAGAGTCGGACACGACTGAGCGACTGACCTGAACTGAGTACTCCACTGTGTATATGTACTTTCTTATCCATTTGTCTGCTGATGGACATCTAGGTTGCTTCCATGTCCTGGCTGTTATAAACAGTGCTGTGATGAACATTTGGGTACACGTGTCTCTTTCAGTTCTGGTTTCCTTGGTGTGTAGGCCCAGCAGTGGGATTGCTGGGTCATAAGGTGATTCTATTTCCAGTTTTTTAAGGAATCTCCACACTGTTCTCCATAGTGGCTGTACTGGTTTGCATTCCCACCAACAGTGTAACAAGGTTCCCTTTTCTCTACACCCTCTCCAGCATTTATTGCTTGTAGACTTTTGGATAGCAGCCATTCTGACTGGCGTGAAATGGTACCTCATTGTGGTTTTGATTTGCATTTCTCTGATAATGAGTGATGTTGAGCATCTTTTCATGTGTTTGTTAGCCATCTGTATGTCTTCTTTTTATGTTTTTGATGTCATATTTAATCAATTACCTGACCTAAGGTCATAAGGATTTACTCTCATATTTTCTTCTAAGAACTGTATAGTTTTAACTCTTACATGTAGATCTTTGATCCATTTTGAGTTTCAGCTAGATGTTACTCACTCTGTAATGCCTACGGAAAGTTGACAATCTCCCTTTAATAACAAAAAGAAAATGGCATCCTCAGAGTTTTTGCAGGTGACAGCATCATACCAGAATCTCAGCCCATTATTTTGTTTTTATTCAACTTTTTATGTTGACTTATCCTCTTATGGTACATTTGTTTTAGTGTAAAATAATGAGATGGCTTAAGGAAAAATGAAATACTAGGGATAATAGGCAGATTCAACAATGATATGTGAATAAATGGAGTCTAGGAAATACTGATTTGATGTACATCATGATGTCTGTGCCCTATATAATAAATATTAAGAAATGGATTTATGTTTATTTTCTAAGCAGCTTGTAGAAGGGCATCATTTTAAATGTAAACTCATCTCTTGCCCGTACTATTTGAGCCCAAAATTGGTCTTATTCTTTCAAAATATTTGGGCTTCTCAATTTCCAGGAATCTCAACCGCTAGACTTCCTTCAAAGCCCCAAGGTGATGGTCACAAATAAAATCCTTTTGTGGCTCTTACATAATTGTTACTTTGGAACCTTTTGGAAAAATCCTCCTCTGTAATCTCACATTCTAAAAATAGGCTTGACTTTTGTATTGCTTCTAAATAAAAACATATTTTTCGATTACACTGGGGACAAAGAAAAAAAATTTCCAGTATCGCTTTGAGACTTGTGGGAAAACGGAGAGACTCAAAGTTTCACTGTTCTCGGTGAAGTTTTTGGCACTGAAATTTTGTCATGTTGGCTGACTTCTGAGTGCAGTGGGGGTGGGGAGGGAGGAAGGGTAAACATTGTCACCAGTCATTTAACATGTCACTTATTACTCAGATCTGACACTAAATGCAAAGGCTGCGGCAGGAAGACGAAGCTCGCATCACTGTACATGCTGTGGTCCAGGAGAACATCTTTGAAATGCTACGGTTTCTCTGAGTAATGCCTGAATCATCTCTTTATTACACTGAAACTTCACAGTGACACTATTTGCTGTGGAGCAGAACCCGAGGACTTCCTTCTGGGACTTCTTGGGCAGCGACTGAAAAGGACTGGCTTCCGAAGAGGCGATGCGTACTCCTACACATGTCCCTCCTACCTGAGCGCAGTCCGCGGGACAGTGCTACAGTGTAGGCCAGTTCTCGAGAACTCCCTCTTAGTGCTGAATTTTCTTCTTCCTCCTCTTTTGAAACAGTGGCTAGAAAAGAAGGAGCCATAGGCAGCGTAGGATGGCGTCTAATCCAGGGTTAAAATGTGGGCTTTTCCTATTCATTCAAGGGTGTTTTCCTGTTGTACCAAGTCATTTCCTAGGTCTGTGGTCTGAAAGCTTACTTACCCTTATGTGGATTCAGCTTTCTGCCTTTCCACTCATGGCAAGTCATTCATCTTTGAGTCTCATTTGCTCATCTCTGAGATGGGACCCACAATTCCCACCTTGCCCAAGGCAAAAAGAATGAGCTTCTATAAAATTGCTTGTTGAACCGTGCTGTGTGGTGTATTTTGGAAGGACACTGTACATTCCCTAAGGTCATACCAGGCTGCCTTTATGTGGCCACCCACCTCTCTTCTTGAGCTTTTGTGCTCACAAAGCATCAGTGTGCTCACAAAGCACCTGATCCAGATGGTGATGGAGTAACTTAACTGGATGATAAAGGCAAGCTTGAGACCTCACCTTTTCCCCACCCCCCGACTTCTGAATATCAGTGTTGTTTATTGTGTCTCTTTATAGTACAGATCCCAGCAGAGTGCCATTTATACATGGAGGATGGTGTATAAATACACTTTAATTGCATTTGAGTAAGAAACTATATGGGGCTTCACAGGTGGCTCAGTGGTGAAGAATCTATCTGCCAACACAGGAGGTGCAGGAGACATACCCTAAGTCAGGAAGATCCCCTGAAGGAGGAATTGGCAACCCACTCCAGTATTCTTGCCTGGGAAATCCAATGGACAGAGGAGCTGAAAGGCCACAGTTCATGGAGTCGCAAAGAGTTGGACACAACTGAGTATGCATGCACGCAAGAAACTATATTTATTGTTGCCTGGATGCTTGAAAGAAACAGAGGAGACATCAAAAAATGTATAGTGTCAAGCAGTAGGGAGATAGAAAAGAAGCATGTTACAAGACAAAGAACAAAGTTTTACGGAGAAAAACATTAAAAGAATTGAGAAAGAGTGATTCAAGGTTTCTAAATCAGCGGATTTGGACAGTCTACTGGTGTAGCCACATACTTTCTTCCAGTATTTTCTCTGGTCTACTGATGGGCAGAGTTGCACAATTGGAAGTGACAGTACATCCGTGTGCAACATACAGCAACTCTTCCATTTCCGACACCTGACCACCTGAACTCCATCAGGTGTCTCTTCAACTGGATAAATTAGAGGTTGCTCCTTATAAAGAAAGATTGGAAGGTATCATCTTAAGGCTCTGTCCTTTTCATGGTGATTTTTCACTTAGCCTTATAACCGATTTCAAGACAGTTTGCCAACTCCCCAGGCATATGGAGATTAGTAGGCTTATTTTGGAAGAAGAGGTTCTTATACCTGTCAGATGGAAGAGGCTTTTACTCTTAAGATTTGAAAGCTTTATGATACTGTCCTAACCCAGAGGGAAGTGGATAGTTTCTTTCATCACAGAATTGTAAGGCTTTAAAAGATATGAAGAAATTAGACTCTGAGCAAAGGTTTACTGTCTCTTTATAAAGTGCATATCAGTTCAGTTCACGCACTCAGTTGTGTCTGACTCTTTGCGACCCCATGAATTGCAGCACGCCAGGCCTCCCTGTTCATCATTAGATGGCGGTAAATTAAAATATGTTTGTTCTCTCTTCCTGCTCTAAACAGTCACATAAATGTTGCCTGGCTGGGTTTTGAATATCTGACTGCTCCTGTCTCAAATCCTTTTGGATCGTGTAGCTTCCTTGCCCTGGACGTGGAGCAGGAGTTGAGTGGTATAAATTGATCTTTGTTCTCTGGCCACTGCTAGGTGCATGAGGGTTACAGCTAAGGTCAGACTTAGAAGCTTCTAGGCTCCCAAGAAAGCCACTTTTATGCAACTTGGAAAGCAGCAATGAGAGCACTCAGGTAGATCTCCCTTTTTATCCAACACAGGTTTATATTTGGCATTTGTCCTTTTGTTCACTAAATGCTTTCAAACCCAAGAGGAAATGTCACTCAGGTTTATAAATAGGTGTGTATATATATATATAAAGCATATATATATATATATATACCTATTTATAAATGGATGGCTAACCTGAGGATGGAAGGCCAAGCTGTTCAGAACCTTCAGTCTATGATTCAGAAAAGGGAAGAGGCAGAAAGAGGTTAAGAGGCCATGTAGACCAACTCTCTCCCTTGCCCTCATTCTATAGACAGGAACACTAAGGCCTGAAGAAGGAAAGAATTTTCCCAAGTTTATAAGTTGAGCTCTTCCTGGCTGAACTGTGGATCAAACTAGGTCTGTTTGACCCAAAGCCTGTTTGGATTTGCAGCAGGAACTACCGATTGCGTTCCAGTTTCCATCTGCTACTTCCCCTTGCTAACGGAACCTCCAGTTTGTGGCTGAGCATATAACTTTCTGGAATAAAGATTTATTTTTCAGTCTTCTTTGCAGTAGACTAGTCAAGTAGTCAAGAAACTAAGTTCTGGCCAGTAACAAACCCTGTACATCTTCTGGAAACATTACTTTGTTCTTCCTCCGCCTTACTGGTTGTACTGTGGAAGTGACGCTGGAGCTTGAGCAGCTTATCTTGGATGATGAGGTGAAAGCCATGTGTTGAGCATGGGGAACATCCAGATAGCAGAACTCTGGATGCCTGACTTTACTGAACACTATACCAGCTCTGAAATGCCCATCCCTGGCTTTTTTATATGACTGAATTGTCTTTTAATATTTCATTTGCATCTGGAGCTAATCTTTACTGATACGCTACTATCTCATTCTGCCTCCAGATAAATTTTCTTGTTGTTAGAGGATAGAAGTTAGGTCTTGGGAGATCTGCAGGGGGATGGTGAGGCAAGATTGTCCTACAGAAAGAAAGAAAGAAATTCTGTGTATCTGTTTCAGAAGATGGAATTCCTATGAGGGAGGACCATGACTGAGTTTTCTTTGTGATTCAGGATTCAGTGTAGGACATAGAAGACACTGGTAAATGTTGTTGGATCTTACATCAGTTATTTGTTGCCAAAATAATGTTGAGTAACAACCATAAAACCTCGGCATCTTAGGACAGTGTCTACTTACTGCTCGTGTGTCTGGGGTGGTCAGCTAGGCACCTCTGCTGAACTTGGCTGGAGCTGATCACACATCTGGGGGAGCTGGCTGGCTACTGGGTGATCTAGGGTGGCCATGGCTGGGACGACTGGTGTGACTTGGCTCTGCTTCACATGCCTGTTATATCCTACCTAGCTAGCCAGTGCCAGTCAAAGAGGCCACAAATGGAGATAGATCATTCAGGTAATTTTTCTCGCCTCTGCTTGTGTCACATCTACTAACATCCCATTGGCCAAAGCAAATCCTGTGGCTGGACCCAGAGAGAAAGTGAGAAGACGCGTGACTGTTCTATGGCAAAAGCACTGGCACAGAGTGAAACGAGAACTAGGGCCTTAGTGGATCCAGTCTGCTATACGTGGATGACTGGATTGATGGAGGGATAGGTGGAAAGAGGGAGGAAAAAAAGGCCGATGGGATAGGATGTTCTGTTCACTGAGTCCAAAATGCAAGGGCAAGGGAGGCACTGGGGGGAGTTTTTCAAGTCTCTGGGGTTAGCCGCTCTGGGTTTGGGGACTGCCCATGGCATACAGGGTCTGGACCTTTGGCACAGACCCACGCTGAGGGGTGCTTATATTATGACTTACATCTGGGCTGGGGAATCTTTGCTTCTGAGTAATTATGAAAGGCTTCAGAAGCTTCACCCGGTGCTTGGGAAGAGTCTATTTTGGAGACAAGACACTTTCAGAGAGAACTAATTCATAACACGAAGACTGTTGTGTTGTGGCCTGAGAACTGAACTGGGAAGCAAGGGGCCTTAGTTTCAGTCCTACCTCTGCCAAGTCAGGGAGAAAAACACCATAAATATGAGCTTCTCTTGGGCAACTTCTAAGTACTATAGTTCTTGTTAGAAAGATGAAAAGCTAAAAAAAAGTTTCAAAGAATACATTTTCGCCAGTCTTCATGGTGGTTTTAGTTCCTATAAATAATATTATTTAAGAAGAAGAACATTCTCTAGTGCTAATAAATTTGACAATTTAGTTTTCTGTTATATACTGAGCTGGCCATAAGGTTCGTTTGGGTTTTCCTGTAACATTTTTGGAAAAACCTGAACATCCTTTGTGGCCAACCCGTATATTGAAGATCCTTTTTCATTTGTTGTTTCAAATGCATTCAAAATACTAGATATTTAAATGCTTAAATATTTATATGCCATAAAATGATGACTAGGATAAACATTAAATCATAAAATGTTGGGTAGTATGAAAATTAAACATTACTAATGTGGAAATCAATAATGATTCTAAATTTCATAACAGCTGATGCGCGAGATTTAGTAGCAAATGTAACCGAGTGTTCCTCAAAGATGGGGAAAAAAGTTCAGTCGGTTTTGACAGTGGTAGGATGAGCAATTCACCTGGTCATTTTCCTTCTGTTTTAGAAATGAAAGTGATTCTGGCAATTTCCTGAATCTTCAACACAAAATAAATGCTTTGTTTGCTTACTCAGCTTAAATGAAAGGAAAATTAGCTCCAATTCCTTGGCAACTGCAGATCCTGCTGGCTTTTCAGGGTCAGTGTCAAGAGCAGCAAAGAAGGTCACTTTGTAAGGGGCTGAATTCTGGAGGCCTGAGTCAGGTCTTTCTGATCCTCTTTTTGATCCTTCCGCTACCTTGAAATTCCAGGGCATCATGAGACCTGGAAGGGGAAAGAGATTTGCCTATGTGAGTTTCAGAGGGCCACTAGGATACTGGATCCTCATGTTGGTTCTTGTCATGTTCCCTAAGATCATGTCCTTCCATCCTACACAGCTTGTGTCCCTTTAAATGGTGACTTGCCGGTTCCCAGGTGCACAAATTCAAAACGTGTTTCTCTGCTTTCAGAAGAGACCAAACAATGTTATATAATGTTGCCTTAGAGGAACAAGAAGCAATAGCTATTTCATTTCCTCATTACTTGAGCATACTCAGCCTAAACCCCACAAGTTAGATCCAGGGCCCGTCTCAATCCTTTTTATCCCTTTCCTCCTTGGCTTGCACTGAAATATAGAAGAAATGCCTTCTTTTTCCTGGTGCGTGTGATTTCACTTTGTTAGGAATTCAGGATAGTCAGGAGATTGAAGGCACCAGCACCAGGCACTGACAGCTATGAGATGCGAGGGCTCCCGAGGGCGTCTCACATTTCCCTCAGTCAAAAGCCATATAGGTCTTAGAAGGGCTTCTGCTCCTGCCACTTTGATTCATGTGGCATGACGATGCCTGTGTGCAGAATGATGGCTGCAGTGCAGGAGATGGTCTTGAGATTTATCTGCTGATCCCTTGAGTCAAAACCTTGCAGCTGGAGTCTTACTTCTTTAGAGAGCAGCAACAGTCACCGCCTCCCTTGCTGACAGTGGCCAGAATTCAGCATGTCTCTGGTATCAAGATTCATAGCTACTTGTTTATATTTTGTGTTGTTCCAAATAGGATGAAAATGACCACCTCCAGACTATTGGCTTGGAAGGCACCCAGGGTCCTAGAGTTTTGAGTGAGTCTTCAGAGACCCTAAAATCCCATGGCTTTCTCATTGGAGTCTGTAGAGTCATTTTCCCTTCTCTGACCTCAGTTTTCCTGCCATCAAAATTGATATCTGTGTAGAGATCACCCCAGGGAATTAAGGAAAAGCTGAGCAGAAAGGACCCTGACTGCTTACATAGGGTTCAGACAGAGCACTTCCATTTTTAACTGTTTCACAAATTGAGGATACATGTGAGTTGGTGTTTAAACAAAGGGCTCTGCTATTGCAAAAGAGGTTTGAGCACTTCCTTACCTCTTTTACAAATCCCTGCTTGACATCTGAGAACGTCTGTTTTAAATGCTCCCGGGGACAAGTTGGGTGGCAGTAAGGAAACATACTTCCACAAACTCTCCATTGTCTTTAACACCTCAGCAATGAGCAGACTTTGGCAGTATTTTTTTTTTTTTGGTCCTCTTTCGTGTGAATACTTTCTTCATATCTCTGATTGTTAGCCCTGAATTGAACCCCTGAATCCTCCTGACTAGTGATTAGCTTTGAGAGTGGGTTCATCAGGTCCAAGACACTGATGTATAAACTGGATGTCACACTATCAATTTATAGCATGTATAAATAAAAAAGCTGTCCATTTGCCTGTTATTATATGATATGAAAATACTGATTGAACTTAGAGGTTTTGCTTTGGATGGAATAACCTAAGTTTCTGTGTCTGTATTAATTTTTTTTTTTTGCTTGATAATGCTGCATAACAACTAATCCCACCTACTTACCCTCATATCAATGATTTATGATAACATGTATCTTTCTTACTCAGATTTTCTGGTCAGGAAAATGTGTTTCTACTGGGCTTAGCTTGGATCAGCAGAGCTTGGCTCTAGGATGAGGGTCAGCTCAGACTTAACCTCACATATCTGCACTTTAAGACCTGAACTGAAGGGAGAGGAACTACTCGGGGGAAACGTTTACTATGGCAAATAGCAGGAGTACAGGAGAGGTGAGCAGAAGCATGTGATGCCTCTTAAAGTCATTGTCAGAACCTGATGAACCCACTCTCAAAACAAGTCTTATGGCTGAGTCCAGTGTTGATGGGCTTGGATATACACTTCATCTCTTCTATTCAAAGAGAATTCAGTAGATTGCCAACTCAAGGCAAAAAGGAGATATAGTCCAAATAATAATTACAGGGCAGGGAAGAACTGGGAATAGTAATTCAGTCTACGATAGTATTCTTGCCTGGAAAATTCCATGGACCGAGGAGCCTGGCATGCTGTACAGTCCCTGGGGTTCAGAAGAGTCAGATACAACTGAGCAACTGCGCAGAGACAGACTACTGCAGAGGTTTATGTTAAATTCACTTAGTGGGGGCACTGGGGAGCAGCTGAAAGATACAGTCATTCACCTCCCAGAGGAGTTAAAATGGAATTACAGTGAGATCCCATGTTATGCTAACGTTTACAGTCTCTTCCATAAGACAGCCAGCAGTGGTTTCAAACACGAGCTCCACGTTGAAAATCACAGTGATAAGCAGGTAGATAAGCATAGGTACCGATTTTCAGGTGAGCTGCTTCCCACCACGTGGCGTCTCTACGCACTGTACTCCTGGGTTGGTAGCACCAAGTTCCAACTGAATCCACACTCAATCTATGAACTTTGGCTTTTCCAAAAAAAAAAAAAACTGAATTCTTGTAAAGATGGCAACTCTCATGAGTTTTATGTCCATTTGTCTTATTTTCATTCTCAGGGTTCTAGATTTGACTGTTTCTGTCACTTTCATATTCTGCCTACAGTAATGCTACTCAACGTAGGAGAAAAGGCAGTGAAAATAGAATTCAGACAGAGATAGGAAATTGAAAGTGACCAGTCTACCTACAGCACTCGTGCAGACATGATAAACAAAGGTCCTCTCTCCTGCTGAGCTCATGGGCACCCAGTCTTGTAACAAAGAGCTCCACGAACTCACTGCCTATATGTCTCCCTGGCAGGAAAAGGATTTGGCATCCTTCCCTAAAAGGAAGGGCCCATGATGCCCCAGACAGCATTTGTCCTGAGAGATTGCCACGGAGAGAGGCAGAGAGGTGGAATGAAAAGAGCTTTGATTTATGAGGGACACAGGTTCTAGCCCCAGCCCTGCAGGTGACCTTCTGTGTGACCTTAGGCAAATGGTTTCCCCTGCTCTCACCTCAGTTTCCCCATTGCTCATTGATACCTGTGATGAAAGTCGTGGGTTTTAGTCCTGACTCAGCTGCATGGCCCCAGTCAACTCATCTGGGCTTTCACAATCCTATTTTTCTCATCTGGTAAAGTAGGGTTAAATGTTCTTCAATAACTGGGACAGAAGGTGAGCTGCCAATTCCGAGGTGTCAGAGGAATGTGAAGGGCTTTCATCCAAGGGGAGACTTGATCAGTCCTGGAGGAGCCAGGATTCTCCCTGCGGTGGCTTTTTTTCAGCTGACCTGGTAGAAGGCAGTGGACGGGGTCCCAGAAGCTTTGAGGGTCCCTTCCTGCCTGACCTGGATGCTTTTGCAAACTTTCCTTTCAGAGAAGGGGAAAGGCCTTGTTCCATGCTAGTGAGTGTGCATGTTGGAAAAAAACAAAACAAAACCCCACCGCTTTCTAGCCTGGGCCTCTTCCGAATCTCTCTGCAGAGAGAAATCAGGGATGCCCCGAAATTGAGAATGTGGCAGAGAACTGAGACCAAATTGCTCACAGCAGGGTTATGTGACGGATGCTCAGTCATATCAGGACCCAGGAGATGCGCAGAGCCCTGCCCTGCGGGCTGTTTGAAGGTCACACCGACTCGGCCCTGCTGGGAAACAAACTCTAGTGTGTCTGTTTGCGGGTTCTCTATGCTGAGGGAACGGTTCGCTGGGGCTCTGCCTCCCCTATTCCTACCCCTGCCCGACCGTCTCTACCCCCCAGCCTCTGGCCTCTGCCCCAGAGCCCCTCCTGGTGAATTTTCAACTTAATTATTTTTGAACTGTCCTCCTCTTTGCTGTATTTTCCTCAAAATTTGTTATAAAGGGGCCAACATGGCACCGGAAATGTGGCTGTGGCCTGATACCGTTCCAGTCTAATTGAATCTGGGCCAGAAAGAAGCTCCTCACTCATTTCAGGGGAGAAGCATGGTCTTTGTTTCATTGCCACCCTCCTGGGGAGTGAAAGCAGAGTGACCCCTGTGGCTGTCGCGGAGTCACAGGACCACTCAGGACCTCGAGGAGAACGGTTGCTGTGGAGCACTGGCTATGAGGCACTTTTTCCTATGTAAACCTCACAGCCCACAGCACAGGGAGGGAGGTATTATTATTCCTGTTTTGCAGATGTGACTCAGGGAGGAAAAGAACATATCTATGGGGAAATAAGTAGCCCCTTGGCACCTCATTTTTCAGCCTCTCTGCCTTAAAAAGTGTGTGCTGTGGAGAAGAATAAGGTGTTATTCCATTCTGTTCTGTGTCTTTAGAAAAAGCCCTTTTCTCTCCAGGCTTCCGTTTATGCTTCTGTAAAATACAGCCGTTGACATTAGACCTCTTTGAGTTCAAGAATGCTATATTCCATGCCCTCTCAGCACTTCCCTCAGTTCTCCTTAGCTCCAGAGCAGACTGGATAACTTCCTGGGATGTTGGCATCCATTTCAAGGAGTGGTCCCACAGACAGGTGTGGATCTAGTATTTAAGGTGATAGAAGTACCTGCCCAGGTATTGTAGGGAAGACGGTGAATGGCTGTGAAGTGGACTGAAAAGATTCCTGGATGTCATCAGTGGAAAACTAGGTGTTTCTATGGGGCTATTGTGATTTTCATTGCCTCTAAGCTACTTCAGAACTCTGTAAGTTGTAGGTAACTGAGAGCAGTGCGAATGGTTCATGTTCACAGATACCCAAATGATTTTTTTCCAGTGGAAGTACAACTGGTTTAGCTCACCCCTGTGGAATAAGCCCCTTGAGCATCTATTTGTAGCTTCATTTCAAAACTTCTTATTGTTTGTGAATATGTGATTCTTTAAACATCTTACTGGTTCCCTTGCTAATTAATGACCTAAATAAAATCTCTGATAACACATTTATTTTATATTTCTATGAAGGTCATGATTATACCCAATTTTAAATAAACTATGGACTTCCCTGGTGGCTCAGACGGTTAAGTGTTTGCCTACAATGTGGGAGACCTGGGTTCAATCCCTGGGTTGGGAAGATCTCCTGGAGAAGGAAATGGCAACCCACTCCAGTATTTTTGCCTGGAGAATCCCATGGATGGAGGAGCCTGATAGGCTACAATCCATGGGGTTGCAAAGAGTCGGACACAACTGAGTGACTTCACTTTCACTTTTAAATAAACTATCTTTTAACAATATATGGCAGCTGCAACACAAATCTGTTTAGCACTGCTGATGCGTAAAGGGTTGAAGGTGTAGGTATATAAACCTTTGTACTTCCAGGCTAGAGGCTGTTTTTCTGTTCCAAACTGTACCTATAAAACTCTGACCCCCTGAGTTTTTCTTTTTGCATTTCCTGCAAAGGGACCCATTCTTCCTGACTCCCTACTTCAAAGCTGCTCTGGAAGGCTTGCTAACCTGTTGCCTACTTCTGTGTTTGGATTTGACCCGTCATGACTAGGGGGTGATAGAAATACTTCCCCTGGAACAGAGATGAGGACTAGGTTAGGCTGTGTATGTCTGAGGGTACTGACCTACAATCATTTCGGGTACCAATTGAGCTGGCCACTCAAGGGATCCATGTCTTGTGCCTGCCCCAAGTTTGTTCATGAGAATTGGGCTCCCTAAACTCCAGGCCACCCCTCTCCCCACATCAGGCCCTTAGCAGGGTTGGTGGAACTCTCTGCCATTAGAGGTGAAATTGGGGCCTGAAGAGCTGACCAGACCTGGATGTGAGGTGCTTCTCAGAACAGGTGACAGGACCTTCTAAAGCCTCCGGTCTTTCTAGGAAGGACTTTCTCCAAGATTTCCTTACCAGCACTTTCCTATTGACTATATGTTATTTCCATCCGTTTTGAGCCGAGCCCTAGAATAGCTCCTTGAGCTAGGCTGGAAGAGTTTGATTGTTCCCCACTTTATATATGTAAGACATGAACTTCAGAGAGAGGAAGTGACTTGCTGAAGGTGAGTGTGGTAGGGAAAAACCCAAGCCAGGACATGGCAGGCCCCAGACCACTGTCTTGACACTTCATTTTGACCCTAGGCTGCCAGCATTCCTGAGCCTTAGCTGTCTTAGACTTTCGTGTCTTTGACCAAAGAGATGTCTGAGTGAGGGAGGGGAGGACTCTGGTCCACCCTTCCCTTCTGCTTGGGATATTCCTCTACCCTGTTGTTAGCTACTTAACTGTTCTTTGAGATGCAAATAAGATAGGGTTGATGCCTTGAATATTATCCCCTAGGCAGTGGAGGCTCTGGGGCTGTCCTAGTCTCTCTCCCTGAGAGGATCGGTTAGAATGCTTTTGGCCCCAGTCAGGTGGTTGGTGGTAAAGAACCCGCCTGCCTATGCAGGAGATGTAAGAGATGCAGGTTCAGTCCTAGTGTTGGGAAGATCCCCTGGAGGAGGGCATGGCAACCCACTCCAGTATTCTTGCCTAGAGAATCCCAGGGACAGAGGAGCCTGGTGGGCTACAGTCCATAGGGTTGCAAAGAGTTGGACACGACTGAAGCATCTTAGCACGCATGCGTGCACCAGAAAACTTAATTTACAGTAACTTAAAAACTAGAAGTTTCTCTAGAATAATGGGCAGCTTGGAGATAGATGGCTCAGCATCAGAGTCAGAGCTCCTATAATTCTCTAGTCTTAACTGTCCGATAAGGTAGCCTCCAGCCACGTGTGGCTATTTAAGTTTAGATTAATTAAAATTTAATAAAAGTTAAAAAGAATGCAGTTCCTCAGTCATACTAGCAACATCCCAAGTGGTTGGTGCCTACTGCATTGGGCTAGTACAGGTACAGCACATTTCCATCAATCCAGAAAGTTGTGTGGGACGGCAGTGGGATGTTCCCTGCAGTCTAGGAGTGCACGGACAAAGAGAGGAGAAAGGTAGAACATGATGGTGCTACCACGTTTTTCCTTTTTGTCAAGAATAAATCTTCCAGAATTCCCAAAAGACTTCTGTCAGTGTCTTCCTGACAATGTCCAGGGCCTTCCCAGCTGCCAGGGGAGTTTCTGATAGCAAGAAGAAGGGGGAAGGATGTTGGGCAGGCTTATCTTTTCCTGGTTGCATCTCTCTGAGATCCTGTCTCTGCTTAATGTGTTCTAAGTCCTTGGGTTGCTTCTGTGTATGTTGACACATACACAAAGTCTACCCCACTTTCCCTAGCACCTCTTCCTCAATTTGCACAAAAAACAGCAATACACATGCTCATAGAAGTCAACTCTAGCAGAGTCCAGGGACTTGAAGGGACCTTAGATCCTATTTATGCAAATCACTTAGCACTAACATTGGGCATTCTTGGTTTTACCAATCGGTTTGTGTATCACACTGTCATGCTATCCTGTTTTTCTCTTCTATGTACCCATCGTTAGGAGCACCATCCCTTAGGCCATCTGATTCACCTCCTTTTATTAAGTAGAGCAGTTTAGGCTGATAATACTTGCCATGTGGCCTGGTGGTGGGGTGGGGGTGGTGGTCTCCCTTTGCACAATAAAAAATGCTGCAAAGCAATGGCAGTCTTCTTTATCCTCCCTCCCCCCAGCCTCTTGCCTTCCACTAGTGTGAGAGAACCAGGAAAAGGTTTTGAAATTTTCCATCTATTCCTTTCTCTCTCCCTACCAGCTCTGCCTGACTAAAGATGTATCTTCACGCCGATGGAAATAATTTCTCCTGTCTTTGCAAGGCAGAAACAACCACAGCTAGTTTTGATTTTAAATAACATTTGTTCTTCTATGGCACTCATCCACAGCATCTTCATTATTGAACGCTGAAAATACAATTAGCCAAGCATTTTGGTTAAGAAGTAGAGATTGAGATTTTTTAAGAGCCAGAATAAAATAATCTTAATTCTGAAGGCAGAGTGGCCCATAAATCAGATCTGAGTATCAGTGACAGTCCTGATGGTTGAGTAACCTTGGACAAATAAACTAGATGGTTGGATGAATCAGCAATCCATGGACCATGGTCTTCAAACCAAATTCTGCCATTTCAGAATGGAAACACTGTTTTTAGCTCAGGAGCTTGTTATAAAATAAAGATTGGATGTGACCTACTAAGCCTAGCATATATGCTGTTTGACCCTTTATAGGAAAAGTTCACCCTACCCTGGATTAGATGACCTCTGAGAATTTTTCCAGCTCTCAAGGTCTGAATATCTGGGATCTTGGTAGCCTAGGTGATTCAACATGTGTTAAGTCCAAGATTTCGTGGGGCTCAGTTAATGACAGTGGTTTCTGTCATCTCTGGGGTCTTTCCATTCCGTATCAAAAAGGAAAATGGGAGGGGCATGACTAATCAGGGGCTGAGGCTGGAAGCCCCAGAGGATGACTTTACCGTAAACCTGCTGACGTGGTGCATGAAGAGAGATTTCCCTCAGCAGGTGAGCAGCAGGCGTGCACGTCAGATACTGGAAACTGCGGGGCAGAACATTCTGGCTTTCTAGCCACCGCCAGGCCTGCCCATCTGTAACAGGTGTCAGCAGCTCCGACTGTGGTCGGCTGGACAGCTCTGGCACCAAGCTGTGTGGATGTGGGGGGCGAGGTCAGAGGTGGAGGAGTCAGGGTGGGAGAACTGAGTCACATTTACTGCCTCACAAGGCCCTGAGGTCTTGAATTCCACTCTGGTACGGACTCTGTAACGGACTGCTACCCTCAGCCTTCCTCTCTCTCAGGTCTGGGAAACCCGCCCGTTAGTGCAGGGTTTCGAAGGAACCCAAGTCTTCACTGCCGTTCATCCCCAGGGAGATCGCATGCAAGTCACTTAACTTCACTGAGACTCAGTTTCTCAATAGTAAGATGGCACTAATGAATCCCAGTCTACAGAGCTTCTTGGGCTGTTGAGAGGGCAAAAGGAGATGCTACCTGGAAAAACGGTTACAAGTGGGAAAGTACGAGGCCCCAAAGGTTCAAGGGGAGCTTTCTCTTAAAACTATGGTTGTTGAATGTTTACTATGTGCCAGGCACTTGGGTAAGCTCTTTACATGGTTTATCCATTTAACCCTCAAAACGACCCTCTGGGACACGTACTGCTAACACCATGGCATACTATAATATCCCTGTTTATGGAGAAGGTGACTCTGGGTCACGTGCCTTTGAAGCTGCAGCACTGGGATTCAGTCCCAGGTGTGAGTGAGCAATTTCCTTGTTCTTAGCCACTTTTCAAGATCTGGAAAGACCAGGAACTTCTACAATGGACACTTTTAAGTAGCTCTGAGGATTCCTCATTCCATTTGTGGGAATGGCCAAAATCGCTTTAGACTGACCTATTTTTTGTCTCATAGAATTTTATTTTGGTTTCTGACAAATCACATGGATGATTGCCCTTATTAAAGCTCTCAGTTGGAGTATTTATACTCTTTAGTAACTTTAGAGAAAAGAAGAAAGATAATGTTCTCTGGAAACAAACACCCAAAAATCTCATCCCCAAATAAAATAATAATAGCAATGAAAAACCAGTTAAGATGAAATTTCAATGTTGAATGAATTTTGTGCCATTAGAAGTTTCAAAATTCTTTGATTTTTATCTTACCTCTCCCACCGCTAATTCTTTTCTTTTCTGCTTGCATTCTGGATAATTTTGAGATGGAAACACTTTAGAATTACAGATATCCAGTCATATCTGAATAATTATTATCCTTTTATGGAGTCATGCTACAGAGTTTTCTAACCACTTTTATTTCCAATAAATCAGTTGAATTTTACAGACACCTTCTGAGTTCTGGAAAGCATGATGTCTATTGTCCATGAGAGGAAGCAGAGGCACAGGGAGCTTAGGTGACTTACCAAGAATCACACACCTACTCCACAGCAGAGGCAGAATTTCTAAGACTTACCATATCTGCCCACCTCCTCTGGGCAAGGCAGCCTACCCTGATTTCATTGTGTATTCAACCACTGCCGATACTGGCTGTGCACGTGTGCTTAGTTGCTCAGTTGTGTCCGACTCTTTGCGACCTCATGGACTGTAGCCCACCAGGCTCCTCTGTCCGTGGGGATTCTCCAGGCAAGAATACTGGAGTGGGTTGCCATGCCCTCCTCCAGGGGATCTTCCCAACCCAGGGATTGAACCCAGGGCTCCCACAGTGCAGGCGGATTCTTTACTGTCTGAGCCACCAGGGAAGCCCAACAACACTGGGTTGGGTAGCTGTCCCTTCTCCAGGGGATCTTCCCCACCTAGGAATTGATCTGGGGTCTCCTGCATTGTAGGAGGATTCTTTACCATCTGAGCTATCCAAATATTGGCTGATTGTGCTTTAATTACATTTCCTCATTAAATTCATCACATTAATTTATTAAATTTATTTATTTATCTTATTATACTATAATATTATAGTATAATNGATATTTATTATCATTGGAGTTTTTCAAATGAGGAAACCAAGACTTAGAGAGGTGAGAATTTGTTCAAGTTTACTCAGCCAAATAAAAGAAGAGGCAGGATTTGAATCCAGCTCCGCCTGACTCCAGAACCACTCTCTTGCCACCTTCTCTGCCACTTCTCTGCCATCACTGGCACAGCTAGAGAAGGTTTAAAAGAGGCAGAAGGGAGATTATAGGATATCTCCAAAACCCACTGGGATTTTTATCTGGCCCTTTGGAGAGCCCATGAGTGCATCTGGTGAGTGACCTTAACATAAGTCTGGTGGTGAGCCAGCAAGGTGTGTCCTGGCCTCCCTGGAAGGAAACAGGTCTGTACAAAGGCAGCTGAGAGACTGGTCTAAAAGCAGCAAGTCCTGTCAGCTTGGGCAGGTGAACTTTGTACCTGTCTGGATGTCTCCTCTTTCTCTTGTCTAGCTAAGGATTCAGGAGTTCATAACATTGATTAAGGCTCTCTCAGATATATTGAGTTCACTGCAAGCGTGTATGATGCCCATTTTACAGAGTAGGAAACAGGCTGAGAGGTGTTCTGTGACTCATTCGAGATCACACGGCTGGAAGGGCTGAGCTGGGATTGACACCTAGGTCTCTTTGGCATTGAGACTGTCCACCTGCTGCCTTTGTCTGTCTTTTCATTCAGTCCTGGACCCCTTCTTTTTCAAGAAGCACTGTCTACTATATTTCTAATCTCATTTGTCTGCAGGCCCAGCTTCTGGAGAAGTCCATGCTGGGCCTAAGTGAGAGAAAGCAATTCCCAGAGACTCATATGCTGCCCCTGTGTATGCGCTCTGCTGGGTCAGCGAGCTCCTGTCTTCCAGTCCTTGTTCCCTTACTAACAATTTGAGTGACTGGGAGGCTGTCCCCAGGAGGATTAATGGCACTAGTAGCTCACAGATGCCCAGCTCTTTATGCTCAAGTTTGTTCCTCATCTGAACTGGGAAGGCTCAAATATTTCATGAATGTCTCCCACTTCCTGGGTTCTTGGGTCCTGCTCTAACCTTGGCCAACAATCTTTTTGTGACCCTGGCTCCATGTCTTCCCTTTTCTGGACCTCAGCTTTTCCATCTGCAAGTGAAAGAGATCCTTGGAAAGCTGTGTGTGTGCTTAGCCGCTCAGTCGTGTCCGACTCTTTGTGACCCCATGGACTGTAGCCCTCCAGGTTCCTCTATCCATGGGATTCTCCAGGATTCTACTGGAGTGGGTTGCCATGCTCTCCTCCAGGGTATCTTCCCAACCCAGGGATAGAACCCAGGGCTCCGGCATTGCAGGTGGACTCTACCGTCTGAGCCACCAGGGAAGCCCCTTAGAAAGCTGCCAAGGGACAAATCTTAGGCCTTTGGCTTCTATGTAAAATTGTCTCCTTTGTTTTTAAAATTTTGATCTATGCTAAACAACTTTTATTTAATCTTATAACTAAACAACAACTCTCACAAAACTTTTTTTACATTTGCTGCTGTTTTTGTGGGGACGTCATGTTTTTCTTCTTGTAATGTGAACTTTGCCCAAATCTAATTGATCATTTTTCTCTACTCCACCTCCAAGAAATGGAATTTAGCTTTGAGATGACTACTTCCAACCCATCACAAAGTCTTCCTGCCATAATCAAAGTCACAAGCTGAGCCCCTAACAGCTCATCAGGATGATGACACATTTTCCGCCCAGGGGACCATATCTATTTCTGTCAGCAACCTCATCCCTCTCCCTTTCACTGAGACCTCAATTCTTAGGCAATTGCAAGAGCTTGTTTTAAGGAGACGCCCGGACTGCAGAGATTACTTTTTGAATCAGCTTTGGGAACTGCAGCCTAGAGAGAAAGATTGTTCCCTTTGCTTAGCTAAATGGTTTTGCTTTTCCCTTTACCGTTATTTCATGAGCTTCCTTTTGCCTATCACTATCCCACCCTCACCTCTGTGCTCACTGGAAGCATGGGTCTAGGATGGCGAACAGGACATGAAACCTGGAATAGTGTCTTACCAGGCTGCAAGGAGAGCTGCAAGGGCAGGAGTCTCTGGTTCTGTTCTTGGCACTCTGTCCCTTAGGGCTGCATGGCTTCTCCCGGCCAGGTTGGGGATATTTTTCCTCATCACCTGTGAAGCATCATAAATCAGCTGCCCCTGCTGTATGTTTAGCTGAGTTCTGGAGGTTTGGAGAGAAGTCTGAAGGTCTACTTTTTGTCTTCAGGGGGTGAACTGTTGAGGCAAGTAGATTTGATTGGAAAAAGTTCAGAGTTGATTAACATTGGTCTGAGGCTGTACTGAAAGTACCAACATGATGCCTACCCCGCCCACGAGTTCTGGGCTGCAGGCTCTTCCGGGTTTGTGCTAACCACCTGGGGCTTTGCAAAATAGCAAATTTAGCTCTTTGGTCTTTGGAGGCTACACGATAGCCTGGTAAATACCACTTTCATAGTGTCACTGCTTTGCTCAAGAATACCCGGTGATTCCTCATAATAGTTTTCCACTTGTGTGTAACAAAATTACCCCCAAACCTAGTGGGTCAAAAATTGGGGAGCAGCTTAGCTGAGTGATTCTGGCTTCAAGAGGGTGTGACCTCATGTCTCAGCAGAGGAGACAGATTCATTAACACATATGAATGTTATGATTTGCGTTACCAGCTTTGAGTATAAACACAGTCACAAGAAATTATTAGGAAATGTATTTTAAAAGCAAAAAGCCCTAAAGAATCTTGTAAGATGGGTGTACTCTACCTATCCTAAGAAACAAATGTTTCCAATCCTTTAGAAACTCCTAGGTATACCTTGCAGGTCCTTGCTAAGTTGCTTTGGTCATGTTTGACTCTTTGTGACCCCATGGACTGTAAGCCCATCAGGCTCCTCTGTCCATGGGGTTCTCCAGGCAAGAATACTGGAGCAGGCTGCCATTTCCTCTTCCAGGGGATCTTCCCAACCCAGGGATCAAACCCACCTCTCTTGTGTCTGCTGCATTGCTGGGTGGATTCTTTACCACTAGCGCCACCTGGGTATACCTTTCCTGTTGCATATTCCCACCATCTCTTCATCCAGATGGTAACTGAATGAAGTCTTTCTCAGTCCCCATCAGTTCTCCTATACTTTTACTGCGCCAGTGTGCGTATCTAAGTGATGTGCAGCATTGCTTTGCAGACTTTTAAATTACACTGAATTTTGTCATAGTGTGTGTGCTTTTTTCTGCAAGGTATTTTCTTCATCCAGCCTCCTACAGGCGAATACCCTTGTTCATCCAGTTTTGCTGCTGTATAGTGTTACACTGTCGGAGAAGGCAGTGGCACCCCACTCGAGTCCTCTTGCCTGGAAGATCCTATGGACGGAGGAGCCTGGTAGGCTGCAGTCCATGGGGTCGCTAAGAGTCGGATAGTACTGAGTGACTTCACTTTCACTTTTCACTTTCATGCATTGGAGAAGGAAGTGGCAACCCACTCCAGTGTTCTTGCCTGGAGAATCCCAGGGACGGGGGAGCCCCAGGGACGGGGGCTGCGTCTATGGGGTTGCACAGAGTCGGACACGACTGAAGTGACTTAGCAGCAGCAGCAGTGTTACACTGTGTGGCCATACTGTAACTTTTTTATTCATGCTCTTGTTGATGGATACCTGGGTTTTTATAATTTCTTTCAAATTAATTGCCAGAGCTCTTCCTGCCACAATTAACAGAATGTTCCCTATCACCCTCTTGAGATCCTACAATACCCACCAAAATGGATAGGAATCTTAGTGACTTTCTTAAGCTTAAGGGATAAGCTCTTGGCTGCCTTTGCCTCAGTTCAGTTCAGTTGCTCAGTTGTGTCCAACTCTCTGTGACCCCATGGACTGCAGCATGCCAGGCTTCCCTGTCCAGCACCAACTCCCGGAGCTTGCTCAAACTCATGTCTTCTCATCACGAACTCAGTGAAAGTATGAGCCACGCTGTCTAGGGCCACCAAGATGGATGGGTCATGGTGGAGAGTTCTGACAAAACTTGGTCCACTGGAGAAGGGAATGGCAAAGCACTTCAGTATTCTTGCCTTGAGAACCCCATGAACAGTATGAAAAGGCAAAAAGATATGACACTGAAAGATGAACTCCACAGGTTGTAGGTGCCCAATATACTACTGGAGAAGAGTGGAGAAACAACTCCAGAAAGAATGGAGACAGAGCCAAAGCCAGCTCAGTTGTGGATGTGATTGGTGATGGAAGTAAAGTCCGACGCTGTAAAGAACAATATTGCATAGGAACCCGGAATGTTAGGTCCATGAATCAAGGTAAATTAGAAGTGGTCAAACAGGAGATGGCAAGAGTGAACATCAGCATTTTAGGAATCAGTGAATTAAAATGCACTGGAACAGGTGAATTTAATTCAAATGGCTGTCATATCTGCCCTTGCTTTTTGGTAGTTAGAAGGTGTCAATGCTCAAAACTTGTTCCTCATAGTCTTTGGTGTCCTTAATGCTCCATATGGTAGCATCTGCAGGAGAAGAGCTGAGCAGGTGAGTATGAACCAAAGAGCCAAGACCTGGAGTGTGAGCCTGGGCCCCTGCTAGTCCTGTGCACAAGGCTGTTTCTGCAGCAAGCCATGGGGAACAAGACCCTCACCAGCCCTGAGAGCACTGATCTAGATAAACTGATCAGTAACCACGGCTATAGTCGCCTTTTGAGGTTGGAATTTTCCTGCTGAGGCCTCTTAGCCTCAGCTAGAGGTACAGCCTTTTGTACATACGTATGTGTGTGTGCTCAGTCGTGTCTGACTCTTTGTGATCCAATGGATGGTAGCCCGCCAGGCTTCTCTATCTGTGGGATTTCCCAGGCAAGGATACTGGAGTGGGTTGCCACTTCTCCCTCCAGGGGACCTTCCTGACCCAAAGATGGAATCCCATCTCCTGCACCTCCTGCCTTGGCAGGCAGGTAGATTCTTTACCACTGCGCCCCATGGGGAGCCCACAGCCTCTTGTTGGTCTGCATTAATAGGAGACACATCTTCAGTTTTAAACATCAGTCTCTTAGCCTCTGTATTTTAGTTTCTCATCTGTAAAGAGTGCATTATCCCATCCAATGCAGAAAATCACAGTCACTGATTGCTCAGCTAGAAACACCCTCTTCTAGTAGGGGCCCCAGCCCTGACATGCCCTTCTCCTTCCCAAGGGCATTGACTCTTCTCTGGGCTTCCCTGTTGAGAGGCCACTTAACTCTGGCATGGCCAGAATGCTGCTCTTGGAATAAGAGGACCCGGTGTAGGTCCCACTCCATCCACATTCTAGCTGTGTGATCTTTTTAATATCACTTAACCTCTCTGTGGAACTGGACATGGAACAAAAGACTGGTTCCAAATAGGAAAAGGAGTACATCAAGGCTGTATATTGTCACCCTGCTTATTTAACTTACATGCAGAGTACATCATGAGAAACGCTGGGCTGGAAGAAGCACAAGCTGGAATCAAGATTGCAGGGAGAAATATCAATAACCTCAGATATGCCGATGATACCACTCTTATGGCAGAAAGTGAAGAGGAACTAAAGAGCCTTTTGATGAAAGTGAAAGAGGAGAGTTGGCTTAAAGCTCAACATTCAGAAAATGAAGATCACGGCATCTGATCCCATCACTTCATGGGAAATAGATGGGGAAACAGTAGAAACAGTGTCAGACTTTATTTTTGGGGGCTTCAGAATCACTGCAGATGGTGATTGCAGCCATGAAATTAAAAGACGCTTACTCCTTGGAAGGAAAGTTATGGCCAACCTAGATAGCATATTGAAAAGCAGAGACATTACTTTGCCAACAAAGGTCCGTCTAGTCAAGGCTATGGTTTTTCCAGTGGTCATGTATGGATGTGAGAGTTGGACTGTGAAGAAAGCTGAGCGCCAAGGAATTGATGCTTTTGAACTGTGGTGTTGGAGAAGACTCTTGAGAGTCCCTTGGACTGCAAGGAGATCCAACCAGTCCATCCTAAAGGAGATCAGTCCTGGGTGTTCATTGGAAGGACTGGTGTTAAGGCTGAAACTCCAATACTTTG
The DNA here is from genome assembly GCA_006410935.1 of Redunca redunca. NCBI lineage: Eukaryota > Metazoa > Chordata > Mammalia > Artiodactyla > Bovidae > Redunca > Redunca redunca. Next base: position 76,418 of record SJYQ01002968.1, read on the forward strand.
GCCACCTCATGAGAAGAGTTGGCTCATTGGAAAAGACCCTGATGCTGGGAGGGATTGGGGGCAGGAGGAGAAGGGGATGACCGAGGATGAGATGGCTGGATGGCATCACTGATACAATAGACATGGGTTTGGGTAAACTCTGGGAGTTGGTGATGGACAGGGAGGCCTGGTGTGCTGCAATTCATGGGGTCACAAAGAGTTGTACATGACTGAGCGGCTGAACTGAACTGAACTGAACCTCTCTGAAACTCAGCCTCCCTATGTATAAGCACAGGGAAACTCAGTTCTCTTGGCAGAGAACTGCTGTGAGGGTAAAATAAGACCACAAGCTTGAGAGGGCTTGAGGGGCTGGAGTGGGTGGGGTGAGGGTGGGGGGCGTCTCTCCAGCTTGGGAGCAGCACATTCTGCTGTTGCACAGCTCTGGCTTTGCAAATGTGTGAATCAGTTCTGGCTTCCCCAGAGCAGGCTCTCGACAGCCTTTTGTGAATTCTAAGACTCCCTGTGGTCCAAACATCCTTCCCTGTCCCTAGTCTTTTCTTCTCTAGAAAATCTTCCTCAGTTCCTTCAAAAATTATATAATGGGACACAGTTTTCCTAAAGCAAAAAGAAGTTGTTGAATATAAACTGCTTGTAGAAGTATAAAAAGGCCATATAGTTCTAGAGTGATATCGTTGTTAATAAGATCCTTTATTGTTATCACTATGAGAATGACAACCTTCTCTATGGGGGGCAGAGGTCACTGATGACTTTCATGCCCCTAAGTACCTTTCAGGCCTCATCTGACCTGATTTCTCACCTGGCCACATTTCTTAACACACACTCTTTCCTGACTGCCAAGCATATATTTCTCTGGCAACTTTTTCTCAGCCTCTTGGTATCTCTTCTTCAGACCTGCCCTTACTTGTAATACTCAAGGATAGGTCCTTGACCCTCTATTCTCTTCCCTCGTCACACCATCCCTGGAAGTTCACCCCTGTGCATCTAGTCCAATGGCTTCAATTCCCGCTCATGGGCTAATGACATCCAAGACCATCCAGTCCATATTTCTCTCCTGACCATGAGCCCTATAGCCCCAACTCTATGTTAAACATCTCAATCTGAATGTCTTGTGGGCATGTCAATCTCCTTGAGTCCTCCTTGAGTCCTTTCCCTGACCCCTGACTGTCTTGTAATACACAGTGTAAGTTACCACCATCCACTCAGTTGCCCAAGCCAGAAACCTAGGAATCATTCATGACTTCTTTCTTGACTTTTATCTCACACGTAAAGAATTACCAAGTCCTATCAGCAATATCTCCATTCCCAGCACCCTACCTCTGTCTAGGAGTTGACAACTCATCTATTGCCATAGTCCTTTATCTAGTTTCTCAGTCTCTGGGATTCCCCATTTCTAATTCAGTTTCTACTCTAGCCAAAGAGATCTTTCTAAAGCTGGATCAGATCACAGGGATTTCTGGTTGGATGGCTCACACCACTCCCACTGGCCCTTGTATCCTAACCCCTGCCACCACAACCTGAACTCTGGGGACACTATGGAAGGAGAGGGAAGCATGGAGGCACTTAAGAACTCATCTAAATCTTTGGGAAGCTCTGGGGAGGACATCCTGACTTGGCGTGTGCAGGGAATATGAGCCAGAGGCAGGCGGGGATGCGAAGCCTCACCACACAGATGTGACTTCTGCTCTTTCTTCTCTCGCACTCATTGCCTCAGGGCCCCAGTGCCTGCCTGGTACAACTTGGTTGTGACACAGAGAACTATGGGGGCACCTTGGTTTTTCCCTGCAGCTGATGCCAAGAATAAGAAATGAGAAGTTGTGTTCCTCCAAATTTATATGTTAAGGTGCTAACCCCCAGGCCTTGGATTGTGACTGTATTTGGAGACAGAGTCTTTAAAAATATAATGAAGTTAAAGTGGGGCCAATAGAGCAGGCCCTAATCCGGTAGGACTGGTGTCCTTATAAGAAGAGGAAACTGGGACCCAGGTACAGAGGAAAGACCATGTGATGCAGGGAGCAGACGGCTGTCGACAAGCTGAGAAACCAGCCCTACTGAGGCCTGATTTTGGACTGCTAGCCTCTAGAGGTGTGAGAAAATAAATTTCTGCTGTTTAAGCTCTTCAGCCTACGGCACTTTGTTATAGATTCCCCAGCAAACTAATACAGAGGTGTGAAGATTGAAGGGAGAAGATAAAGCGCTCATTATTCACAAGTGCTGTGATCATTGACAAAGAAAGCCAACTGAATAAAACTAACAAGAGGATTCAGCCAGACTGTCAGACACAAGACCAGCTACTAAAAGCCGACAGCTTGTTTCCACTCCAGAAGACACCAGCCATAAAACACATAAAAGAAAATACGCTGGCACTCATAGTAGCTACAAAAACGATTCCTAGGAATTAGTTTATCAAGGAATAAATGAGTTCTCTATGGAGAAAAATTAAATTCAATTAAAGGACATAAAAGAAAGTTTTAAATAAATGGAGAGATACTCTAGGTTCGTGATAAAATAACATTGTATATGTGTCAGGTACTTCAAATTAATTTAAAAATTTTAAAATGCAATTGCAATTAGAATTCCAGATATGTTGAGAAACTTAAACTTTTTCTCAAGTTAATAAATATAAAGGTCTGCAAATAGTTGAGGCAACTTTTAAAAAGAGGAGGGACGTGACTTCCAGATATTAAAATATTTTAAAAAGTTGTCCTAGGACCTCCCTGATGGTACAGCAGATAAGAATCTGCCTGCCAGGGCAAGGGACATGGGTTCCATCCCCAGTCCAGGAAGATTCCACACGCTGTGGAGCAGTGAAGCCCGTGCGCTACAACCACCGAGACCCCTGCGCCACCGCCGCCGAGACCCCTGCGCCACAACCGCCGAGACCCCTGCGCCACAACCACGGAGATCCCTGAGCCACAGCCGCCGAGACCCCTGCAGCCGCCGAGACCTGTGCCCCTAGAGCAGGCGCTCCACGACGAGAGAAGCCACCACTGCGGGAAGCCCATGCCCAGCTAGAGGGTGGCAGCGTCCCCCTTCTCCCCCAGAACCAGAGAAAGCCTGCGTGCAACAAAGAAAGACCTGGCTCAGCCAAAAATACATGCATACATAAATGTAGCAGTTGCTACTAAGCTAAGTCGCTTTAGTCCTGTCCGATTCTGTGCAGCCCAATAGACGGCAGCCCACCAGGCTCCCCTGTCCCTGGAATTCTCCAGGCAAGAACACTGGAGTGGAAATACGGCAGTGGTACATGTCAAAAATTTTAAAAATGCAGTATCTCTGGGAATGTGTTTTAAAAAGTCAGAGTAATAGCTATGTGGTTTCCACAGAAGGAAGGTCAGTAGATCCATGGAAGAGGATGTAGAGCTCAGGAACAAGGCACACGTATATGGGAACTTGATACATGATAAATACGGCACCACAGAGCAATGGGGAACATCTCACGGACTTGCAGATGCCTTTGAAAACTGGTTGATTGTATATATCATGGTAGAACTGGATTCCTACCCAGAGCACACAAGTAGACTCCAGATAAATTGAAGATTCAAATGTCAATAAAACAGATTGAAGAAAATGTAAGGGAATATTTCTTTAAACCTAGGCATAAGGAAGTCTTCTCAAACAAGATCCCCAAATGCAAAGTCTAATGTGAAAAATTAATTTATTTTTAATCAAAATTTTGGATTTTTAATCAATGGGATTAGATACTCATAACCCAGTGGGAAGATGACCTGTAGATCAGTGGTTCTCAGCTAGGGTTGAATTTCCCGCCATCTCAGGACACTGACAATGTTTGGAGACAGTTTTGATATCACAGCAGGGCTGGAGACACTGCTGGCATCTAGTGCGCAGAGGCCAGGGATGCTACTAAGCGTGCTCCAGTGCCTCAGTGAAGGACTCTCAGGACAAAATGCGAACAGCTCTGGGACTGAGACACTCCTATAGACAGATGTTGCACACAGAGGCCGCATCTGAAACCTGGAGTATATAAGTCATTATATAAAATTTTAAGAAAAAATGAGGAGCCCAATGGAAAGTTGGGCAAAATGTTGCGGCTGTTGTTCAGTCACGAAGATGTGTCCAGCTCTCTGTGACCCCGTGGACTGCAGCATGCCAGGCTTCTCTGTCCTTCACCATCTCCCTGAGTTTGCTGAAACTCATGTCCATTGAGTCAATAATGCCACCTAACCATCTTATCCTCTGTCACCCCTTATCCTCTTGCTCTCAACCTTCCCAGCATCAGGGTCTTTTCCACTGAAGTGGGTCTTCACATCAAGTGGTCAAAGTATTGGAGCTTCAGCTTCAGCATTAATCTTTCCAATGAATAGTCAGCATTGATATTCTTTAGGGTTGCCTGGTTTGATCTCCTTGCTGTCCAAAGGACTCTCAAGAGTCTTCTCCAGCACCACAATTCAAAAGCATCAGTTCTTCAGCACTCAGCTGTCTTTATGGTTCAGCTCTCCATATGTGACTACTAGAAAAACCGTAGCTTTGACTATATGGACCTTTGTCGGTAAAGTGTTATCTCTGCTTTTGAATACGCTGTCTAGGTTTGCCATAGCTTTTCTTCCAAGGAGCAAGTGTCTTTTAATTTCATGGCTGCAGCCACTATCTGCAGTGATTTTGGAGCCCAAGAAAATAAAACCTGTCACAGTTTCCACTGTTTCTCTATCTTTTTGCTATGAAGTGATGGGACCGGATGCCATGATGTTAGTTTAAGACAAACTTTTCACTCTCTTTCACCTTCATCCAGAGGTTCTTTAGTTCCTTTTAGCTTTCTGCCATTAAAGTAGTGTCATCTGCATATCTGAAGTTATTGCTGTTTCTCCTGGCAATCCTGATTCCAGCTTGTGATTCATCCAGCCCAGCATTTCACATGATGTACTCTGCATATATGTTAAATAAGCAGTGGCATATAAGTAACAATATACAGCCTTGATGTACTCCTTTACCAATTTTGAACCAGTTCATTGCTTCATGTCTAGTACTAACTGTTGCTTCTTGTCCTGCGTACAGGTTTCTCAGTAAGCAGATAAAGTGGTCTGGTACTCCCATTTCTTTAAGAATTTTCCACAGTTTGTTATAATCCACACAGTCAAAGCCTTTAGAGGAGTCAATGAAACAGAAGTAGATAGTTTTTTTGGAATTCCCTTGCTTTTTTCTTTGATCTAGTGGACGTTGCCAATTTGATCACTGGTTCCTTTGCCTTTTCTAAATCCAGCTTGCACATCTGGGAGTTCTTGATTCACATACTGCTTAAGCCTGGCTTGAAGGATTTTGAGCATCATCTTGCTAGCTTGTGAAATGAGTGTGATTGTACAGTAATTTGAACATTCTTTGGCATTTCTTTGGGATTGGAATGAAAACTGACCTTTTCTAGTCTTGTGGCCACTGCTGAGTTTTACCGATTTGCTGGCATATTGGGCAATATGTACAAATAAGCAATCCACAGCAAGAGAAGCCAAAATGGCTTGTGAGTATATTCATTAATAATTGGAGATGAGAGTTAACACAATGGTAAACTGATCTCTGGTTCCCCCTGCATTGTCTTAATCCAGCTTGAACATCTGGAAGTTCACAGTTCACATACTGTTGGAGCCTGGCTTGGAGAATTTTGAGCACTACTTTGCTAGTGTGTGAGATGCGTGCAGTTTTCAGTAGTTTGAGCATTCTTTGGCATGGCCTTTCTTTGGGATCAGAATGGAAACTGACCTTTTCCAGTCCTGTGGGCTACTGCTGAGTTTTCCAAATCTGCTGGCATATTGAGTGAAGGACTTTCACATCATCATATTTCAGGATTTGAAATAGCTCAGCTGTAATTTTATCATCTCCACTAGCTTTGTTCGTAGTGCTGCTTCTGAAGGCCCACTTGACTTCACATTCCAGGATGTCTGACTCTAGGGTGGTTATCACACCATCATGGTTGTCTGTGTCATGATCTTTTTTGCATAGTTCTTCTGTGTATTCTTAACTTCTCTTCTTAATACTTCCTGTTTCTGTGAGGTCCATACCGTTTCTGTCCTTTATCGAGCTCATCTTTGCATGAAATGTTCCCTTGGTATCTCTAATTTTCTTGAAGAGACCTCTGCTGCTGCTGCTGCTGCTAAGTCGCTTCAGTCGTGTCCGACTCTGTGTGACCCCGTAGACAGCAGCCCATCAGGCTCCCCCGTCCCTGGGATTCTCCAGGCAAGAACACTGGAGTGGGTTGCCATTTCCTTCTCCAATGAATGCATGACAGTGAAAAGTGAAAGTGAAGTTGCTCAGTCCTGTCTGACTCTTCGCAATCCCATGGACTGCAGCCTACCAGGCTCCTCCATCCATGGGATTTTCCAGGCCAAGAGTACTGGAGTGGGGTATCATTGCCTTCTCCGTGAAGAGACCTCTAGTCTTTCCCATTCTATTGTTTCCCTCTGTTTCTTTGCATTGATCACTGAGGAAGGCTTTCTTATATCTCCTTGCTATTCTTTGGAACTCTGCATTCAAATGGGTATATCTTTCCTTTTCTCCTTTGCCTTTTACTTCTCTTCTTTTCACAGCTATTTGTAAGGCTTCCTCAGACAACCATTTCGACTTTTTGCATTTCTTTTTCTTGGGGATGGTTTTGATCACTGCCTCCTGTACAGTGTCAGGAACTTCCGTCCATAGTTCTTCAGGTACTCTGTCTATCAGATCTAATCCCTTGAATCTATTTGTCACTTCCACTGTAAAATTGTAAGGGATTTGATTTAGGTCATACCTGAATGGTCTAGTGGTTTTCCCTGCTTTCTTCAGTTTAAGGGTTGGTTTCTTCTGAGGCCTCTCTTTTTGGCTTACAGGTGGCCTTCTTATCCCTGTGTCTTCATAGCCTCTTCCCTCGGTGTCTGTGTCCAGATCTCCAGATTGTATAAAGACACCAGTCCTATTGGATTATGAAAATGTTGCTCATTCAGTCATGTCCAACTTTTTGTGACCCCATAGACTATAGCCCATCAGGCTCCTCTGTCCATGGGATTCTCCAGGTAAGAACTGATGAGTGCGTTGCCACTTCCTCCTCCCGGGGATCTTCCTGACCCAGAGTTCAAATGCAGATCTCCTGCATTGGAGGCAGATTCTTTACTGTTCAAACTACCCGGGAAGCCTGTTAGATTAGGGCCCACCCTAATGACCTCATTTTAACTGAATTATCTCTTTGACGACTCTGTCTTTAAATATAGTCATATTATGAGATGCTGAGAGTTAGGACTTCACTATATGATGCATTTTAGGGGAACACGTTTCAGTCCATTCCCGGTATAGCACATTAACAGGTTATCTGAAGGAATATTCTTGTAATACTTGAATATGATATAGTTTACACATTGCTTGCTGAGTTAAAATTGACACCATTTTGTATAACAGTTAAAAAACTCTGTGGCCATACTGAAATTTGTCTTATACTTTATTTTATGACACCATCCCTGTCAGGTTTCAGTATCAGGGTTATAGTAGCTTTATAAAGTGAGATAGGTGATTTTTGCTCTAAATTCTGTTCTATAAAACAACTGCTGTAACCTCATTTTATGTGCACCTTGCAGATTTGCAGAAACTGAACTGTAAAATTCCACTGTCTCAACAAAAAGCAAATCAAAGGTGGAAACAGAAGAGGGAAACTCGTCAAAGTGGATGATGAATACCATGAGCATATTTTCTGCATCCAAGGTGCAATTCCACTTCCTCAGAAAATACAAGGAGAGAACGAATCAAGTCAGATTGTCACTCTCCTGCTTAGATTCCTTGCTGACTCTCCATTGCCCTCAGGAAGGAGTGCACTCTTCAGCACAGCCTTCTAGGTTCTTCGTGTTCTGGCTCTGTTGGTCTGTCCTTTTTCCTTCCTGAACTTGGAACAGGTTCAAAGGCATGTTCTTTGATCTTAATCCTAGGCTTTTTCCTTAGAATGTTGCCCTCCCTCTGCCCTCTGTTTCACCTGTAGACCTCTTCCAGTTCCCAGCTCAGAAATCACCTCCTCCATGAGGCCTCCTAGACCTCTCCCCTGCCAACATCCAGGCTCAATTATATAATCCTCTTCTGTGCTCCTCCTGCCCTTTATGCTTCTCCCAACTTCAGCTCTTCCTACCCTGTCTCTCCTATTGCAGGGAGCCCTTCCATGACCTAAGTCTATAGTTGTGGGCACCAAGACAGACTCTGCTGGATGGATGACAATCTGAGACCCACAGAGTCACATCATGAAACAGCCAATCTCTTAGCCAAACATGCATATAAACAGGAGTCAGCTTTTTAAAAATGATGGCTCTCAAATTTAACCTGAAGTTAAACACTAATCAGCTTCTTGTTTCAGAGTGAGATGGAGTTGGGTGGGTGGGAAAAACGCAGCCCCCTCTTTCTTTTCTTCAAGCACAAAGTCTGCTGGAGGCAACTACTTCTAATGTTGCTTCTAGGTAGGCTGAGTCAAGAGTCCCTTGCTCTTAGGGGAGGGTCTCAAGCCGCTGAACTTTGTATTATCCCCCAACCCTTATTTTTACCTTGAATGGGCCTGTTTAAAGAATATCTGACTCTTCTTTGAGCCCTAGGGGCATTCACCCCTTGCATTGAGAGCCTGCTAGGAGACTAGCATCCCCTCCAGTACTGTAAACACAGGGAAACTGGGACCAGACAGGGAAAGGGGCTTGTCCAGCCCACCTCCAGTATGGCCCAGGCAGGTCTGCACACAGGGTTCTTGCTACCAGGTGAAGACTCTTAGTGTGGTTTCTAGGCCCAGTATGATGCCAGGAACCCCCCTGGCTGGGCTGCTGTCTTTCCTATTCCATGTCCCCTCTGCCCTCTTACAATAGACTGAATGGTACATGCTAAGTTGCTTCATTCATCCCTGACTCTTTGTGACCCTATGGACTGTAGCCCACCAGGCTCCTCTGTCCCTGGGATTCTCCAGGCAAAAATACTGAATCAGGTTGTCATTTCCCCCTCCAGGGACTCTTCCCAACCTAGGGATCAAAATTGAATCTCTTACATCTCCTGCATTGGCAGGCAGTTCTTCACTAGTGCTACCTGGGAAGCCCAGGCTGAATGGTGTTCCCTCCTAAATTCGTATGTTAAGCCCTAGCCCCAGTGTGACTGCATCTGGAGATAGAACCTTTAAGGACATACTTAAAGTTAAATGAGGTCATGGGTGGGGCCCTGCTCCAATATGTTTAGTGCCCTTATAGGAAGAGATACTAGAGAACTAGCTCTCTTTCTCTACTCTGTGAGGACACAACTAGAAGGTGTCTGTCTTCAAGCCTGGGAGAAAGTGCTTAGCAGAACCCAACCGTGCTGGCACCCTGATCTCAGACTTCCAGGTTCTAGAATTGTGAGAAAATAAACTTCTATCATTTAAGCCTCCCAGGCTATGGTCTTTTGTTCTGGCAACCTGTGCTGACTAAGACATCTCCCAGCCCTGGCATGGATCTCTTTCTCTCTGACAGCTTTATCTGTCTAATCCTTTAGCTCCTATTTTCCCTAAGATCCTAAATATTGGCATTCTCTGAGGCTTTGCCCTTTACTCCCTCTCCTTCCCCGCCTTTCCTCCTGTTTCCTTTCTTCTTCTCCCCCTCTCTCCTATCTGCAGTTCTAGCCTAACTGTAGGTAACATCTTTCTTTATTATTTATTTCCTGACCCCAACCTAGTATCTCCTGCCATCTCCTGGATTTTTCTACTTGGATTTCCTGCTGTCAAGGATGGACATCCTCTCCTCTTTTCAGTTCAGTTCAGTCATTCAGTCATGTCTGACTCTCTCTGACCCCATGGACTGTAGTACGCCAGGCTTCCTTGTCCATTACTAACTCCCAGAGCTTGCTCAAACTTATGTCCATCGAGTTGGTGATGCCTTCCAACTGTCTCATTCTCTGTCATCCCCTTCTCCTCCTGCCTTCAATCTTTCCCAGCATCAGGGTCTTTTCCAGTGAGTCAGCTCTTTGCATCAGGTGGCCAGAGTATTGGAGCTTCAGCTTCAGCATCAGTCTCCTCCTTTACTGACCAGAAAATTCATGCCCCCTCCTGAATTCCTTATTTACATCCAACACCTGCTTCCCCAAAGAATCTCACAGCCTTGGGATAAATTTCCAAGTCACATTGGCCTTCCACTCCCTCCCTCTGGACAAGAGAGGAGTGGGTGTGGGTGAATAGTCAAAAAGCACAGCTTCTCTAGCCACAGAATTTGAATACCCAGCAGGAGTGGCCTCTGTGAGTCATGAAGGATGAAACCACACGGCCCCCACCTCTTGTGTTTTTCTTGGAATCGGGTGTGTGGGTGTGAGCAGCCTCTCACAAAGACCTTTGAAGACTTGTGCCTCAAAAGGGGGCTGACATCTCACCTGTACAGGATGCTCTGCAGGTAGCAAAGCACTTTCATTTACCTTGATTCAGTCCCACCTTATGACAACTCTTGGGGTTGGGATGGTCATTCCCAGGCAAGAGCTGAAGCATCTGAGCACCTGGGTGTGGCTTGCCCAAAGTCATCTCTGGTAGACAGCTCAAATGCCACTCAAAACTGGTCTTCCTGCTCATAGATGGAGGAAAGAGCATGCATTGGGGATCTCTCACTGCCAGGCCCTTGGCAGTTGTTACCTTGTTGCGTGAGAGAAGTTGAGGCTCAACTAAGTGGGTTTGCTCAGAGTCTCCAGCTAGTGAATGTTATCATGAGGGTGTGAAGCCACATGACTCTGAATTCAAAGTCAGTGGATGTGCAAATTCATTCGGTGCATGGCTTCCCAAATCCAGGTCTTCCCAGATCCTGATCCCAAAGGATCAGTCCCAGTCAAACCCAGAGGGGCTTCCTAATGGGCACTGATGGCTTGTCATCCTGTTGGAGTAGTTCCCAGTCAGGAGAGTGTCATCATCTCCATCGTCACCCTCACCTTTGGCACCATTTACTGAGTGCTTCCTGTATGCTAAGCACTGTACCAGATGCACGTATGTAACTCATGCGTTAACGTTCTAAGCCCTGGTACATCAGATTATGAATGTATTTAAAGATAGTGTCTTTAAGAGATAATTAATTTAAATGAGGTCATCAGGGTGGCCTGTAATTCAATATGACTGCTATCTTTATAAGAAGAGGACATTATGAAATTTACATAATATTTGCACATACTTACATAATAATGCATGCAGAGGGAAGACAATACGAAGACACGGAGAAGACCCTCTTCAAGTCAAATAGGCCTCGGAAAAACCAGCTTACCACATCTTCACCTTGGACTTATGGCTACTGGAACTGTAAGGAAATACATTTCTGCTGTTTTACCAGTACCAGTCTCTGGTACTTTGTTATGGCAGTCCTGATGAACACCTGACCTTACTATGTTCTAACAGGCCTTATTTGAAATAAGGAGCCTGAATAAGGCAGGAATGAGATGGGAACAGGTCTCATGGGATTGTTTGCGAGACCAGTTGACAACCAGACTGGTGCCCACAAAGTGGTGGTTTTCCTGGTGACGTCTCCATAGTGGGGACTGGCGGCCTTCAGCTCGGTGAGTTCAGACACCCCTGGGTCAGTCCACCCCTGAGGATGAAAGCATCCCGCGTGTCCTTGCCTGGGCTCTGCTTCTGTGCTGGGCACATGCTCGCTGCACATAAGCCTGCTCGCTTCCTCCCAGCAGTAGGCCCCTGGGGCGAGCATGGTATCTCTTCATAGGTGGGACATGGAGGTTTATGAAGAAGAGAGACTGCGGCTTGTAGGGACTGGAAGTAGAATGTGAACCTAGTTCTGTCCCATACCAGAACTCAGAGTGACACCAGCCACCTCAGGAAGAATGATGCACTTACGTATACCTGATGCCAAGGGATCGGTCCCAATGCAGATGCAGCCCTGTGTGGTCTGGATGTCTCTGGGGGCCTGGGACGGTGTTCCGTTCCCTGTTGCCTTGCTTGTCAGAGCATTCTTGGTGATGGTGGAATTGAAGTGAGGAGAAGGAGAAAGCGTGCCTGTGCTTTTTATTCTCTTGAGCCAGTAAGGCATAGAGGCTAAGTGAAAACAGCCTGGGCCCACCTGTGTAGACTCAAACCGCAGCTCCTCACTTGCCTGGGTGTGACCCAGGACAAACTGTGTGACCTTCTGGAGCCTTGGTCTCCTCCTCCAGGAAGCATAGAAAGTTGTGCTCACAAAGGCCCTCCTGGGGCTGCAGGGAGGACCAGTATATCTGTGTGTCTAAAGCCTCCACAGGCTTCCTTTCCTGGTGGGGTGAGGAGGGGACACATATTCACTGACAGTGGTCCATATCGATGGATACCGTTTTGTGTATTGTTATTTAGTTGCTAAGTCATGTCAGCTCTTTGCAACTGCCAGGCTCCCCTCTCCAAGGGATTTCCCAGGCAAGAATACTGGAGTGGTTTGCCTTCTCCAGGGGATCTTCCCAACCCAGGGATTGAACCAGAATCTCCTGCATTAGCAGGCAGATTCTTTACCACTGAGCCACCAGGGAAGCTTGTTTTGTGTATTAGTGTCTTCCAAACAGAACTCAGTTGACAAATGACAGCACAAGGCAGGTCATCTTCCCTTGTGCTTTGGAGAGCCAGTTGTTTACACACGCATTCTTCTCATCCACACAGGCGGCTCATGTCGTCCTTCATGGGTGGATTTGGTGACATGAATATTCTCTTTCTCTTGCTTCTGGGCCTTTGTACATGCATCTCTCTTTGCTTGGAAACTTCTCCTCCTGCCTCTGTCTGATCAACTCCTATTTATCCTTCGGATGTCAGCTTAAATGCTACCTCCCCTGAGAATCCCACCCTGCTTTGATTCTGGCTTCTGAGCTCCCACAGATATCCTGTTATAGAAATGGCCACTGCCATTGCTCCTTCCTTGTAGTGGTCTCTCCCTGCGCCTTCCGCAGCCCCACTGTACTGTGAGTTCATCAAGGAGAGAAGTAGGCCCTCCCGTCCACTGTTGGATCCACAGTGAGTGTCTGACACACAATATTTGAACCACACATTTTAACTGACTTAGTGGTGGTAGTATATGTGAGGGCAAGCGATAAAAACCACATGGCTGGCCCTGCTTGTCCCTTGTCTGTTACAAGGAGCGCCCTTGGCTGGTGCCACTTGTGCGGCGTGGAGAGGAGCAAGGCGGAAGTCCCCCGGGCCAGGCTGCGCTACTTGAGGGGCCTGGCAAAGGGACAGGAGTGTGACTCTCCACTTCTAGGATTTGAGCAAAATGAGAATGAGTAGGAAAGAGGGCAGAGATCTGAGCAGGTTCACAAAGGACAGAGCTCTGCAGAGAGAGGAATGCTGAAGGAGGAGTTGGAGGAAGTTTTGTGTGTGAGAGGCGCTGACTGACTCCCTCCTCGACACTCTCAAAAGGCCTTCGGAACAGAACCAGCAGTCGCATCACCCAGCAGTTGTCAAAAATGCAGATTCTCTGGCTCCGCCCTGGACCTGTTGAATCAGAAACCCTGTGGGTGGACTCAGCAATCTACGCTTTAACAAGCCCTCTGGGGGATTCTGACTCACAGTAAAGTCTGGGAACCGACTGCAGGACAACCCAGTACCACCGTCCACCTCTTTCTGTTGCTCTGTAGAGCTGCGCTTGGGCTCCGTCGCGGGGAGAGCCCCTGTGTGAAGAGCTAGGCTCGAGCAGCAGGGCCAAATGCTGGTCCCACTTACTTGCAGGCTCTTGGTGGCATTTGCTTCCTTCTAACCTCGAGGTACTGCCAACAGCCTCTGTTTGACAGAGAAACTGAGGCTCAGAGAGGTAAGGAACTTGCTCAGGAGACATCAGTGGACTGAACAAGTCAGGTTTGGGGGTTGAGACCTGATTTCCAGCATGGCTTGTGCTTTTCTAAAGCATTTGTCTCTCTGAGTCCAGGTATTTTGGTCTGGAAAATGGAAGCATGGGTGCCTTGAGCCAGCAATGGGGTACAGTTGTGGAAGGCAAGTGTAAAGAGCCTCATGTAGAAGATGCAACAGTGAAAGTGCACGCTCTTGTTACATATAGGAACGTGGCGCCACTAATTTCTTACTTGTAATAATTTGGGAATTGCTGACTCTAAGAGGTACTGTGCAAGACTTGGGAGAGAGAGAGAGAGAGAGAGAGAGAATGCCACAAAGCCTTTTTGCTTATTAATATATTTTGGAGGAAGCCCTTGTCTGTGTCTGATTTCTGAGAATTCAGGATTGGAATGAAAGCCAGCCGTCTGTGTCTTGGATGATACTGCTGCAGACCTAGGGTTTGCAAACTTGGCTGCCAGTTAGAATCCCTGAGCAGTTTTAAAAATGTCAGTGTCGTGGTTGCACTCCAGACCAATGACTTTAGAATCTCTGTAGCCTGGGCTGCTGGTGAGGTTTCCAAGAAATGACTGCCAATGGAGATGACAAAGCATTAAAAAGAAAACTCTAAAGATTATTATAAAGGGGGAGGGGAGATTCCATTTATTGAGAACCTTTTCTTCCATGGTCACATCTCTTTCTGACCTCATCTGGGGAAGATTCTTGGCCTTCAAGGGCCCATGTGGTTAGACCGAATATACAATTTAGACCCAGACCATCCAGGATAATCTTCCCATGTCAAGGTCCTTAACTTAAGCACATCTGCAAAGTCCCTTTTGCCAGGTAAGATGGTATATATACATAGGTTCTAGGGATTAAGGCAGGATATCTCTGAGTGGTTATTAATCTGCATATCACAAGTGCTGAGCCCAATAGGGGCTCGGTAAAGTTTGATTAAGTGAAGTGAAGTCTGAGTCTTTGCAACCCCATGGACTGTAGCCTGCCAGGCTCCTCCAACCATGGGATTTTCCAGGCAAGAATACTGGAATGGGTTGCCATTTCCTTCTCCAGGGGATCTTTACAACCCGGGACTGAACCCAGGTCTCCCACATTGCAGGTGGACTCTTTACTGTCTGAGCCACCAGGTTAAGCTGGTTGGTAAAGGTTAGCCTTGTTAATCTCATTAATGACTTGGAGAGACGGACACTGGTATCCTGCCTACTTTCTGTCACATCCATGGTGTGTGACCTTGGGCTGGTCACTTAACATCTCTGATCTTCAATCCCCTACTCTGTATAGTGGGGGTAATAGCATCTATCTTATAGTATTGTTTTTGATGATTAAGTGAGTTATTTCTAATGAAGTACTTAAATTAAGGGCTTCCCTGATAGCTCAGTTGGTAAAGAATCTGACTGCAATGCAGGAGACCACAGTTTGATGCCTGGGTGGGGAAGATCTGCTGGAGCAGGGATAGGCTATCCACTTGAGTATTCTTGGTTTTCCCTTGTGGCTCAGCTGGTAAAGAATCCCCCTGCAATGCGAGAGACCTCGGTTCGATCCCTAGGTTGGGAAGATCCCCTGGAGAAGGGAAAGGCTACTCACTCCAGTATTCTGGCCTGGAGAATTCCATGGCCTGTATAGCCCATGGGGTCACAAAGAGTCGGACACAACTGAGCGAGTTTCACTTCAATTTCAAGTGCTTAAAATGTTGTCGGGTATGCAGTAAACTTCCAGTAGTCGTGATCTGAAATGATAAAATAATGACAACAGCGTCATCATCTTCTGTTACATGGCGCAGAGAATTAGGTCATTCAAGGCTTTGATGTCTGTTGCAGATACAAGTTTGTGACCCCAAGTTCTGTGCTTTCTTCCAGAGAAGTGAAGGGTTCTCTGGGGAAGAGTAAAGGTCAAGGGTGGGTTTTCCAAGAAGCCGATTTCAACTCAGTGAAAGACCTTTCTGTCAGGCAAGGAGACTGGCAAAATCATGCCTCCTTCTGTGGAGGCTTCAGGGAACCCCGGCTGCAGTCTCCTCAGAAGTCTGTGAGTCTGGCAGAGGAGCAGGGTTGGGGGCCCAGGGAAGGACAGGGAGTCCTCAGAATGCACCTTGCTGGCTTCCTGAACTATAACAGAAATGGGACTGATGGGGTTGGGAAGCTCCCTGCATAGCAGGTGGTGAGGGCTCCTGTTTCTCCTCTCTGCTCCTGTTCTCCCTTTTTCAGGAAACAATTGCCTGTGGCAGGGTGATTGGCAGAGGCCACGTGAGTGCGTCAACAGAGAAGCAGAATCGTAGAGGTGGCTGCCTCTGCTAGATCGTGGGGCCCTTACCCCCATTTTGCAGATGAAGAAGGTGAGTTTCCTCATCTGTGATATGCTGTTGTGGTCGGGGGAAGAGGCAGGGGATGGCTCCCGAAGCTCCTGCTCTTATGTCACTTACATCATTACTGCTCACACCCCCAGGTCACACCAGTCACATGGCCAAGCCTGATTTCTGGGGTGGGGAGGGGATGGGAACTGCACCAGCCTCCTCCAAGGGTGCACTACAGGCCACAGGGCAATGAGTGGAAAGGGTAATCTGCCTCCAGGGAAGGCGGCCAATAACTGGGACTGAGAATACGCTGACCGCCCTCTGATCTGAGAGCTTTAGTCATTTGGGGGGCATGTTCTGATGCATCCCTTCAGTTTGCTCACCCTGATTCTCTGCTCACAAGACAGAAACATGGCTCTGGAAGACGTGGGGGGCTGTCAACTAAGAATAGATACAATGAGTCATCTGTGAGAGTCTTTTGCTCTGCAGGTGGGTCCATAGCCTGAAACCTTTGAAACTTCCTTACGGCAGTGTTATGCATGGTAACTGGGAGCAGCCTAAATGTCCAGCAAGAGGGTACTGGCAAAGGAACCATAGCTAAATATTAAATTAGAAGACTCTCCAAAACGTAACAGTGAATGAAAAAAGTAGATGTGGGATGATACCAGCATAAAAACATGCAGAGTTTTGGAAACAGGCGATTCCTCAAAATGTTAAACATAGGCTTGCCATATGCAATTTCACTCCTAGGTGCCTGCCTAGAGAACTGAAAACAGTTGTTCACACAATAACTAGCATATGAATATTCAGAGCAGCATTATTCATAATAGCAAAAAAGCAGAAGCAATCTAAATGCCCATCAGTAGATGAGTGGATAAACAATTACAGCATATCCACAAATGGAATATTATTTGGCCATAAAAAGAATGAAATACCAATACATGGAAAACATCATGCTAAGTGGGAGAAGCCAGACTCAAAAGACCAAAGATCGTACATTGTATGATTCCATTTGTAGGAAATGTCCAAAATAGGCAAGTCTGTAGAGGTATGAGTGAGATTCGTGTTTGCTAGGGGCTGGAAGAGGAGGGAGTGATTGCTTAAAAGCCATAATGTGCCTTATGGGCTGATGAAAATGTCCTGAAATTAAATAGTGTGGTAGTTGTATAACACTGGGTCATACTAAGTGGCACTGGGGGTTACTCTTTAAAAATGATTAAAACAGTAAATTTTACTATGAGTGTTTTATCACAATAAGACAGAACATACAGAACAGCACACACATGTAATGTATACAAAAAATATACTGCATGGAAGTGTCTATACCAGTATCGGGACAGTGATTAGCTTGGGGATGGTTGAAGGGGGATGGGAGGGAAGGGTCTCAGTTGTGTCTGTAACATTTTATTGCCTTAAAATGCCCTGGAAGTGTATATGGCAAAATGTCAAATTTTATGAACGTTGGGTTAGTATTTGAGTATTATTTTGTAGTTCTCTGCATTTTTCTGAATGTTTGAAATATATCTTAGTCAAAAGAGAAAAAAGCCCAGAGGCTTTGAAAACAGTTTCTGGGCAGCTGTAAATGCAAGTGTGTCTTTTGCCTCACTGCACTCTGAGAGCAGGTGACTTAGGGAACAGGGAACATTAGATTTCACTGTATTTCTGCCTGGCTGCATTCCATTATTTTAGATTCTATTGAAATTAATGATGCAGGGACATTATTTTTTTCCATCTAGACCTGGAACTTTGACTCTGATCTATGAATTCCATCTTCCAGATGCATACTGATGGGCTGAGGGTTTTCATCTCAGATAATTGCTTTTTCCCCGTCTTTGGTAGAAGACACAATTTTCCTTTCACACCCAAACCATTCAAAGATAAGGCAGTAAACTTGTTTTCTCAGTTTGTGATTTTTTAAATGAGTTATTCCATCATCATTACAAGCAATTCTCCAATCTGTGGGACCTCTCAGAGATGATGAAGAGGGAGAGGGAAGAAGCGAAGGTGCTAATTTTAGATGTTACCGATTATGTCGCTGAACAAACAAATTTAGAGTATCTCTGGGGATAAGGCAAGAGATGGTTGGAGTTTGTTTTTCCTCCAAAAGATTTAATACCTCTCTGGGTCCTGTTCTTTTTCTCTGTAAAATAAAGTGATCATCCTTGTTGTTTCAGAAGCAACTATGCAATAAAGTTAACTATAATTTCAACAAAACCCAGCTAAACTCATATATCCAGCAGCAAACATAATACCACTGGGGTTTCCATTACTCAGATTTTTGCTGAAGTTCCCTTCAAGGTCACGTTATCCAACAAGGTCACTTTATAGATGAGGAAACTGAGGCCTAGTTTGGCAACAAGTTTTGTCCAAGATCCCAAAATCTGTTTAGCTATTTCAAGGTCAGATTTCTACCTCACTTGTCAATCTTGACCTCAACTATCTATTGTGTGTTTCTAAAATAATCTTTCCTACCAATGGCAGTTTCTTTGTCTATTCAGAGTCTTTTTTTTTTTTTTTCTGGTACCATATGAATTTTAGGATTGTTTTTTCTTTTTCTGTGAAATGTGCCATTGGGATTTTCTTGGCAAGAATACTGAACTTAAATACATTGCTTTGGGTGGAATGGACACTGACAGTGTTGTCTTCTGATCTGTGAGCACAGTATGTCAGTGATTTGTGTAAAGACAGACAAATAGATCAATGGAACTAACTAACAAGAGTGCTAAGAATACATAATGGAGAAAGGATAGGCTCTTCAACAAATGTTGTTGGGAAAATTGGATATCTGCATGCAAAAGGAGGAAATTAGACCTTTATTTTACATCATGCACAAAAATCAGCTCAAAAATAAAGTCTTAGATCTGAAACTGTGACACTCCTAAAAGCAGAAAATAAGGAAAAATTTTCTTGATTTCTTGGCAATTTCTGGTCTTGGCAATGATTTCCTTAATGTGACAGTAAAAGCACAGGCCACAGTAGCAAAAATAAACAGAGGGATTATATCAAGCAAAACAGCTTCTGCAGAGGAAGCAATAAATAGGCAGCCTATGTAACGAGAGAATGTGTTTGCAAACCCTGTATCTGACAATGGTTAATATCAAGAATATGTAAGGAACTCCTCTGCGTGCATGCTCAGTTGCTTTAGTTGTGTCTGACTCTTTGTGACTCCACAGACTGTAGCCCTCCAGGCTCCTCTGTCCATGGGATTCTCCAGGCAAGAATACTGGATTGGTTTGCCATTTCCTACTCCAGGGGATCTTCCTACCCAGGGATCGAACCCACATCTCTTACATCTCCTGCACTGGCAGGTGGATTCTTTCCCAGCCGCACCACCTGGGAAGCCCAAGAACTCCTCTGACTCAACAGCAAGAAGACCAGAAATACTCATGATTTTAAAATGGACAAAGGACTTGAATAGACATTTATCCAAAGAAGACACACAAATGAACAAATGGTGTATGAAAACATGTTCAAAATCACTAGCCATCAGGGAAATGCAAATCATTACCACGATGAGATATCATTTCACACCGGTGAGGAAGGCGCTTATCAAAAGAAAGCCCCAAATAAAGGATAAGTGTTGGCAAGAATATGGGAAAGTTGGAATTGTTGTCCAGTGTTGATGGGAATGTATACTGGTGCAATCATTATGGAAAACAGTATGAAAGTTCCTTTAAATTAAAAAAATAGAACTAGCATATGATTTACCAATACACTTCTCATTATATATCCAAAGGAATTGAAATCAGGACCTCAAAGAAATATCTGTACTCTGATGGTCACTGCAGCTTTGTTCACTACGACCAAGCTATGGGAAAAAATCAGTGTTTATCTATGAATGAAGAAAGAGAGAAATGAGGGATATATACACACAGTGAACTATAACTCAACCTTGAAAAAGAAAGAAATCCTGACATATGTAATAATGAGGGTGGAGGATTCTTTACTAAATGAAACTAGTCAGTCAAAGATTACATTTTGCATGATTCCACTTATATGAAGTATCTAAAATAGTCAGTCACTAAAGCACAGAGCCAGGGAAAGGAATAAACATGGCATTCAGTGGTATGCAGTTCAGTTATACAAGATGAATAAATTCTGGAGATCTGCTGTACAGGCCTTTTGTACACTTAAAATTTTGTTAAACAGGAAAACTACAGCAACAGGGAAAATAAGCTTGTGGAATTTCACTTTCTTGAGAAAAGGGGAGGCTGAGAGAAATAATGGAAGCCCGTGCATTTTGAAAGGATGGTTTGAAAAATCTAACCAGGATGAATGTTCCTGTTTTCCAAATTCCAGATCAGAACAACTTTCTCAGCATCATTTGCTTCTGGCCGCTCCATCTGCACCAGAAAAAAACAATCACAGGTTAGTGATTTGTCCAACAGGGCTTCTGACCTCATGAATGGAGGCCCTGGAGTTCTTACTTCAGGAGGGATAAAGCCTCTGAGAAAAATATGGGCCCTGTCGAGAACATCTTTTTGATGTTCAGCAGGGGTCCTGCTAACGCTCTTCGCACGTGGCTTGTAGTGCGTGTCCTCTGCTGCGCTCTGGACTCTTCATCTACTGCTGTTCAGTTCAGTTCAGTCACTCAGTCATGTCGGACTCTTTGCGGCCCCATGGACTGCAGAACACCAGGCTTCCCTGTCCATCACCAACTCCCAGAGTTTCCTCAAACTCATTTCCATTGAGTCAATGACGCCATCCAACCATCTCATCCTCTGTCGTCCCTTCTCCTCCTGCCCCCAATCCCTCCCAGCCTCAGGGTCTTTTCCAGTGAGTCAGCTCTTCCCATCAGGTGGCCAAAGTATTGGAGTTTCAGCTTCAACATCAGTCCTTCCAATGAATACTCAGGACTGATTTCTTTTAGGATGGACTGGTTGGATCTCCTTGCAGCCCAAGGAAGGGACTCTCAAGAATCTTCTCCAGCATCACAGTTCAAAAGCATCAATTCTTTGGCATTCAGCTTTCTTTATAGTTCAACTCTTACTTCCATACATGACTACTGGAAAACCATAGCTTTGACTAGATGGACCTTTGTTGGCAAAGTAATGTCTCTGCTTTTTAATATGCTGTCTAGGTTGATCAAAGCTTTTCTTCCAAGGAGCAAGCGTCTTTTAATTTCATGGCTATAGTCACCACCTGCAGTGATTTTGTATCCCTCCAAAATAAAGTCTCTCACTGTTTCCACTGTTTCCCCATCTATTTGCCATGAAGTGATGGGACTAGATGCCATGATCTTCGTTTTCTGAATGTTGAGTTTTAAGCTAACTTTTTCACTCTCCTCTTTCACTTTCATCAAGAGGCTCTTTAGTTCTTCTTCACCTCTGCCATAAGGGTGGTGTCATCTGCATATCTGAGGTTACTGATATTTCTCCCTGAAATCTTGATTCCAGCTGTGCTTCATCCAGTCCAGCATTTCTCATGATGTACTCTGCATATAAGTTAAATAAGCAGGGTGACAATATACAGCCTTGACATACTCCTTTCCCGATTTGGAACCAGTCTATTGTTCCACGTCCAGCTCTAACTGTTGCTTCTTGACCTGCATACAGAGTTCTCAAGAGGCAGGTCAGGTGGTCTGTTATTCCCATCTCTTTCAGAATTTTCCACAGCTTATTGTGATCCACACAGTCAAAGGCTTTGGCATAGTCAATAAAGCAGAAGTAGATATTTTTGTGGAACTCTCTTACTTTTTCCATGATCCAGTGAATGTTGGCAATTTGATCTCTGGTTCCTCTGCCTTTTCTAAAACCAGCTTGAACATCTGGAAGTTCACGGTTCACATACTGTAGAAGCCTGGCTTGGAGAATTTTGAGCATTAGTTTGCTAGCGTGTGAGATGAGTGCAATTGTGTGGTAGTTTGAATATTCTTTGGCATTGCCTTTCTTTGGGATCAGAATGAAAACTGACCTATTCCAGTCCTGTGGCCACTGCTGAGTTTCCCACATTTGCTGGCATATTGAGTGCAGCACTTTCACAGCATCATCTTTCAGGATTTGAAATAGCTCAACTGGAATTCCATCACCTCCACTAGCTTTGTTCATAGTGATGCTTCCTAAGGCCCACTTGACTTCACATTCCTGGATGTCTGGCTCTAGGTGAGTGATCACACCATTGTGATTATCTGGGTCATGAAGATCGTTTTTGTATAGTTCTGTGTATTCTCAGAAATCTACGATACTCCATAAACCAGAAATTCTTCTGCTGGGAAAATTCTTTTTCCTAACTGCACCTTAATTGGTCTGAGGCTCTCTGTATTTATCATTTATTCCACTCAGAGTGACTATGCATCTGTTTTGCTACAGTGTTAGTGTGTTTGAGTGTGGGCTGCCCCGTACTTGGCTGGGTGGGATATGCGATAGAGTAGAAGCAATGTATAGCTTTTCTAAAATTGGAACCACTTTATTTCCAAAATATATCAGGCTGTAAGGGCTTTGGGTAAGCGGCTGTGCACCTGTACGGTGTGCCACAGGGACTGCATGGCTGTTACCTTGTTGCTGAGTGTTTGAGATGTTTTTAACTCTGTGTGCTGTCGTGTCTAGTGTCTCTCTTCACCAAGCCCTGCTCACTTTGGGATTATTTCCTTGGGAACACTCTCAGAGTGGAAATATTTCATCAGTGGGAAAGAGCAGGTTCATAGTTCTTGGGCCTGGCACTGAGCTGTGCCCCTACACTGTTAGGTTCTGAACCATTCATGGTCGCCCCCTCTGTGCTCCAGAGCGGAGGAGCTTTCATGAAGATGCTGCCAGGTGGGATGAGTCTGTGCAGGTGAGCAAAGAGCAGGGCTCTACACAAATCATCAGTTACCCTGTGAATGGCTTATTGGATGTTCTGGGTGCAACATGGTCTCCTCAATCCTGTTGGCTGGATTTCTAGGGGGCAGAGGATGACAGCATAGTTATGGAGATCTTTATTGCTCCATAGGACTTAAAGCATGGCAGGAGCCTTCTTTTAGGAGGACAAAGATCCATCTGTTCATCCATTGTCCATCCTTCATGGGATATTTATTGAGAATCTATCCCTTGTCTAAGAACTGGGGGTAAAAGCAGCGAGCAAGATAGACAGGGTTCTTAATCTTACGAAGCCAAGAGGACGGTGGGAGTGGGACACAAGAAATGGCAATAAACAAAAAAAATCAATAAACAAGATGATATAATATGGAGTGAAGTATCATGATAGAAATAAAACTTCGCAATAGGATTGAGGGGGCTGCTAATCTGGACAGAGTGTTCAAGGAAGGTGACATTTGGTTTGAGGCCTGCTTGGCAAGAAGGAGGTCATTGCACAAAGATTTGGGTGGGGGTAAGCCTCAAGTAGAAGCCGTAGCAAGTGTAAAGATCTTCAGATGAGAAGGAGCTGGTGTTTTGCAGGATGCCCTGAGGGCTGCTAGATATTGGTAAGGGGACAAACAACAAGCGTCTGGAACTAATGCTCTGAGGATGTCAAAGAAGAATTTGAATGAAGAGAAGAGAGAACACCAGATACATCTGCCACAAGGATTCTCATGCTTCTCTAGGACCCTGGACCAAATGTTGTTTCTCTCTGGGGTACAGGTCTCTGGGCAGTGGGTGGGTTGCCTAAATGGTCTCTAAAAAGCCCTTATGATCTGGTATTTTGACCTTTCCTAGCCTGTCGGATGTATGTCTCCCCTGCGCTCATTCTTGGTCTAATTCTGAAAAGGTACAAAATGGTAGCCCTAGCCACACATGACAAGTAAAATTAAAATTAATGTTGATTAAAGTTATCACTGCAGATGGTGATTGCAGCCATGAAATTAAAAGACACTTACTCCTTGGAAGGAAAGTTATGGCCAACCTAGATAGCATATTGAAAAACAGAGACTAACTTACTTTGCCAACAAAGATCCGTCTAGTCAAGGCTATGGTTTTTCCAGTGGTCATGTATGGGTATGAGAGTTGGACTGTGAAGAAAGCTGAGCACTGAAGAATTGATGCTTTTGAACTGTGGTGTTGGAGGAGACTCTTGAGAGTCCCTTGGACTGCAAGGAGATCCAACCAGTCCATCCTAAAGGAGATCAGTCCTGGGTGTTCTTTGGAAGGACTGATGCTGAAGCTGAAACTCCAATACTTTGGCCACCTGATGCAAAGAGTTGACTCAATGGAAAAGACTCTGATGCTGGGAGGGATTAGGGGCAGGAGGAGAAGGGGACGACAGAGGATGATATGGCTGGATGGCATCACGGACTCGATGGACATGAGTTTGGGTAAACTCCGGGAGTTGGTGATGGACAGGGAGGCCTGGTGTGCTGCAATTCATGGGGTCACAAAGGGTCGGACACGACTGAGCGACTGAACTGCACTGAACTGAAAGTTAACAAGATAGACTATTTAGTTCCTCCGTAACACTCACCACATTTCAAGTGTTCAGGAGCAAACTACACAAATCTACCTTTCTGGACAGCACAGAGAAAGAGAATTTTCATCACTATGCAAAGCACTCCTGAACAATGCTGGCCTAATCTGAACTGTAATGAAGCCCGTCATCAGGAGGAGAAGGGGCGGCAGAGGTTGAAGTGGTTGCATGGCATCATCAACATGAGTTTGAACAAACTCCAGGAGATAGTGAAAGACAGGGAAGTCTGGCGGGCTGCAGTGTAGGGGTCGTAAAGAGTCGAACACTACTTAGCGGCTGTGCAGCAACGGTTTTCCAAAGAGCCCCTGGTGACTGTGAGGGGCTGGACTGTGTCCTCCCCAGCTTCGTATATTGAAGTCCTAATTCTCACTACTTCAGAATGTGACCATATTTGCGTATAGGATATTTAAAGAGGTAATTAAAGTTAATTTAGGTCATTGAAGTGGGCCCTAATCCCATTGGGACTGGTTCCCTTATTAAAAAAGGAGATTAGAACACGTACAAGCCTTCCCTGGTGGCTCAGATGGTAAAGCATCTGACTACAATGCGGGAGACTCAGGTTTGATCCCTGGGTTGGGAAGATCCTTCACATACAGAGGAAGGCTATGGAAATGGGGTAAAGATACCAATCTTCAAGCCATGCAGTGAGGCCTCAGAAGAAACACCTCTGCCAGCACCTTCCTCTTGGACTCCTAGACTCCAGGATTGTGAGAGAATAAACTTATGTTGTTTAAGCTACCCAGTCTAGGATGCATTTGTAGTAGTTTCTTTTTCTCAATGATAGCCTTGGCAAGTGAATTCAGTGACTTTTCTTTGATCCGCATATAGCACAGGAGAAAGCAATTAAACTCTTTGAGAATGCAGTTCTGTCCAGTTGTGGCCCGCGGAGATAAACTAGTTTTGATAGCTCTGGCGTAGGTGTTAACTCAGATTCTCCTTCTGGGTACTGATTTGTCATCCCTGGTCTCCAGTGCCATTTGGTTCTCTACCCTCTATCACTTGACCTTTGAGGGATGGATAGAGTCACCTTTGTGAATTGCTTTCTTCCTGTAATTTAGTTTATGGCCTTCCTCTTAGCCAGTGGACATCTTTTTAAAGATGTAACTGAGTTTTACAATCTACTCATGGAATAGACATAAGAAAAAAAAAAATTCCTAAAGTGTCAACAATACAGGATCAGGGGCACAGGAATCAGATTCCTAGTCCAACACTGAATAGCATGGGTTTAAAAGTGTTATTATATAACATTATTATATCTAATATTATATATACAGGTATATATCTATAAATATAAACGTAGTTATATATGAAGTGAAGTGAAGTTGCTCAGTCGTGTCCGACTCTTTGCGACCCCATGGACTATAGCCTACCAGGCTCCTCCACCCATGGGATTTTCCAGGCAAGAGTACTTGAGTGGGTTGCCATTTCCTTCTCCAGAGTTTTCTTCCTGACCCAGGGACTGAACTCGGGTCTCCTGCATTGTAGGCAGACGCTTTACCATCTGAGCCACCGGGAAGTCCTAGCTATATATAATTATGAATTATAATTTATAATTGTAAATTAATAAGTGTCATGTTCAAATAGGTGACCCCCACCCAATTTAATACTATTTTGAATTAACCCATACATTTCTTCCTAATTCTATTCCTTCAACTTTCTCTCAGCAGTAATCACTACTATAAAATTAAAAAATATTAAAAAAAATACGTTTCACTACTTCTGTATATATCCCTAAACATTAGGGTTGCTTGCTTTGAGTTTTATAAAGGTGGCATTATGCTTACATGTATATTGTTCCATGAGTTCGCTCTTTTTCATTCCATATTATGCTTTGAGAATTCATCCATGTTGCTAATAGCTATAATTTCTTTTTTTCTTCTTTATAGTACTTTTATTGTATAAAAACTGTTAAATTTAATCCTTCTCATTTGGTAGACACTTGAATCCTTTAAAGTTTCCATTACAAACAATGTTACTTTGAACATTCTTGTGCATGTCTCTCCTTGTTTATTGCAAAGGTATGTATGTAGAACGCTTTTACAATATAAAAAACTTAAAGAATGTGTAGTGAAGTAAAATATGGTTGAAAATAATTCTACATTATTTGATTAAAATTAAAGTGGATTTTTTTGGTTTGAAATAATCTAGATAACTAACCCCCCAATTTTAGGACATCCAGAGGGCTGATATTTTACGTATTATTAGTGTTTCTGATAAATAAATATCTCATTGCTTAAAATAAAGCAGTTTAGAATATT
Source organism: Redunca redunca (assembly GCA_006410935.1). Lineage (NCBI taxonomy): Eukaryota > Metazoa > Chordata > Mammalia > Artiodactyla > Bovidae > Redunca > Redunca redunca. Next base: position 103,068 of record SJYQ01002968.1, read on the forward strand.
TAGCTCAGTAACTTATGTCATCGAAGCACCTTTAAATTTTTATTCAAGATGCTCCAATCTTCCTTTTGTTTTTATGTCTGTTTCCTGGTTTCCTGACTGGATGGTAAGTATCCCGGGGACACATAATATATTATGAAGATTTATTGCCTCTGTTTATAGCGAAGGAAATGAGACTGAGCAAAATCAAGGGTAAAATGGCAGAACTGGGAATCAGTCTAAAGCCCATGCACATCTCATTGTGTAATGCCTCTCTGCCCCTGGGGTGTGTCCCCTCCTATCCTGAGGTCCATCACCACCTCTGTGGCTACCGGGGTTGGCAAAGGAAGAAAATAAGTGTCTGCATTGGGCAGGCCAAGAAATTGAAAGACACTCAGTCCTTGGAAGAAGAGCTATGACCAACCTAGACAGCATATTAAAAAGCAGAGACATCACTTTGCCTGCAAAGGTCCATATAGTCAAAGCTGCGGTTTTTCCAGTAGCCATGTATGGATGTGAGAGTTGGAACATAAAGAAAGCTGAGTGCCGAAGAATTGATGCTTTTGAACTGTGGTGCTGAAGACTCTTGAGAGTCCCTTGGACTGCAAGGAGATCCAACCAGTCCATCCTAAAGAAAATTAACCCTGAATATTCATTGGAAGGACTGATGCTGAAGCTCCAATATTTTGGCTATCTGATGTGAAGAGCCAGTTCATTGGAAAAGACCCTGATGCTGGGAAAGATTGAGGGCAGGAAGAGAAGGAGGGGACAAAAGATGAAATGGTTGGATGGCATGATCAAATCAATAGACATGAGTTTGAATAAATTCAGGGAGCTCCCATGGATGGAGGAGCCTGGTAGCCTGCAGTCCATGGAGTCGCTAGGAGTCGGACACGACTGAGGGACTTCACTTTCAGTTTTCACTTTCATGCACTGGCGAAGGAAATGGCAGCCCACTCCAGTACTGTTGCCTGGAGAATTCCAGGTACAGGGGAGCCTGATGGGCTGCCGTCTATGGGGTCGCACAGAGTCAGACACGACTGAAGCGACTTAGCAGCAGCAGCAGCAGCAGCAGCAGTGAAGGACAGGGAAGCCTGGTGTGCTGCAGTCCATGGGGTTGCAGAAAGTTGGACACAACTGAGCAACAACAAGTGGGTGGGCTGATTGCCTGCTAATTGCTACTGTGTCTTCTATGCCTACTATATACCTGCCAGACACTGCTAGGTACTATAGATAGGTTTGAACTAATTCTCATATCAGCAGTATAATGTTGATATTATTCACGTTTTCCAAGACACGAAGAATGAGACCCAGAGGGAATACAGTAGTCCCCACTTTATCTGTAGTTTTGCTTTCAGACGTTTCAATTACCCATGGGTCAACCATGATCCAAGAATGTTAAATGGACAATTCCAGAAGTAAACAATTCATAAGTTTTAAACTGTAATGTGATAAAAACTCGAGCTGTCAGCCCTGACCTACCCAGGAGGTAAATCCACCCAGAAAGTGATTCATCTTTTTGTCCAACCTTTTCCATTCCCACCCATTAGTCATTTAGTAGCCCTCTTGGTTATCAGATTGACTGTCAACGATGTCACAATGCTTATTTCAAGGAACCCTTATTTTACTTAATAATGGCCCCAAAGAGTAAGAGGAGTGATGCCTGCCGTTTGGATCTGCCAAAGAGAAGTGATAAAGTACTTCCTACAGGTGAAAGGAGAAAGTTCCTTGCTTAGTAAGGAAAAAAGAAATCATATGCTGACATTGCTAAGATCTATGGAAGGAAAGAACCTCCCATCTCTGAAACTGAAGAAGGAAAAAGAAATTTGTGCTAGTTTTGCTGTTGCACCTCAAACTGCAAAGGGTTACAGCCAGAGTGTGTGATAAGTGCTTAGTTAAGATTGAAAAGGCACTGAATTTGTGGGTGGAAGACCTGAGCAGAAAACAGGTTTCTGTCTGTGGTGTCAGGCATCCCCCCATGGATACTGGGGGTAGTAGAGATGGCAGAGTTGGGTCTCAAATCCTGGTCTGTCTGACTGCAAAACCTCCATTTTTCCTAAAAATATCATACTGCCTTCAGAAGGAGGAGACACTAAGTGCGCTCGCAACGTGGTATCACTTTCTATCTGACTGTGATCACAGATACACACCTGTGCTGCTGGAAGGAAGCAGAGTGAGGATGAAAATGCTGGAAATGAGCTGGAAAATTCAGTTGAGAGGCGACTTTGGAAGGACTGGACTCAAACTCACACAGAGCTTTTGTGATTCTCACCTTCAATTCTGTATTGAGGTCCACTCCCTGCTTTGAGTTAGCTAAGAGATGGTAAAGATTATCTTCCAAGTGGGGCTTGGAAAAGAATGGGCTATGAAATAAAGTGAATTTGAATTTGGCTTCAAATTCTGACTCTCACTCATTAGCTGTTTGATCTCAGATGAGTTAACTTCTGTGAGTTGCAGTTTTTCTATCTCTAAAATGGGGATAATCAGTCGCACCTTCTGTATAGAGTTTTGGTGGGAGCTGGGTTAAGCCACGTAAACCTCTTAGAACAGCATTACTGTAAACACTCAATACCAGATATTGCTATTGCTGAGTAAAAATAGAGGATTGAATCAGGTTAAGCTTCAGGACCCTGTCTAGGCATGGTAGGAATACTCAGGCTATTGCATTGTGGGGGATTAAAATGTGTGATCTGGGATGAAATCCACTAGATTCTCTCCCTAACCCTGAAAGACTGGCAGGACTTGCTGGCCAAGCTCCCTTGCTACCCATGAGACTGCTGGGGGTGGGGGTGGGTGAGTCATTCAAGGACCCACCTGCTCTCTCTGGGAACAGAACTCTGGGGCCTTATTTGAGCCCTGTCTTCAACAAAGTCTTCAGATCCCAAAGGGATTTAGAGGTTAAAAAAACAGAGAGAGAGACTTCTAAGAATTGCTTTCATGGAATGCTTCTCCATGGCAAAGATCCAACACGACCCGCATCTTTTTAGCATTTATTAAGATGTCTAATTGGGCACCATTAGAATGCCAGGAGAAATATCAATAACGTCAGATATGCAGATGACACCACCGTTAAGGCAGAAAGTGAAGAAGAATTAAAGGGCCTCTTGATGAAAGTGAAAGAGAAGAGTGAAAAAGTTGGCTTAGAACTCAACTTTCAGAAAACTAAGATCATGGCATCCGGTCCCATCATTACATGGCAAATGGATGGGGAAACAGTGGCTGACTTTATTTTTCTGGGCTCCAAAATCACTGCAGATGGTGATTGCAGCCATGAAATTAAAAGACACTTACTTCTTGGAAGGAAAGTTATGACCAACCTAGACAGCATATTAAAAAGCAGAGACATTACTTTGTCAACAAAGGTCCATCTAGTCAAGGCTTGACTGGTTTTTCCAGTGGTCATGTATGGATGTGAGAGTTGGACTATAAAGAAAGCTGAGTGCTGAAGAATTGATGCTTTCAAACAGTGGTGTTGGAGAAGACTCTTGAGAGTCCCTTGGACTGCAAGGAGATCCAACCAGTCCATCCTAAAGGAGATCAGTCCTGGGTGTTCATTGGAAGGACTGATGCTGAAACTGAAAGTCCAAAACTTTGGCCACCTGATGTGAAGAGCTGACTGATTGGAAAAGACCCTGATGCTGGGAAAGATTGAGGACAGGAGGAGAAAGGACGACAGAGGATGAGATGGCTGGATGGTATCATCGACTTGACGGACATGAGTCTGAGTGAACTCCGGGAGTTGGTGACGCACAGGGAGGCCTGGTGTACTGCGGTTCATGGGGTCCCAAAGAGTCGGACACGACTGAGTGACTGAACTGAACAGAACTGAAGAATGCGGGGTCTTATATGAGTCAGACTTAGGCTGGCAGTTGTGTTAAGGTGAAGGTAATTTGTGTTTAATTTCTTTGGACTGTTCTATCTTCATAGATAATCACCTGTGGGAGAGATTGGTCCGGAAAAAAAAAGGTTTCTGTAGTTCCTGGAGAAGTTAGACATTCTGTTGTTCTTTTCTCTTAGAATTACCCAGTCATGCTTGAGAATATTTTCTGTTTCTAAGAAGTTGCCATAGCTATAGCTTGGTCTGTTTGTATTGAAATCAAAACATTGACATGGTAGGTTTTAAAAAGAAGTGACAACTTTTTGACAATAAAACTGGGTGGGGAAATTACCCAATCTTGGGCAGAGTTCAGCTAAAGTGCTTCTTGCTGACAGCATCGTTGAGCTGTGCTGAGAGTTCAAGGTCATGCGGACCCTGAGCACTGAGGGTTTCTGTGTTTCTGTCAGAGAGAATGTTCTCGCTCTGAATGTGCATTAGGGGCCGGGGTCTGGCCCTGGCTCTGAGCTTTGTTCTTGGTAAGACCTCAGGAAAGTAATTTTTCCTCTCGGAACTTTATTATTGTCCCATATTTAAATGGGCATGTTAGGTTCAATGGTCTCAAAGATCCCTTTCACTTCTGGAAGTTTAGGATTCGGTGAGTTCTGTTCTTGCAGCTTTGTCGCCCGTTTGAAAACCATACCATTTCCGTTTAAATCCACCAGAGGGCGATGTGACCCATGTTTTGGCCCTGCAGCCCCTCCTCCCAGCCCCGCTTCCCCCTCCCCCAGCCTGGGAGACCCGATGGCGAAGATCCAGCGCCTGCCTTCTGTGGGAGATAGATGGAAAAAGACACGGTTTAAGTCGTTCCTTAGAGCTACGGTTGACGAGGGATCTTCATATCTACTGCTGTTTTGTCTCGCATCCGTCCCTGTGCCCGATGCTCTCCTCCCGTTTCACAGGCTGGGGAACCCAGGCTCACAGGAGCCAAACGATGTGTCTCAGGCTCCGTGGATTCCCAGGGGTGGCCTCTGGACCTCATCTCCTCATCCCCACTCATTCCTTTGGTCATCTTCCACTGGGCTTCAACAGACTGCCTCTGTTTCTAAGGGGTTTCTGAGAAGACAGTTTACCCAGGTATTGACTAGGGCAGAGTTTGAATCTGTATTCGATAGAATTGGGATAGGAGCTGAACAACATGTAGACCAGAGCTGCTTTTCCATAAAGCTCTCCTTTGGAGATTTTGGGCTTCCCTGGTGGCTCAGCTGGTAAAGGATCCACCTGCAATGAGGGAGACCCGGGTTTGATCCCTGGGTTGGGAAGATCCCCTGGAGAAGGGAAAGGCTACCCACTCCAGTGTTCTGACCTAGAAAATTTCATGGACTGTATAGTCCATGGGGTCACAAAGAGTCAGACACGACTGTGCGACTTTCACTTTTTCTTTTCACTTCGGAGATTTAGACTAAAACTAGCGGCCAACAGGAGCTCTCGTGGTCCTGGTTCTAAGTTGTAGATGGCAGAATCTACTCGGGCTCATTTAAGTAGCAAAGGAATTTTTGAAAGGGTTTTAGGAAACTCTCAGACTCTCCAGGAGGGCCGAGAACAGGAATCTGAAATGTATGAAGCCAGAATCCTGACCAGTCCCACTGTGGGGCCTTTTCTAGGAAAAAACCAACTGCTACCACTGCTTGGCGCTTATGGTGTTTGGGACTGGGTACCACCGTGGGGATTACCACTGACCAAGCTGCTTCTGTGTGCAGGGCATATACCGTATCTCAACTGGTCCTGCGGGACTTGGATCGTTACCTCTCATGTACTCGTACTTGCCCAGTTAAACCCAGGCTTCTCAAAGCCTGGACACCAGCAGAATGAGATGAGGCTGGAGTTTGGGTCTACTCCCAGTCCTGAGAGGATTTCAGAAGAGGGCTATTCCTGATGTTTCCTACTGCCTTTGTAATGCTTTTGTTTTCTCCCGCCATGGANGACAGAGGATGAGATGGCTGGATGGCATCATTGACTCTATGGACATGAGTCTGAGTGAACTCCGGGAGTTGGTGATGGACAGGGAGGCCTGGTGTGCTGTGATTCATGGGGTCGCAGAGTTGGACACGACTGAGCGACTGAACCGAACTGAACCATGGAAGAGGAACGAAGAAGAATGAAAATTCTTAGTTTCTATTTATTTTATCCCCTTGTTCCTCTGGGTCTTTCCAAAAAATATAAATAGCCCTGAAGGAAGGGAGTGTTTTCCACTTGACACTCTATAGGCATTACTTGGATGTGACTTTCTTTGAATAAAAAATTATTGGAAAAGACCATGATGCAGACTCATCTAATTCCATTAGTTTATTAAACAGAAAACTGAGGCCCAGAGCAGAAAATTAGCTGCTCAGCATCACAGAGTAACAGGGCAGCTTTCATATATCCGGCGATTATTTAGTGAATGCCTACTATGCGTCAGGCACAGAACACAGTACAAGACAGACAACTACTCCGTTGCCGTGGAGCTTTGTATACCTCAAAGGCAGCCTTGCCTCTAGTTATATTTGGAGCAAAATAGTTTAAACTTTTTCTAAATTAAAAAAAATAAAAGAGAATGTCGTTAAGAAATGCCACTGGAAAAGAGCATAACTTTATTAACAAACAGTACACATAAACTTTTTCTTCTCTATCACATTGCAATATTTAAGAGAAAAGACTATCCAATTATAATGAAGTTATGCAGAGTTCTTGTCATCTCATACACCATTGATGTGAGTGTAAATTAACCTTTGTGAAGAAAAAAATGCAGTATGTATCAAAACATTTTTGACCCAGAATTTATTTTTTGAGACTGTCTCCTAGAAAAATTACTATGTATGTGTCTAAGAAGGATCACAGTATGGTTTATAATAAATAGAAAAATCTGAAAAACCTGAATGTTTAATAATTGATTATATGAAACAGGCTGTTGCCCCTCTACCAGGCAGGACCGTATTTGGCTGTGTAGAACAGGAATCCCCAAATAATAGTGACTTAGACATGTATGGATTTTTCTCCCCTAAAAGAAACTTGGATGTAGGGAGTTTGGTGTTGGTAAAGAGGAGTCATCTGGAACCCAGGTTCCTTCTGTCTTTCAATACTACAGTTCTTAGTGCAAGGTCAAAAGTGGCTGCTGGAGCTCCAGCCATTGTATTCACACCTCATGTGGAAAGTGGGAATGGCAAAATTTAGTGTGTCGTTAGCTGGCATTTAGTCACTTGTCCATACATATCTGCCAGGAGACTTGGAACGGCGGATTTTCAGCTGGACATATTGCCAGCAATTCTGGAATAAGGAATAAAAGGAAGAATGAATGAATATGTGTTGGGCAGGCATAAGGTCTTCAAACATTTTTGCTCACATATCCTTTAAAATAATTTTGAAAAATTACAGACTACTTTGTACAGTTTTAGATTGTCCCTGAAATTTTTAGCTTTTATTTTTTATCACAGTCATATAGGAATGTTAAGAATAAAATTTCTGGCTTGTTTTAAATGTTGGTGTAAAAAGTAAAACTCTTGTGTTACCTATAAAGATATGCCCAATGGAATACAAATATCATTGCAAAATGATAGCCACCATCCTCCATTTAAAAAATAAACAAGTTTTTAAACAGCTGGAAATTTTCTATCATTCCTTTTCTTATTCTACTTCCTCTAAAGATTTTTTACTTTATTGTGTCTCTATAAATAACATTTATAGAAATAGAAATTTTAATTTAAGTATTAAAATGTTTCTTTGAATTATCATTGTGGCTATTGGTGCTATACAATTAATTAAAATAATAAAAGCATAGTATATATTTTGGCAAATATGAAACAAAAATGTATCTTTTAACAAGAGGGATGAGGCTTTTAAAAAATTAATTTCTGTATCTGTGTATGACTATTAGTGATAGGAAGTATAAGCATAACATCAATTGTATTTCTGATTTTATTTTCATAGATTCAGGCACTGAAAAACCTTGTTCCATAAATAAATGGAAATGGAAGGAATTATTTTAGAGCGATGTTACTCAGTTCCCTGGACTCTTCTGAGGGAATGTGAAAAATTACAGTCTACCATCAAACCTTATTTTTAATCATCTCAGTTGACAAATCACCCTCAGTTTTGTTGAAAACAAGAATTAGAAACCACCTGTAAAGGGGTTTGTTGTGCACTTATTAGCTCCATTGATTATTGCAAAGCTGACTCCAACATTTAGAATTTTCCCTTTTGACAACCTGCATCATCACCACCACCACCATTATCATCATCACCATACTCAGGATGGATGAAAAGTGTGTCTTTCTATTGACAGAGAGAAAAGAGTGACTTTGAAAGGGAAAGTGGGGACCCAAAAGATAAGCCCAAGCCTTGCCTTGACTGAAGATGCATTCTCAAGCGAGTCCGTTCTAGGAAAGTATCCAAGTGGACATGGATTATCTAGTCATTGATTTCTTTAAAACTATTCCTGCCCAAGGGCCCCTTGAAATATCACTAACGAGGGAGTCAGCAGGTTTTGCCACATATCTCTACAAGGTCATATGATAAAATTGTATTGTACAGTGTTTGTATTCCAGTAGATGCTGTGTTAGTGAAGGAAAATTAGAAGCTATATGGTTAATTTAGAAAATGACTACAAACTAATATGAGCAATATGATCCCATTTTTGTTATGTTTGTGTCTGGAAGGTTAAAAACAAGTATTTTTGTCTAAATGAGTGAATTAAACAGTTTTTACACAATTTTAATTTTTCTTATAATGCAAATGTCCTAGGCTCCAAAAATATCTTTTCCCTCTCTCCTTTTCTTCCCTCTCTCCCTCTCTCACTTTCTTTATTCCTTCCTTCCATAATTTAATAGTTAAAATTGGTTNGAAATTTTGATAAATATACATCAAGACACCAAACATTTCCATCAACCCAGAAAATTTCCTCATGTTTCTTCCTAGTCAATTCTTGCCTACATGGTATTCCCCAAATAACCACTGATTTCACATCTACTGCTATAGGCTATTTTTGCCTATACTAGAATGCCTTGTAAATGGAATCATACAGTGTGTAATTTTGGTGTGTTTTGCTTGCTTTACTTAGTACAATATCCTTAAGATACAGCTATAACAGTTATTATTAATCTGTTTCTTTTAATGTTGAATAGTATTTAATTGCATGATTATATCACAGTTTCTCTCTTTTCCTGTTCAATTTGAAAAATAACTTCTTTTGTTAAGATTAATGGAGAAGTTGCAAAGATAGTACAGTTTCCCTGATTTAGTATGGTACATTTATTGCAACTATGAAACAATATTAAGTAAAGTCCTTTATAATTTGAATTCCTCTGTTTTCCCCTAAGGACTTTTTGTTGTTGTTCAAGGACCCTGTTCAAGATACCACATTACATTTAGTGTTTTTTTTTTTTTTTTAAGGCTCCTCTCTCCTGTGACAGTTTCTGACTTTCCTTGGTTTTGATGATCTAGATAGTTCTGAGGTCAGGTTTTTTTCATAGATATTCCTTCAGGTGGGATTTATCTGTTTTTCTGTAATTAGACTGGGGTTATAGGTTTTGAGAGGAAGACTGTAGAGGTGATACACTGTTCTCATTATATCAAGGGTACCTTTTATCAGTGTGACTTATCACTGATGATCCTAAGCTTGATCACTTGGCTGAGATAATGCTTGTCAAATTGCTTCCTATAAAGTTAACCATTTCCCCCCATTTCGATACTCTGCTGTCTAGAAGGAAGCTGCTTTGCTCAGCCCATACTCAGAGTGTTATGGAATTATGCTCCACTTCCTTGAGGGCTCCACTTGTACTTGTGGAGAAGAAAATGGCAACCCACTCCAGTATTCTTGCCTGGAGAATCCCATGGACGGAGGAGCTTGGTGGGCTACAGTCCACGGGTCGCAGAGAGTCAGACACGACTGAGTGACTTCACTTTTCACTTTCACTTTCCTTGAGGGCACAGTATCCATGTGGGTCATCTGGAATTTCTTACTATGGGGGATTTGTCTATCTTCCTGCATTTGTTTATTTACTCATTCATATCAGTATGGACTCATATATATTAGCCTATATTTTGAGGTGACTCCAATACTAACTTTCCTATTTTGCTGCTGAATGTTCCAACTTTGGCCTTGGGAGCTCTTTTATTCAGCTGAGCGCCGAAGAATTGATGCTTTTGAACTGTGGTGTTGGAGAAGATTCTTGAGAGTCCCCTGGACTGCAGGGAGATCCAACCAGTCCATCCTAAAGGAGATCAGTCCTGGGTGTTCATTGATAGGACTGATGCTGAAGCTGAAAGTCCAATACTTTGGCCACCTGATGCAACTCATTTGAAAAGACTCTGATGCTGGGAAAGATTGAGGGCAGGAGAAGGGGAATGACAGAGGATGAGATGGTTGGATGGCATTACTGACTCAGTGGACATGGGTTTGGGTGCACTTGGGGAGCTGGTGATGGACAACAGCAGGCCTGGCATGCTGCAGTTCATGGGTCACAAAGAGTCAGGCATGACTGAGTGACTGAACTGACTGACTATATCCCTTGGACATGCTTCCATTCTTTCGTTTCTTGAGCATGTTCTTACTTTTTGGCACTACATCATGCTGCAGGTTCATCCTTCCTATTTTCTGCCATTGGAAAATTGGTCATTCCTCCAAGGAGTCCCATTTTTTTGTTGTTGTTGTTGTTGTTTTATTGAAGATTAGTATTACATACCAATATCTGGGTGCTGGGGTGTGATTACTTTTTATTAATAATTTTTTAATCATTCACAGCTCAGATCGGAGAAACCCTTTCTGATCACCTAGTTTAAAATAGCATCCCATTCCCAACCAATTGCTCTCCATGACATAATCTTTAATATATTTTATAGGGCTTATTATGACTTGATATACTTATTGCAATTTGTATATATATACAGACTCTTGAAACCAAGCTATGCATTGTGTTTTGCAGCTTGCTTTTGTACTTACACAATTCCACAGTATATTTTGGATATCTTTCCAGATCAGTGTATATGATATTTTCTTATTTAAGAGTCTCATGCTCTACCGACTGAGCTAGCCGGGCTCTGATATTTTCTTATTTAAAAAAAATAAATGTTGGGTATTTTTTCTTCTGCTCTGGCTCTCTGCACACATATGTGATAATTTTTACATTGATGGAGCAGTAAAGACTTCCAAATTTCTATTACAAACAGCACTATTAAGAATATATATGTTTGTGAATGCTTGAGTATTTAACAGTGACTAATAATTTTTTAAAATAATTTACTAAGGGCTTTTACATGTATTAAATAATTTGTTGGTGTTAACTCTTTGCGACCCTGTGGACTGCAGTACACCAGACTTCTGTATCCATCACCAACTCCTGGGCATGCTCAAACTCATGTCCATCGAGTCAGTGATGCCATCCAACCATCTCATCCTCTGTCATCCCCTTCTCCTCCTGCCTTCAATCTTTCCCAGCATCAGGGTCTTTTCCAATCAGTCAGCTCTTCATATCAGCTGGCCAAACTATTGGAGTTTCAGCCTCAGCATCAGTCCTTCCAATGAATATTCAGGACTGATTTCCTTTAGGATTGAATGGTTGGACCTCCTTGCAGTCCAAGGGACTCTCAAGAGTCTTCTCCAACACCACAGTTCAAAAGCATCAATTCTTCAGTGCTCAGCCTTCTTCACAGTCCAACTCTCACATCCATACATAACTACTGGAAAACCATAGGTTTGACTAGATGGGCCTTTGTCGGCAAAGTAATGTCTCTGCTTTTTAATGTGCTGTCTAGGTTGGTCATAGCTTTTCTTTCAAGGAGCAAGGGTCTTTTAATTTCATAACTGCAGTCACCATCTGCAGTCATTTTGGAGTCCAAGAAAATAAAGTCTGTCCCTGTTTCCATTGTTTCCCTGTCTATTTGCCATGAAGTGATTGGACAGGATGCAACGATCTTAGTTTTCTGAATGTTGAGTTTTAAGCCTTTTTTTTTTCACTCTTCTCTTTCACTTTCATCCAGAGGGTCTTTAGTTCCTCTTCACTTTCTGCCATAAGAGTGATATCATCTACATATCTGAGGTTATTGATATTTCTCCCAACAGTCTTGATTTCAGTTTGTGCTTCATTCAGCCCAGCATTTGGCATGATGTACTCTGCATATAAGATAAATAAGCAGGGTGACAATATACAGCCTTGACTTACTCCTTTCCCAACTTGGAACCAGTCCATTGTTCCGTGTCTAGTTCTAACTGTTGCTTCCTGACCTGTATACAGATTTCTCAGGAGGCAGGTAGGTTGATCTGGTATTCCCATCTTTTTCAGAATTTTCCACAGTTTATTGTGATCCACACTGTCAAAGGCTTTGGCATAGTCAATAAAGCAGAAATAGATGTTTTTCTGGAACTCTCTTGCTTTTTCCATGATCCAGCGGATATTGGCAATTTGATCTCTGGTTCCTCTGCCTTTTCTGACACCAGCTTGAACATCTGGAATTTCACGGTTCACGTATTGCTGAAGCCTGGCTTGGAGAATTTTGAGCATTACTTTACTAGTATGTGAGATAAGTGCAATTGTGCAGTAGTTTGAGCATTCTTTGGCATTGCCTTTCTTTGGAATTGGAATGAAAACTGACCTTTTCTAGTCCTGTGGCCACTGCTGAGTTTTCCAAATTTGCTGGCATATTGAGTGCAGCACTTTCACGGCATCATCTTTCAGGATTTGAAATAGCTCACCTGGAATTCCATCACCTCCACTAGCTTTGTTCATAGTGATGCTTCCTAAGGCCCACTTGACTTCACATTCCTGGATGTTCAGGGTGAACCAGAAATAAACTCTGGTAGTGTTAAGCCATCAACAAAGTTTAGCTGCAATAATGGGTAAACCTTAAACTTTTGTGGCTTCTGATAGTAGAATTTTACTTCTCAAAGTGCAATGAGACAGTACTCTTATCTATGCAGTGATTCTAGAAATCATTTATCAACATGTCATCTTCAACCTGCGACTTCCAGGATTCCTCTGGCCAAGACATACAGATGAGGTAAAATGAAGACTCACACAGGGTTTTTGTGGGCCAGGGCTTCTGCTAGTTAGGACTCGTACTTAGATCCATACTTGCAAGCGAGTCCAGGAAAGGGAGTCTACATGTATGAACAGGAAGCAGAGAAATGAATTTCTTCACGGTCTGTGTCTTTGCCACTCTTGAGTCTCTTCTCCCACTGTATGTACAACATGGAAAATAAGTTCTATTTTATGGCTTATTGTGAGGATTGGTGAGATGCCATGTGAAAAGCACTCATATAGTATCTGGCTCAAAAATGTTTGGATTCCCCTTCTTTTGAATTTATGACTTTAATTTGGGTTCTGTACACAAAACTGCCCTGGCTGTTAGTGAGACTCCTTTATCTTTGAGCTTTCCATTGCTCCAGGAATCGTGGCCCGCATATGGTAGGTGTTTGACACAGATCTGGCAGTTGATTGCATTTGCTGAGAAAGGAAGGATGTTGAGGCCTGCGTACTCCAAAAATTCTGGAAGTTACAGATGTCAGAGAGCATGAGTTGACCTAAGCCCAGCTCTGAGCCAAGAGCAGTGGTTTAACAGTTGTGACGGCATGTTACTTCTTTTGGGCATGATTGCTAGAAGCAGCAAGGGGCGTGGATGTTGCTATGACACTAGGACTCCAGCAGTGACCAAGAAGCCATGGGTGTGCGAGGTGAGTCTAGGGAGTAGGTGGGGACAATTCTCGCATAAGGGGAAGTGCTACCTTTTGCCTGATTTTCCTCCCTATGTATAGGGACTGTTTTAACTGCGGGTAAAAGGGTGGAAAATGGTGTGGTGGAGCTAAAGAAAGTCCAGGCCCCAACCCAGTCTGGTGGGGAATTTGAGATAGACAGAAATGACTCTGGGTGATCTCTTTTGGATTTTCTTCCTTTGTTCCCCTAAACAAGAAGTGCAAGCTTCTAGGGTGATATGAATGATAATTAACCTCCAGCTGCTCTTGGCAATCTGGCCCGTTGAGGATTCCTTGTTCCTGGGGGCTCTTGCAGCCAAGAGGAGTTCTTTTTCCTGACTTTATGGCTTTTTGTTAATGTCTCCGTTTATGAGATGGGAAGAGTGTTATCTGTTTTGAGTGGTATATAAATAATGTCAGTTCAGTTCAGTTCAGTCACTCAGTCGTGTCCAACTCTTTGCGACCCCATGAATCGCAGCATGCCAGGCCTCCCTGTCCATCACCAACTCCCGGAGTTCACTCAAACTCATGTCCATTGAGTCAGTGATACCATCCAGCCATCTCATCCTCTGTCGTCCCTTCTCCTCCTGCCCCCAATCCCTCCCAGCATCAGGGTCTTTTCCAGTGAGTCAACTCTTCGCATCAGGTGGCCAAAGTACTGGAGCTTCAGCTTCAGCTTCAGTCCTTCCAGTGAATATTCAGGACTGATCTCCTTTAGGATGGACTGGTTGGACCTCCTTGCAGTCCAAGGGACTCTCAAGAGTCTTCTCCAACACAACAGTTCAAAAGCATGAATTCTTCGGTGCTCAGCTTTCTTCACAGTCCAGCTCTCACATCCATACATGACCACTGGAAAAACCATAGCCTTGACTAGACGGACCTTTGTTGGCAAAGTAATATCTCTGCTTTTCAATATGCTATCTAGGTTGGCCATAACTTTCTTCCAAGGAGTAAGTGTCTTTTAATTTCATGGCTGTAATCACCATCTGCAGTGATTTTGGAGCCCCCCAAAATAAAGTCTGACACTGTTTCTACTGTTTCCCCATCTATTTCCCATGAAGTGATGGGACCAGATGCCATGATCTTAGTTTTCTGAATGTTTATCTTTAAGCCAACTTTTTCACTCTCCTCTTTCACTTTCATCAAGAGGCTTTTTAGTTCCTCTTCACTTTCTGCCATAAGGGTGGTGTCATCTGCATATCTGAGGTGATTGATATTTCTCCCGGCAATCTTGATTCCAGCTTGTGTTTCTTCCAGCTCAGCGTTTCTCATGATGTACTTTGCATATAAGTTAAATAAGCAGGGTGACAATATACAGCCTTAATGTACTCCTTTTCCTATTTGGAAGCAGTCTGTTATTCCATGTCCAGTTCTAACTGTTGCTTCCTGACCTGCATATCGGTTTCTCAAGAGGCAGGTCAGGTGGTCTGGTATGCCCATCTCTTGAAGAATTTTCCACAGCTTATTGTGATCCACACAGTCAAAGGCTTTGGCGTAGTCAAGAAGGCAGCACTACTATGCATCAATTGCTTCAACCAGAACCTGGACATCATGCTTGCATGTTCTCCTTTCTCCATCCACTCCTTTCTCCCTCCTTCCCACCCTGACAGAGGAAGACAATCACTACATTCTCTCAGTTGTCAAAGCCTGCTTCATATCTCGGGTCTTCATGTTCCTCTCTGTTTCTCTGACAAAACTCTAGCCCAGGCCACTAGCCTCCCAATAGATCTTCCTGACTCCACTCTTGCTCCTAACCAGTTCTTTCTCCTGAGTGCAGCCAGCATAATCTTCCCAAGCTTAAAATCATATTAAGTTCTTCCGCTGTTTCAGGCCCATTCATGGCTCCTCAGGACTCCTAGAGAAAGTCCACAGTCATTGACATGACCCGAAATACTTCTCATCCCTGGCTCCATCTGCGTCTTCAGGCTCAGCTTTCTTTGCACCCCTCGGTCTCTGCCTGTCACCCCCAGTGCTCTTCTCTTTGTCAGACTGAACCCCCGTCAGTTTCCCCAGTGCATTAGTCTGCTTGGTAGCTCCGGCCTTTGGCTGTGCTCCCTCCTCTCCTTGTAACTCTCTTTGCTAGGCTGACTCTTATTCAGCCTGGGAGGACCAGTTCAGTGGTCCCTTCTGGGAAACTCACTTGTGATGCTCCCTTCATCCTTTCCTGAATCATCTGGTTCCTTGTTCTCTTCCACACTAAGGCATGAGCTCCTTGAGGTCATGGCTAGCTGTGTATTTAGGGCACATAAAATTTTTAGCTGATAATTGTTAGAGTGAATTGAAATGCATTTAACAACATGTAGCCTCTTTTCTCAAAGAGTTCCCAGTCAAGACAAGGACAATAAGTACAACCACCGTATATTGACATTGCCGGGTACCTGTTTTCTTTTTCTGAATGAGGCAGGTTGCTCTGAAACAGCATGTTTTCCTGTCACTGGAAGTTACCAGGCAAATCTTGTTTGAGAAAGTTTAGTCCTCGGTGAAGGAGCTCCTGTGTGTTTCCAGGTGCAGGTGGAGTCTGACAGTCTTCATCAGTGAGAAGTGAAGGGATGGGGCGTGAGACTCAGGGGAGATAATGGGAGAGAAGTACTGCTTCCGTGTACTCTCAGCTCTTGCTCCCCTAACCCCTCCTCGCGGGAGGTCATTTGACCTCTCCTTCCTAAAACACTGGGAAAGCCCAACATCTGTTCCTTTGCCCTCATCTCAAAGTTGGGAGGGCAGCTCATTTCACTTCTGTAATCTCGGAACATCTGGACCTGTATGGAACTTAGTGCTCTAAGGCCGATCGGGCTGGTGTGGAGAAAGGGGTAGGTGAGAGTTGGTGGATCTGAGAGAGGAAGTGTGGGTGAGCTGTGTTCCCACTGTGATATAGGGGATTCTCCCTTGGGCGGAGTGAACCTCCTGAAGGTGCCTGTGGCTTAAGCCTTCCTGCTGATTCCTCTAAGAGGACCACTGAGGGGAGAGGGGCCTCCGAGGGATGAGGAAGATGTCCAGCCTCAACAGGGCCTCCCCGCCAGGGGGCTGGGGAGAAGGCAGTCCCCAGAGCACCAGCCCGCCCCCACCAAGAGCTACAAACAACCTGTACAAGAGAGCCTGCATTTGAAAACTGGCCCTGAGAGAGAAAAGCCCAACACTTCCAGAGGCAGACGGCGAAACAAGCAACCAAAAGGAAGGGTCCCCTGCACCTTTCAAGATCCCCACGGATTCGCTCACAAAAGGGGAAAGAGTCATGAGCGGTAAAGATGAGAACAGCCTCTTTCTCCACCAGTAGCTGGCTGAGAACAGCATCCACTCCTTTCTCCCTCCTTCCCACCCCGACAGAGGAAGACAACCAGGAAAGGAAGAAGGACGGAGTGTGTACCGCATCCAGTTCCTTCTATCCCACACTGCTGAAACCACAGACACAACCTGAGCTGGGGCAGAAGGAAGAGAGCTTCTATGAGATGGAGTCAAAAATACTGGCTTGGCCAAAATGCTGGTTCAGTTTTTCCATATGATGGCTCTAGCAGCACTCCACTGTCTTTAACTTCATTGGAAACAACTTGGTTCGATTGTATTGTGACAGCTGTCATATCAGTGTAAATTAAAAACTTACCCAAACGGATGAATTTTTGTGTAGCCATTTTAATATGGAATGTGGAAGAAAAAGAGCAACATTTTCATCTTATGCTTTATCGTTTCCATAAAGGTAAAAACGCAACTGAAATGTGGAAAAAAAAAAAAAAGATTTGTATAGTGTTTGGAAAAGGTTCTGTGACTGACTGAATGTGTCAAAAGTGGTTTGCAAAGTTTCATGTTGGAGATTTCTCCCTGAATGATGCTCCACAGTTGGGTAGACCAGTTGAAGTGGATAAAACCGAGACATTAATTGAGAACAATCAACATTATACCACATGGGAGATAGCCAACATACTCAGGGTATCCAAATCAAGCACTGAAAATCATTTGCACCAATTTGGTTATGTTAGTTGCTTTGATGTTTGGGCTCCACTTAAGTGAAAAATAAAACACAAAAACTTCTTGGCCGTATTTCTGCATATGATTCTCTACTTAAACATAATGAAAACATTCTGTTTTTAAAAAAAAATTGTCAGGAGCGGTGAAAAGTGGACATGTGCGATAACGTGGAATGGAAGAGATCATGGGGCAAGTGAAATGATCTGCCAACAACCACACCAAAGCCTGCAGGATTTTCCTGCAATGAGTGCTGGAGTAAGGAAACCAAGAGAGATGGAAGAAGTCTAGCAAACCTGATGATAAGGAGGAACGGTCTGTGTTTGTAGAGCAACGGTACATCTCATCCAGCTGGATTTGTGATAAGTATTGCTAAATTTCCCTCCATACTTTCTCTGGCAATGTATAGAAGTGGATGTTCCCCCTGAACTGTGCCTATTTGGCATTCATGTAAAAGCAGACCACCTGACGCATCTCCTGAGAAATCTGTATGCAGGTCAGGAAGCAACAGTTAGAACTGGACGTGGAACAACAGACTGGTTCCAAATCAGGTTACATCAAAGATGTATATTATCACACTGCTTATTTAACTTATATGCAGAGTACATCATGCCAAATGCCAGGCTGGATGAAGCACAAGCTGGAATCAAGATTGCCGGGAGAAATATCAATAACCTCAGATACACAGATGACACCACCCTTATGGCAGAAAATGAAGAAGAACTAAAGAGCCTCTTGATGAAAGTGAAAGAGGAGAGTGAAAAAGTTAGCTTAAAACTCAACATTCAGAGAACTAAGATCATAGCATCTTGTCCCATCACTCACAGCAAATAGATGGGGAGACAATGGAAACAGTGACAGACTTGTATATTTTTGGATACAAAATCACTGCAGATGGTGACTGCAGCCATGAAATTAAAAGATGCTTGCTCCTTGGAAGAAAAGCTATGACCAACCTAGCATATTACAACCAGCATGTTAAAAAGCAGAGACATTACTTTACCAACAAAGGTCCATCTAATCAAAGCTATGGTTTTTCCAGTAGTCCTGTCTGGATATGAGATTTGGACTATAAAGAAAGCTGAGCACTGAAGAATTGATGCTTTTGAACTGTGGAGTTGGAGAAGATTCTTAGACTCTTGGAGAGTCCCTTTGACTGAAAGGAGATCCAACCAGTCAATCCTAAAGGAAATCAATCCTGAATGTTCATTGGAAGGACTGATGTTGAAGCTGAAACTCTAATACTTTGACCACCTGATGGGAAAAAGCCACTCATTAAAAAGACCCTGATGCTGGGAAAGATTGAAAGCAGAGGAGAATGGGACAATAGAGGATGATATGGTTGAATAGCATCACCAATGCAATGGACATGAATTTGAGTAGGCTCTGAGAGCTGCTGATGGATAGGGAAGCTTGGCGTGCTGCAGTCTATAGGGCTGCGAAGAGTTGGACACGACTGAGCGACTGAGCTGAACTGATTGATGATATTTTCAGAAAATACCATCCCAGCATTTTATTTTGCATTATTTGATTGCCAGTAAAATGGTTTATTAATCTGTTTATTGACTGTTTTATTTTCTTCTTTTGTGTGTGTGTGTATATATATATATATATATACACACATGCCCATATATATATACACATATATATACACATTATATATATCCTATGTAAATCTTTTGCCTATATCTGTTGGGCATTTGGTTTCTTCTTGATTTGTGAGAATTAGTTAAATAGTGATTTTACTAATAAGTTTTTAGTTTTTGGTCAATTTCTTAGATCCTAATAGAAATTTAAAATATTCATCTGATCAAAATGTCCTTCACTCTGTGACTTCTGTTATCAGAGTTTCTAGAAGGTCCCCATCTTTATATCCGTGATGACTTCATCACTGTTTCCTTCTAGCACTTTTGCTGTTTTATCCCTGCATGCATGTGTGCTTAGTTGCTCAGTCGTGTCCAGCTCTTTTCGACCCCATGGACTGTAGCCTTACAGGCTCCTCTGTCCATGGGATTCTCCAGGCAAGAAGACTGGAGTGGGTTGCCATGCCCTCCTCCAGGAGATCTTCCAGCCCAGAGATCGAACCTATGTCTCTTACATCTCCTGCACTGGCAAGCAGGTTCTTTACCATTAGCACCATCTGGTAAGCCCCTGTTTTATCCCTAGATTTATATTTCTTAGTTTGATAGGTTTGTAAAATTGGAAGTTAAACTTAGCAGAATTACTAGTAGCGTCATAATGAAGGCCTTGCTTTTTTTTTTTTCCTTTTCTCTTTTTTTGGCCAATTTTGTCAACTTGAGTGCGTGCGATTTTGATTTGTTTGTGGGTTTCTCTCACCCCTTCCTTACCTCAAATTCTCCTCTCAACTCACTTCCATCAGGTCACGGTCCTGTGGAAGATTAACGATGGCCACAAATTCCTTGCTAACCTCTCACTGAAAGCTGAAGTCTGCGTCTCCTCCCCTTGATTCTGGGCTTACTTTGATCAGTAGGACATGGTAGAAGCAGTGCTTCAGGACTTCTGAAGCTAGCTCGTCAGAATCCCTTCAGTTTCTGCCTGGTTGGGCCTCACGGTCTGATGACTCTTGCGACACTCCTTCCCAGAACTGAGATGCCGTGAGAAGCCTAGGACATGGAAAGGCCACATGTAGTCACTCTGGTCCATAGCCCAGGTGGGGCTTCCAGCTGACTGTTAGCATTAAATTCCATTCATGCTGGATGTTCTAGCTTGACTGATTCCAGATGACTGTAATCACCCCAGCTCACCACCTGATACTCTGTGGAACAGAGGACTACCTGTGAAACAACAGAATCGTGAGGAATAATAGCCACATTCTAAGTACTTGATGATTTGTTACATAGTGACATGTAAATGAAACAGAGTCTGGTCACCACAGGGAGTCATTACTTTTCAAGTGTGTTGATGATCTTCATGCTGTGCGATCCATGGTCATTTCTTGGGTCTTCCCTCGTGTGATCTGTATCCCTTCTTGGCTTCTGTGACCTCTCACTCTCCTGGATTTTCCCCTGCCTGACTGGCTGACACCTCTGAGTTTCCTTTACCTTCTCTTTCACTCGTCCTCTAACTCTTAGTGTGTCTCAGAGTGGTCTTGGGCTTCCTTCTCCATCTATACACGTCTCTCCAGGTGACCTCATTAAGCTCCATGTCTTAAAAGATATCTCTGTGCTGATGGTTCTCAGACACACAGACAGGTTGATTTCTCTCTGGGACGGTAGGTTCATATTGCCCATTGCTTGTCTGCTGACTCCACCTGGCTGGTCAGTAAACGTCCTCAAACTTACACAGTAAAAGTATAACCCTGGACTCTCCCCATAGAGAATCTCTCCCCATGGAGAGTCAACTCTCCGTCTGTTGACTTTAGTAAAAGGCAGTAACAGCCACCCGGATCTTAAAGCCCAGAAAGCTAGGTGCTAAACCTTGACTTCTCTCTTCCTCAGCCCCTACATCCAGCCTAGTGTTCAGTCATCTGAAACCTGCTTGAAGAATGTGATGCGAAAGAATCCACCACTCCTCTGGAATCTACATGTATAGACGGTGGTCCCATTTTCTCTTGTCTTGCATCATTCAGACAGTTTCCTAATTGATTGTCTTTCTGTTTTCTACTCTTGCATCTCGATGACCCAGTCTCTAAATTTCAGACAGATTGCTCTTTGAAAATACAACAAAAGAGACTCAGATCTATAGAGTGAACTGTTGGACTCTACGGGAGGGAGGGAGGGAAAGGGTGGGATGAGATGGGAGAATGGCATTGAAACATGTATACTATCATGTAAGAAACAAATCGCCAGTCAATGTCTGATGCAGGATACTTGGGACTGGTACAAGGAGAGGACCCAGAGGGATGGTATGGGGTGGGAGATGGGAGGGGATTCGTGTTTGGGAACGCATATACACTCGTGGTGAATTAATGTCAATGTTTGGCAAAACCAATACAGTAATGTAAAGTAAACTAAAGTAAAAATAAAAATTATAAAAAAAAAGAAAGAAAAAAAAATTAAAAAGAAAATATAACTCTGTATCACTACTTTGCTTACTTATAATGGATTCCAATTGCTTATAGATCAAAGCCCAACTCTTTCTCCTTATACGGAGCACTACATGACTTGGTCCCTATCTTCCTCTCTGACCTTTTCTCCCACTGTATTGCCCCCTGCCCATGCCCCACCCATTACTTGTCTTTCTGTTGGTTCCTTGAAACACTTGAGTCTCATCACACTTAAAGCCTTTGCACTAGTTATTCTCTGTTTCTGGAGTTGTCTCTTCTTTGATCCACCCTAGTTGGTTCCTTTCTGCCCACCCAGTTGCTCCTGATTCCATCACCATATTTTAGTTTTCCTTGTAGAGGTTACTTTGTTACCAGTTCCCCCCACTACAATATTATCTCCAGGAGACCACAGATGTTATCCACCTGCTCACTATGGTGTCTCTAGTACTTCCATTAATATCCAGCATATAGCAGATACTCAATAAATATTCACTAAAATAACCGTTCTTTTTCACGTCCTCATTCGTCTCTCTTCCCCTTGATCCAGAGATAAATAAAATGCTGCTAAAAAGGGAAAACATCAGTAAGTTGCCAGGGCAAGGAGCACTCTAGATGAAGAAGTTCTCCCAGAAGCATCATCTTGCCTGACACCATCCATGACTCTCGTAACTCTCGCAACAAAGCCTGAAATCAGGGGAACCGCACTCAGTGCCACCTGTCCCTCTGATCTTATCCACCATTGCTGCTCTGTGCCTCTTTCTCCCCTGTAAACTCATCTTCTCTGTCTTATATATCCGATTCTTCTGCCTGTCTTCTCCCTGTTTCTGTACTTTTCCATTATTCCTACCATGGAAATGCCTGTTCTTTTATTTTATTTATTTTTAATTTTTTATTGGAGTGTAATTGCTTTAAATGTTGTTAGTTTCTGCTGTACAACAAAGTGAATCAGCTATCTGTACACCTATCGAAAATGCCTGTTCTTTTTATCTCAACATATCCTGCAAAATCCACCCTCAGCCCCACCTCAACAGGCTGGCACACCTTTATTGAGCTCTCACCACAGGTCAGGCCTGTTGAGTCATCAGTGTTGGGCAGCCTCACAGGCCAGGCACCATTCCTTACATGCCTTTGAGAGATGACCCTGGGCTTGGTCTCTAGAGGGGTAAAGAGAGTCAAGGGGAGCTGCTTGAGGGAAGGGGGCGAATTTCTCCTAGGTCACTTAATCAGAGCAACTCTGCTTTATCTGTTGTATGGTAGAATCCCATTGTAATGAGGGTGAGATTTTTAAAGTCACCCTGTGCAAACCCCTTCAGAAGGCATGGCTCTGGAAAGTGACTCTCAT
Source organism: Redunca redunca (assembly GCA_006410935.1). Taxonomy (NCBI): domain Eukaryota; kingdom Metazoa; phylum Chordata; class Mammalia; order Artiodactyla; family Bovidae; genus Redunca; species Redunca redunca. Next base: position 125,881 of record SJYQ01002968.1, read on the forward strand.
TAGGTACTACACAGCCAGTTTTATCCCCAGAGGGACTGCTGTCCCTTTAGTCGAGCAACACTGTTGTCCACTTACTGAACGTGTTCTATGGACAGTGCGTATCTATACCTTTAAATGAAGGAGCTACATTCAGCTCATGCTCTTAAAGGAAGTGTGGGCTGAGACCCACACATCAAGGGTCCAGCAGCATCACACCTGCTCACTTGGTGTGGAATGACTGGCAGAGTCCCACACAATCAAACTTGCTGATTTTGTGTTTGCGGGCAGTAACCAAGGTAGCTTGGGATTTTGCCCACTGACTGCTTTGTTTACAGAGCATCTTACCTTTCATTTAAATACAGGGCCCTGCTGTTAACATGCTAAAACCGCAGTTTCGCATATTGCTGCACTTCAGCAATTTGCTGAGTTTGCATTATGCAATATGCATATGTAATATGTCTTGGAGATGATCGGAGGCCCACAGCATGTAATTATTACTTTCAAGCTCTAGGAGCAGGGAATTCATCACCTTGCGCTATAAATACAACCATGAGAAATGTGGATACATAGGATTAAGTCAAGCTGTTTTGGCTAAAAAGAGTTATCAAAGTGCTTTTTCCCCCCCTTTATATTCTAAATTCTCAGAAAGTAAGGTTATTAAATCAGCAGGGTGAAGAGAAGAAAAGGTTCCCAATTGAATAAGTTGAAAGCAGAGTCACTAAGCATTGCATGAACTGAGTAATTAGGATTTGCAATCCCTTATTAAAATACCCCAGTGGATTCCAGGAGGGAAATTTTCCTGGAATTTGCAATATATCAACAGAAAGAATTTGATGATTAACTTGACTGTGCATTTTAGGAGGCCAGTGCATCCAGTTTATGGTGCGTGCTCAGGCGCTTCAGTCGTGTCCAACTCTGTTAACCTATGGATTGTAGCCCACCAGGCTCCTCAAGCCATTGGATTCTCCAAGCAAGAATACTGGAGTCGGTTGCGATGCCCTCCTCCAGGGGATCTTACCAACCCAGGAACTGAACCTGTGTCTCCTGCATTGTAGGCAGATTCTTTATCACTGAGCCACTGGGAAAGCCCACATTCAGTTCATTCACCCAGTATTTGTTGAGTACTTACCTTTGCCAGGCAGTGTTCTATACGCATTAGGCTGTAGCCATTTACAGTATAGGGAGGGCCTTAACTCTCAAGGAACTCACATTCTAGTGTGGATGGAGAGACACAGCTGATAAAAAGTATGATTTTTAAAAATTCAAACAAAGTTCATTCAATACATGGTTGATGTACAATATTATGTAAGTTACAGGTCTGCAATATAGTGATTCTCTATATACTCCACTTATAGTTATTATAAAATAGTGACTATATTTCCTGTGTTGTACAATGTATCTTTGTAACTTATTTTATACCTAATAGTTTGTACCTCTTAATCACCTACCCCTATGTTTCCCTTCCCCCTTCCTTCTCCCCACAGATAGCCACTAGTTTGTCAGCTATATCTGTGAGTATAGCCATTGGAAGATTTTAGGCATGAGAATGGGATCATTTGTTATTTGTTTGTTGCATCAACTTATGCCCCTGCAGAAGAATTAGTCACAGATTCGGAATCTCATCACATAGAAAGATTTGAAATAATACTGGTCCAGGCCCAATCTTAGGGATTCTGATTTATCAGACTGTTGAAGACTGGAGTATTGAGTGTTTCCTTATGTTTCTGCTGTGCAGCTCCTCTGCTGGGTTCCCCTTTTGCTGAAAGTGCCTACAATAGAGAAATTAAGATCGTTGTTTATTAAGGATATGTCTTCCTGCTTGGATGGGAATGATGCTTACAGTTAATGCAGCCGGATGGTTAAATTCAGAAATGATAGCAGAAACTTAAAACCACTACCACCGTTTGAGTACCTGCTGTATCTCAGGTGCTGGGGTAGTACTTTATGCACCTTATCACATTTATACCTTGTAAGAGGCATGCAAGAAAGCAGATAAAGTCCCAGGTCTTATGGCCAGAACACGTTTGGCTGAGCTTTAAGGTGCGAAGAGAATTGTTGCAAGATGGGCCATCAGACAGGACTGGGTGGGTGGTTCCTTACTCTTGTCCATGTCTGCATACGGAGTCGCTCCAGTTGTGTCCAACTCTCTGTGACCCTGTGGACTGTAGCCCGTCAGAATCCTCTGTCCAAGGGATTCTCCAGGCAAAGGTGCTGGAGTGAGTTACTATTTCCTTCTCTAGGGGATCTTTCTGACCCAGGGATTGAGCCCAAGTCTTGTGCGGCTCCTGCATTGCAGGTGATTTCTTTACCACTGAGCTGCTGGGGAAGCCCTACTGTTGTCCATTGAAGGACCCAAGATTTCCCCATTGGATTCAGTATCTATCTCATATTTCCCTTAGCAATAATCAAATGGAAAAAGCCTCTTTCTCTATTTTTAGTTGATCTGAATGGATCTTTAATTGGTGTATGGTTTTAGAATTTCCATGTCCTAAACCTCGTAGACTCCATTTCCAAGGCTGAGATGTCTTCATTAGTGCTAAGGGGAATTAGTGTATTCACCCCCAAATCCTATACAATGTTCAGCTTTTGTAATACTCTTGGCCACTTTCTTAACCTTTTCAATGGGGGGAGTATTGAGCCCTGCTAGGCAGCAAAGAGGGAGGGCCTGACCCAACTGTCACTTGTGAAATCAGCAGAGGCTTTCTAGAAGATGAGACGTTTCCTCTGGGTCCCACACAATGAGTTAGGAGTGAGCCAGTGGAGACTGAGGGAGGAGAGAGGTTTGAAGATGGGAAAAGTCTTCCCAGACCTTTGCAACACCCTGTGAAAGGCATGAAGTTATCGAGGAGCTTTTGAGGGAGCTTGAAGTGGCTCAGCGGGACCAGATGTTCTGGGGACAGAGTACAAAGGGCACTTTGGGAAGAAAGACTGTGCACTTTCGTTCTAACCTTCAGTGCTATTATATCAGAATTGATATGACTCAGGATAGTGATCCTGAGATCCAACTTTCAAATCAGTTCTACTCCTTCCCTTGATTGGCACCTCCTAATAGGATCCTTTGAACCCCCAACAAGATTCATAAGGTGGGGCTTTTCTGCTCCTTCTCCAAATGTAGAGACTGTTGAGGCCACTGGTGTGGGGGACAGTTTCTCTATGAGGAAGAGCAAAGTCTGTGTGTGTGTGTGTGTGTGTGTGTGTGTGTGTGTGTGTGTACACATGTGCTGGAATGGGTGAATTTAACTCAGATGACCATTATATCTACTACTGTGGGCAGGAATCCCTTAGAAGAAATGGAGTAGCCATCATGGTCAACAAAAGAGTCCGAAATGCAGTACTTGGATGCAATCTCAAAAACGCCAGAAAGATCTCTGTTCATTTCCAAGGCAAACCATTCAATATCACGGTAATCCAAGCCTATGCCCCAACCAGTAACACTGAAGAAGCTTAAGTTGAACAGTTCTATGAAGACCTACAAAATCTGTTAGAACTAACACCCAAAAAAGATGTCCTTTTCATTATAGGGGACTGGAATGCAAAAGTAGGGAGTCAAGAAACACCTGGAGTAACAGGCAAATTTGGCCTTGGAGTACAGACTGAAGCAGGGCAAAGGCTAATAGAGTTTTGCCAAGAGAACGCACTGGTCATAGCAAACAGCCTCTTCCAACAACACAAGAGAAGACTCTACACATGGATATCACCAGATGGTCAACACCAAAATCAGATTGATTATATTCTCTGCAGCCAAAGATGGAGAAGCTCTATACAGTCAGCAAAAACAAGACCAGGAGCTGACTGTGGCTCAGATCATGAACTGCCAAATTCAGACTTAAATTGACAAAAGTGGGGAAAACTGCTAGATCATTCAGGTATGACCTAAATAAAATCCCTTATGATTATACAGTGGAAGAAAGAAATATATTTAAGGGACTAGATCTGATAGAGTGCCTGATGAACTATGGATGGAGGTTCGTGACATTGTACAGGAGACAGGGATCAAGACCAGCCCCATCGAAAAGAAATGCAAAAAAGCAAAATGGCTGTCTGGGGAGGCCTTACAAACAGCTGTGAAAAGAAGAGAAGCGAAAAGCAAAGGAGAAAAAGAAAGATAAAAATATCTGAATGCAGAGTTCCAAAGAATAGCAAGAAGAGATAAGAAAGCCTTCCTCAGCGATCAGTGCAAAGAAATAGAGGAAAACAATAGAATGGGAAAGACTAGAGATCTCTTCAAGAAAATTAGAGATACCAAGGGGATATTTCATGCAAAGATGGGCTCAATAAAGGACAGAAATGGTATGGACCTAACAGAAGCAGAAGATATTAAGAAAAGGTGGCAAGAATACACAGAAGAACTGTACAAAAAAGAGCTTCACGACCCGGATAATCACGATGGTGTGATCACTCACCTAGAGCCAGACATCCTGGAATGTGAAGTCAAGTGGGCCTTAGGAAGCATCACTGTGAACAAAGCTAGTGGAGGTGATGGAATTCCAGATGAGCTATTTCAAATCCTGAAAGATGATGCTGTGAAAGTGCTGCACTCAAGATGCCAGCAAATGTGGAAAACTCAGCAGGCCACAGGACTGGAAAAGGTCAGTTTTCATTCCAATCCCCAAAAAGGCAATGCCAAAGAATGCTCAAACTACCACACAATTGCACTCATCTCACATGCTAGTAAAGTAATGCTCAAAATTCTCCAAGCCAGGCTTCAGCAATACATGAACCGTGCACTTCCAGATGTTCAAGCTGGTTTTAGAAAAGGCAGAGGAACTAGAGATCAAATTGCCAACATCTTCTGGATCATGGAAAAAGCAAGAGAGTTCCAGAAAAACATCTATTTCTGCTTTATTGACTATGCCAAAGCCTTTGACAGTGTGGATCACAATAAACTGTGCAAAATTCTGAGAAAGATGGGAATACCAGACCACTTGACCTGCCTCTTAAGAAACCTATTTGCAGGTCAGGAAGCAACAATTAGAACTGGACATGGAACAACAGACTGGTTCCAAATAGGAAAAGGAGTACGTCAAGACTGTGTATTGTCACCCTGCTTATTTAACTTACATACAGAGTACTCATGAGAAACGCTGGGCTGGATGTAGCACAAGCTGGAATCAAGATTGCCAGGAGAAATATCAATCACCTCAGATATGCAGATGACACCACCCTTATAGCAGAAAGTGAAGAGGAACTAAAAAGCCTCTTGGTGAAAGTGAAAGAGGAGAGTGAAAAAGTTGGCTTAAAGCTCAACATTCAGAACCATCTGGTCCCATCACTTCATGGGAAATAGATGGGGAAACAGTGGAAACAATGTCAGACTTTATTTTTTGGGGCTCCAAAATCACTGCAGATGGTGACTGCAGCCAGGAAATTAAAAGACGCTTACTCCATGGAAGGAAAGTTATGACCAACCTAGATAGCATATTGAAAAGCAGTGACCTTTGCCAACAAAGATACATCTAGTCAAGGCTATGGTTTTTCCAGTGGTCATGTATGGATGTGAGAGTTGGACTATGAATAAAGCTGAGTGCCGAAGAATTGATACTTTTGAACTGTGGTGTTAGAAAAGACTCTTGAGAGTCTCTTGGACTGCAAGGAGATCCAACCAGTCCATCCTAAAGGAGATCAGTCCTGGGTGTTCATTGGAAGGACTGATGGTGAAGCTGAAACTCCAGTACTTTGGCCACCTCATGAAAAGAGTTGACTCATTGGAAAAGACCCTGATGCTGGGAGGGATTGTGGCCAGGAGGAGAAGGGGACGACAGAGGATGAGATGGTGGATGGCCTCACCGATGGACATGAGTTTGGGTGAACTCCAGGAGTTGGTGATGGACAGGGAGGCCTGGCGTGCTGCGATTCATAGGGTTGCAGAGTTGGAGACGACTGAGCGACTGAACTGAACTGACTGACACATGTGCAAGTGTAATTGTGTGTGCTAATATGTGTGTATGTGTGTGCAAGCATGGGGAACTAACGTGTGTGTGTGTTGTGTGTCTGCAACTGGAATGAGACTGAGGGTGGCCTGGGAGCCAACACAGTGAAACAATAATGAATATACTTCCTGAGGTGTCACTTTGTTTCAGAAGCTGAGGGGTTAATACTGATTTCACAAAATAGTACCTTTGTCTAGAGAAACACCTGGCATGGTATCTCAATCTCTCCAGGATTCTTGCTTCACTCTTGCAGGAAACATTGAAATTAACTTCCTTTGATAGTCTTGAGTCCACATGGCAGATGACACAAGATAGAAAGGAGCTCATGGTACTGGAAGAGGAAAAAACAGAACTGCTGGCTTGCCCGTAACTCCCGACTCAAGCCGTCTGTGAGCTGATACCCCTCAAGAGATTTTTGACTTTCCTTGTTGCATATTTTGCACAAATGCGAGAAGGGCGTGAAAATGTTAGATAGTGTTCAGCCCAAGGGAACAGAATTCTGATATAAAGATAATAGTGATATATAAGATTCTCTGAGAACTTAGAGGATGCTGAGCAGTTTAGGACAGTATTAAGGTTTTTTTTTTTTTTAAATGAAGTCTAATTTATATACAGTGAAATGCACAGAACTCGTGTGCAGTTTCATGAGTTCTAACAAATACATACAGCTATGTAACCCACATCCATACCAAGATATATCAGTACCATTCCAGAAAGGTCACTGATTTTTTTTTTAAATTTCATTTTGTTAACACCAGAAACATTTTGTATTGTGGAATAGCTGATTAACAATGTTGTGATAGTTTCAGGTGAACAGTGAAGGTACTCAGCCATACATTTACATGCATCCATTCTCCCCCAAACTCCCCTCCCATCCAGGCTGGCACATAACACTGAACAGAGTTCCATCCATGTGCTATACAATAGGTTTCTGTTGGTTATCCATTTAAATTATAGCAATGTGCACATGACCTTCCCAAAGCCCTTAACTAACTATCCCTCCCCCTACTCCCCACCCACCCTGGCAACCATGAGTTGGTTTTCTAAGTCTGTGAGTCTTTTTCTGTTTTGTAAGTAAGATCATTTGTACCATTTCTTTTCAGATTCCACATATAAGGGATGTCATATGCTGTTTCTCCTTCTCTGTCTGACTTACCTCACTCAGTATGCCACTCTCTGGGTCCATCCATGTTGCTGCAAATGGTCTTATTTCATTTTTTTTAGTGGCTGAGTAGTATTTCATTGATTCTCCAGGCAAGAACACTGGAGTGGGTTGCCATTTCCTTCTCCAATGCATGAAAGTGAAAAATGAAAGTGAAAGTGAAGTCGTGTCCGACTCTGTGTGACCCCATGGACTGCAGCCCACCAGGCTCCTCCGTCCCTGGGATTCTCCAGGCAAGAGCACTGGAATGGGTGCCGTCGCCTTCTCCGATATGTACACCACCTCTTCTTTATCCACTCCTTCGTCAGTGGACATTTAGGTTGTTTCCATGTCTTGGCTCTTGAACAGTGCTGCAGTGAACATTGGGGTGCATGGATCCTTTCAGGCCACGATTTTCCTCTGGATATGTGCCCAGGAGTGAGATTGCCAGGTCATATGGTAGCTCTATTTGTAATTTCTTAAGGAACCTCCCTCCTATTCTCCATAGTGGCTGTACCAATTATGTTCCCACTAACTGTGAAGAAATGTTCCCTTCTCTCCACACTCTCTCTAGCATTTGTTGTTTGTGGATTTTTTGATGAAAGCCATTCTGACCAGTGTGAGATGATATCTCATTGTAATTTTGATTTGCATTTCTCTAATAGCTGGGAATTCCCTGGTAGCTAAGCTGGAAAAGAATCTGCCTGCCATGCAGGAGACCCTGGTTTGATTCCTGGGTTGAGAAGATCCACTGGAGAAGGGATAGGCTACCCACTCCAGTTTTCTTGGGCTTCCCTGGTGGTTCAACTGGTAAAGAATCTGCCTGCAATGTCGGAGACCTGGGTTCGATCCCTGGGTTGGGAAGATCCCCTGGAGAAGGGAATACTTTATTTACTCCAGTATTCTGGCCTGGAGAGTTCCATGGATTGTGTAGTCCATAGGGTGGCTAAGAGTTGGACTTTTCTCTAATAGCTAGCGATTTTGAATATCTTTTCATGCACCTATTGGCCATATGTATGTCCTCTTTAGAGAGATGTCTATTCAGGTCTTCTGCCCATTTCTTTAAAAGTGGGTCGTTTGTTTTGTTGCTATTAAGTGTTAAAAACTGTTTGGTACTATGGCTGTTTTTAATTTTAATCATTCTAGTGGGTGTACTCTGGTTTCTCATTGTGGTTTTATTTGTCTTATACTAATGATAATGATGTCAAGCTTTTTTTCATGTGCTTATTGGTCACTTAAATAACACCCTTGGTGATATATATGGTTCACAATTTAGCCTATTTTCATATTGGGTTTTTTTTTTATTGAGTTGTAGAAATTCTTCATATATTCTGAAGTCTAACTTATTATTTTTTCTTTATGGTTAGTGTTTCCTGTGTCCTGTCTAATAGATCTTGCCTGCCCCAAGGTTGGAAAGATGTTTCTTTACTTTCAGTTTTTATATTTAGGTCTGTGACTCATTTCAAATACTTTTTTGGTGGCTGGTGTGTTATTATTTTTCATATACACATCTGCATCATTTTAAAAAGTCAATAGAAGGTAGAAATGTAGGAATATTTTGGGCCCTATCCCACTGATCTATCTTTTTGTCATTGTCTTGATTACCTTAACTTTATCATAAGTCGTGAAATCAGGCTAGATCCTCCAACTATTTTCTTTCACAGGATTGCACTGAATTTTCTAAGTCATTTGTAATTCCTTATGCATTAGAGTCAATCTATCACTTTCTATAGCCCATGGGATTTTAATTGGGATTATATAAGATTTATCCATCAACCCAGAGAGAAATGACATGTTAGCAATATTGAGTTTTATGATCCAAGAAGTGGGAAATTTCTCTGTTTTTTAATGGTATTCAAGTTTTCTAAACATTGTTTACTAGTTTTCAGTGTAGAGCAAAAATTGGCAAGCTCTTTTTTGGTAAAGGACCAGATACTAAATATTTTAGACTCTGTGGGCCAACATGAAAAATCAGATATTATTTACGTTCTCATGTAAGAGGAAAGAAAACAAATTTCAACAATTTTTTTGTCGACAAAATTATAAATATTGAGTACAGTGTTTTTTGTAATACTGGTCTACTAATGAGAAGAATAGAATTCTTTTTCTTTGAGGGATAACATTTTTCTTAACTGGAGTTCAGAGTCAGTATTCTCTGTCAGCAAACGTTCATCTGTGAGTGCTGATCGGTAATGAGATTCTATCCATTTTAATTCTGAAAAATGTTTTATCTCATAGGTGGTACAGGGAATGCTAATACCAGGTTGCTGGCGTGTGATTATAAGTAAACATATTCACCACTTGGAAGGTATTTAAAATTGTTATTAGATTCTCCTCTTGATATTTCCCTTTTAGCATGTCATTACAATGCAGATTCAGTTCAGTTCAGTTGCTCAGTCATGTCCGACTCTGCGACACCATGGACTGCAGCACGCCAGGCTCCCCTGTCCATCACCAACTCCTGGAGCGTGCTTAAACTCATATCCATCGAGCTGGTGATGCCATTCAACCATTTCATCCTCTGTCGTCCCCTTCTCCTCCTGCCTTCAGTCTTTCCCAACATCAGGGTCTTTTCCAGTGAGTCAGTTCTTCATATTAGATGGGCAAAATATTGGAGTTTCAGCTTCAGCATCAGTCCTTCCAATGAATATTCAGGACTGATTTCCCTTAGGATGGACTGGTTGGATCTGCTTGCAGTCCAAGGGACTCCCAAGAGTCTTCTCCAACTCCACAGTTCAAAAGCATCAGTTCTTCGGCACTCATCTTTCTTTATAGTCCAACTCTCACATCCATATGTGACTACTGGAAAAACCATAGCTTTGACTAGAAGGGCCTTTGTTGGCAAAGTAATGTCTCTGCTTTTTAATATGCTGTCTAGGTTGGTCAAAGTTTTTCTTTCAAGGATAAAGCATCTTTTACTTTCATGGTTGCAGTTACCAGTTGCAGTGATTTTGGATCCCCCCAAAATAAAGTCTGTCACTGTTTCCATTGTTTCCCCATCTATTTGCCATGAAGCAATGGGACCAGATGCCATGACCTTAGTTTTCTGAATGTTGAGTTTTAAGCCAACTTTTTCACTCTCCTCTTTCACTTTCATCAAGAGGCTCTTTAGTTCTTTGCTTTCTGCCATAATGGTGGTGTCATCTGCATATCTGAGGTTATTGATATTTCTCCTGGCAATCTTGATTCCAGCTTGTGCTTCATCCAGCCAGGAACTTCACATGATGTACTTTGAATATAAGTTAAATAAGCAGAGTGATAATATACAGCCTTGATATACTCCTTTCCCAATTTGAAACCAGTTTGTTGTTCCATGTCCAGTTCTAGCTGTTGCTTCTTGACCTGCATACAGATTTCTCAGGAGGCAGGGAAGGAGGCCTGGTATTCCCATCTCTTGAAGAATTTTCCAGTTTGTTGTGATCCACACAGTCAACGGCTTTGGCATAGTCAGTAAAGCAGAAGCAGATGTTTTCCTGAAACTGTCTTGCTTTTTTGATGATCCAATGGATGTTGGCAATTTGATCTGGTTCCTCTGCTTTTTCTAAATCCAGCTTGAACGTCTAGAAATTCACAGTTCACGTACTGTTGAAGCCTGGCTTGGAGAATTCTGAACATTACTTTGCTAGCGTGTGAGATGAGTACAATTGTAGGGTAGTTTGAACGTTCTATGGCATTGCCTTTCTTATTAACCACTTTCAATTGACATTTAGGGGGAATCTCCTCAACTGTCCACTTTAATGGATTTTGAAAATGGACATTTTGTTTGCACTTGTGTTGGGGTTTGAGAAACACAGCTGGAACTGTACTATGAGCTCAGAAAATATGTGAGCTGCAAATCTGTGTGAAATAGAGATTTCCCTTCTTAGGCTTTGAGCGCGTGGGCGGAACGCCAAGCAGCCTGACGTCATCTGTGGCTCCGATTTTGTTGCTTGTCAGGTGACTTTATTTGCAGTACACAATCCACACACACAGGCTAGGCTGCCTTGTAATTTTAAGTTGAATTCACTAAGAACCATGATTGAATCTGTAGCAAAAGCTAATTTCCAGTCATTGAAATGTTGGATAACAGTAGTTTTGTTTGTTACTGTTTAATCATTAAGTCATGTCTGACTCTTTTGGGATCCCATGGACCGGTGGCTCAGATCCTAAAGACTGCCTGCAATTCAGGAGACCTTGGTTCAGTTGCTGGGTTGAGAAGATTCCCTCGAGGAGGAGATGGCAACCCATTCCGGTATTCTTGCCTGGAGAATCCCCATGGACAGAGGAGCCCGGAGATCTGCAGTCCATGGGGTCGAAAAGAGTCAGACATGAAATTGCAATAAATGTTTATCACTGTTAAGCCGTCAAACTACTATGTGGTAGGGCAAGTGAAAATGTTCCCTTTTATTTTCACCAAAAATTCGTGAAACTGACATGAAACTTCATTCCTATGGAAGTGAATGGAGTCTACCAGTAACACTAGTGGTTTAATAATACTTGGATGATTTAAGTAACTACTGATAAATAGCCAAGTAACTACTGATAAATAAACCATTGACCTCAAACATCTCACATTTTCATTAGCTTTGTGAGTTTGTATGAGTAAGAGATTTTCTTTTCTGTACACATTTTTACCACCATCAGTTGTAACCCATCTTATCAGATTCCACTTCAAATTATCCCAACTAGTGTTTTCTCAACCTCTTTGAAAATACTCTTACCTGTAGTTGTTGCAGAAAAACTAGTCACAGACGCCAGTTCTTTAGTCATTTCAAATTTGGCAATGACTTCTCGAATAGACAGCAACGGAGCAGTATTTGTAACATCTGTCAACTCATAGACAGCCAAGGAAAATAGCTGAAATCATTTGTCTTGTTTTTTAATTGACTATTGATGTTGCTCCTAGTGTCCTCAACAATTCAATCAACTCTTCTTGCCAAAAGGTTAATAGTCTTAAACAAGTTTATTTCCTCCGGACACGTTTCTTTAGCTGCTGCAAACATAATTTAATTAACTCATCACTGGTGAATGATCTTCCCTGCTTGTGTAACAAATGAGCCACTTGGAACTTAGATTGTGGCTTCATTTCCATTTATCATTTTTGTGAAGAGGTTGTTCTATGAGGAAATTTGTTATTTTAAATTTTCTAATCTTCTATTGCTAGCTTGTGAATAGGGAATATTGTGACAAATGTTAGTCTAGTAATGTTGAGATACATTGTCTTCTTTCCATACAGTTATAGTGCCATTGTATAATAAACACACTGTATTGCCATCTATTTGACAAAAAAATAATCCACACTCCACTGTACCTTAAAGTGAGACACTGGAAGTCCACTTTTCTTTCTTTCTTTTTTTTTTTAACATTACAGATTTGCATTATTAATATTAAAAAAATTGCATTGCAGATAGACTGGAAGTGCTGTTAAGTTATAACTGCATCACAGGTTTGCAGTTTACCACACGAATGTGAGAGGCAATGCGAGTGATAAATACTGTTCTGTTGGTCCACTCTGCCATTATTGTGCAAAGCAGAGCCATAGATGCTCCGTAAGCAAATGAGCAGAGCTGTGTTCCATGCAGTGTTTTTATGGATGCTGAAATTTGAATTTCAGATAATTTGCCACACGTTGTGAAGTGTTTTTATTCTGTTGATATATTTTCAACCATGCAACATTTAAAAATATAAAAGCCATTCTATTTTGTGGGCTTTACCAGATTTGGCCTGCTGGTCTTCACTTGATGACCTCTATGTTAAATGACCAATTGTCTTTAAAAGAAGAACAAATATGGGAAAATTTATTTTATAATCCCTCTTTTATTTTCCCTTTCTGGTGTTTTCATTCCTTTGCATAGATCTTTGTTTTCTCTGGTTCCATTTCCCTTGAACCTTAAGAAATTCTTTTAGTGTTTCTTTCAGTCCAGATCTACTACTGATAAATATTCTTAATTTTTGTATATTTTAGATGGTTTATTTTGCCTTCATTATTCCCTTTTAAGTATTTTTATTTTCATAAGGATGAAATAAAAGAGTAGTACACCAAATAATGACAATATTAATAATGTTTTAAGGAAATTAGAAGCAATTTATAGTTCTATTATGTAATTACTCATTTGATATTCAGTCTTGGCTGTCAAAATATCCAATACTATTAATTTGCAATTAGCATTCACATTGCTTATTAGATACTTTTCTTCTTCTTTAGTTCCAACTTGATGCTGGTACATTTGTTTGTGTGCACATCTCAAGAGGTGTGTGTGAAAGTGAAAGTGTTAGTCGCTCAGTTGTGTTCGACTCTTTGTGACCCTATGGTCTGTAGACAGCCAGGCTCCTCCGTCCATGCAATTCTTCAGGCAAGAATACTAGAGTGTGTAGACATTCACTTCTTCAGGGGATCTTCCCAATCTAGGGATCAAACCCCGCTTTCCTGCATTGCAGATGGATTCTTTACTGACTGAACCATGAGGGAGAAGAAGAGGTGTGTGTAAATAAGTGTATGTGTGTGTAAATAAGTGTATGTGTTTAGTGTGTGTGTGGGTTCATGCTTTGGTCCTCTACCCAAAAGTTTACAAATGTCAAGAAAATTTGGAGCTCCTCTTTTCTGGATCTTCTTCTCATTTGTCTCCATCTTCATCAAAGCTTTGTTAAAGCTAAAGTTTTCTTTAATTCCAAAACATTATATCCCTCTGGTCTTGATGTAACTCTTTTTAAAATAACTATCAACCAATTGGAGTTATTTGGTTAGATAAAAATTCAAATTCTTAAGGTTACTAAAATAGAATTCACATGTGCTTAAAATTCAGTATATGGAACTCTCCATTAAAGAGGAAAAAGTGCAGATATATTGTGGCTTAAAAAATTTCTTTTTGGTGATCAAGTTTAAGCTGCAATGTTTTCACATGTTTCATAGCTTTCATGCATCTGAGGAATAGAATGAACACTCTCGGTGGAATATTTGTGTGCCGTCCTGTGCTTAGTTGCTTTGGTCGTTTCCAAATCTTCATGACCCCATGGACTATAGCCCACCAGGCTCCTCTGTCCATGGGGCTTCTCCAGGCAAGAATACTAGAGTGGGTTGCCATGGCCTTCTCCAGGGGCTCTTCCCAACCCAGGGATCAAAGCCAGGTCTCCCACACTGTGGGCAGATTCTTTACAAACTGAGCCACCAAGGAAGCCCAGAAAGTTTACAGCTTTACATTTAAATTTCAACTTAAAATTTTGCCTTACAGAATTGCCATAATTAATAGCTATAAAACTACTCAGTGTAAATATTTAAAGATATATAACATCTGCATTTCTTCCTTTCAGTAAGCTCTTTTCCAGTTGAATATTTCATTAACATATTTTTTGTTGCATACTCACTGTAGTTAGGGCGGGCTTCCCAGGTAGTGGAAAACCCACCTGTCAATGCAGGAGACATAAGAGATGTGGGTTCAGTCCCTGGACTGGGAAGATTCCCTGGAGGAGGGCATGGCTACCCACTCCAGTATCCTTGCCTGGAGAATCCCATGGACAGAGGAGCCCGGTGGGCTATAGTCCATGGGGCTGCAGCGTCAGACATGACTGAAGTGACTCAGCACACATACATAGTTAGGACACTGTGCTAGGCACTGGGACTCTGCAGTGAAAAGGTAGATGTTCCTGCCTTGTAAACACTTAAAAATAGAGAGCAGACCTATGGACAACAGGGGGCGGGGAGGAGGGAGAGGCTGAGATGCATGGAGAGAGCAACATGGCAATTTGCAACACCATATGTAAAAGAGATAGCCAATGGGAATTTGCTGTATGACTCAGGGAACTCAAATGGGCTCTGTGACAGTCCAGAAGTGTGGGAGATGGGTGTACCTATGGCTGATTCTTGTTGATGTATGTCAGAAAACCACAAAATTCTGTAAAGCAATTATCCTTCAATTAAGAAAAATAAACTACGTGAGGTATTATGAAGGAAACAGCAGAGATGCAGGGCTATACATCTCTACGTCTTTCCCTGATGTAGAATGAGCAGGGAAATCTTCACAAAGAAGCTAATCAGTGAATTGAACAATTTTGAATAATGACTGATAAAAACATGGATGAAGTGGATGGTTTGAACAGACTATCCAAGACAAGAGTAGATTCATTTCAGGTTGTTTGTGGCCACATGGGATCTGGTTTCCTTTCATTCCGTCTTGGAAGAGTTCCTATGTGTGGCTGCAGAAGAGGAGCTACTGCTTATTGCTGCAGCTGAGCTGCGTTAACTGCTGAAATGTCAGTGCGTCTGTCCCCTGAAAGAGCTGCCACTGGGAACTGGGGTCCAAAAGGCCCAGGGTGACTTCTGAGGAGTCACCTGGTACCTGAATACCAGGATTGTCAGCTGGAACAAGTCTAGACCAACTTGTTCCAGGTATTTGGATTCTGCATTTCAGCATTTGAAAATTCTTCAACTTGGGGTTTATTACCTGTTGAATTAGGAAGAGGCCACAATTCAATGGGGGGATTCATACAGGGCCCCAGATACTCAACTACTTCAGTTGAGAGACTTTGATGATTCTAGGAGTACACTTAAAGCTTTGTAATCAACATCCATTTCACTTGAAAAAAATTTTTAAATGTGTTTCAGAATCATCATCATCTCCTTGTTTAAGATCTTGGCCCCAGCCCCATCACTCTTGACACGGAAACTAATTTGAGAAGCTTTTCTGCTTTGACCCTACGAGAATATTAGCTTCTTGGGAACAGAGCCCCTGCCTATGTTGTTAAAGGTTAAATAGTCAGTGCATATAGAACACTAAGACTCAACGAACATTAGGCTAAGGAAGGAACTCAATGCATGGGCCTCCTACAATGGCATCAAGCCCACAGGTCCTTTCTGTTGATAATGTTGTCATTCCCAGGAAAATTCCCCTAGTGAGATTCTCTGGAGTGTTTTACAAAGGGAATCCTAGATACTTCACAGAATGCTTTCTGATCGTGTTTCTGATCGGATGGTTTCCCTGAAAACCCTGTCCAGATTTTCTCTGTACTATAAGCTGGAGGTCTCTCTTCATTCACTGTCCCCCGAGAAATGTGCCTTTTTGTCTCTTTTGTTGAGGTTCCGAGAGAAACTTTTTCCATAGAAAAGTTATCAAAAATTTTTGGTAGTCAAAAGCTATTTCTGGGTGAGCAACTAGAAGAAATTGCCCTTCTGGTGGTGAGTCAGTAAAGTTGTCATCATCTCTTTCATTCCCTGAGATTTTAATGTAAGGGCTTGAGAGCCGTAATTCACGTGGTTCGTAGACAGCCCTAGGCTACTGCAGTTCTCTCCTGCTTCACATGCTGCAATCTACCCTCTGTTTTGCCTTCATTTTTGAAGGAGAGCTTCACTGAATACAGAATTGTGTGTTGACACGTACTTTTCTTCCTTTGGCAATTTAAAGATGTTATTCCACTGTCTTGTTTCTGTTGAGAAATTAGATGTCATCCCTCTCATTGTTTCCCTGAATGTAATGTGTATTTTTTCTCTGATTACTTTAAGACTTTTCTACATTCATTTGAATGTGATAAACCTTTGTTTGGTGTTCTTTCTTTCTTTTTAAAAAATGTATCCTGTCGGTGGTTTTGAGTTTCTTGGGTTCATGAGTTGTTCTTTTTCATCAAATTTGGCAAATTTTTGCTATTATTTCTTTATGTACATTTTCTGCTTTAGCTAGTTTTCTTCTCTCTTTTTGGGACTCTCATTAACATATATTGGACCTGATTTTGTCCCTCAAGTTAATATTTTCAGTATTTTTCCTCTTTATGTCTTAATTTGATTAATTTCTATCGACCTATCTTCGAGTTAACAATTTTTTTCCCCTGAAATGTCCATAAACTGTTAAACCCACCCCCAAAACTTTAAAATTTACGATGTGGTGTTTTAAACATTGCTAGAATTCTCTTTTGATTGTTTTTATAGCTTTCGTTTACTGAGAGTTCCTAGATGTTCACTTGTTATATCCATTTTTTCATTTACAGTTATGACCAGGTATATAATATCTGTTTAAAAGCTCTTGTCCCCTAATCCCAACAGCTCTGCCATTTCTGGCATGTTTCAGTGATCTTTTTCTTACTGGCTGTGTGTCACATTTTTCCTGACTTTTTCCATGTCTGGTAATTTTTATTGTGTGCTGGATATTGTGGATGCCAAATTGTTGAAATCCAGGGGTTTTGTTGTCTTCTTTTGAAAAATTGAGCTTTTTGTTGTTGTTGTTGTTGTCCGAATGTGTGTTTTTTTCTTGGAGCTTTTGATCCTGTCAAGGCATGTTCAAAGGGCTTGGTGAAAGTGAAAGTGAAGTTGCTCAGTCTTGTCCAACTCTTTGGGACCCCATGGACTGTAGCCTACCAGGCTCCTCCCTCCATGGGATTCTCCAGGCAAGTGTACTGGAGTGGGTTGCCATTTCCTTCTCCAGGGGATCTTCCCGACCCAGGGATTGAACCTGGGTCTCCTGCATTCCAGGCAGACGCTTTAACCTCTGAGCCACCAGGGAAGCAAAGGGCTTGGTAGGATGAGACAAATGTCTACCTAAATGTGGTCTTTCTAGGATCTCAACTGAATACCTGGGCTTACAGTCATCTGTCTCCACTCCAGTTGGTCAGAATTCCATGATATCCCAATAGTGTGTGACTTCTGTAATCCCCATTCAGCTTGTCAGTTCCCTGTAGCTATTTCCTGATGCTTCTGCATTTGCAGTTTAATATTTAACCAAATGAACCTACGCAAAAATTTCTGCCGCTTCTCTGCACAGCTTCCTTCTATCGCTCCTCACCATTCTAGCTGCCTCGGCAGCCCCTGAGCTGATGTCCGTTTCCTTTCCTTGTAAGACTGCTGCTTTCTCTTTGGGCACCACTTTCCTGTCTCCATTTGAAAATTGCACAGGCAGGAAGCTGAGATGAACGGGGAGCTCATGTCGCATATTTCCTTTCTCTCAAGATCACAGAACTATGTTATCTGTTGCCCAATCCCCAAAAGTAGTTGCTTCATAAACTTGGTCCGGCTTTACAGCTGTTATGACAGGAGGTTAAGTCTTTTAGTCATTATTCTGCATGGCTAGAGCTGAAGGGCCCACTGTCTTCCTAATCTTTGTTTTCTCAGAGCTTAAAGCAGTGTTTTGAGCCAGGTGCTGGTGTTGGCTGAAGGACTGCACAGTAATTTTGTTAGGTGACCTGGATAAGGGATTGTGGTGGACTACTGTATGGACCCCATGTCTCTGGCCTCCTGCTCTGGCTTTTCTATGCTGTATTGTATGGGGCTTCATTTTCTTCTCTCTCTGGTTATGAACTGGGAGGTCCAGGGTTCATTTTTGTAAAAAGAAGGCTTAAGTTCCCCATGAATGACTTTTTCTTCCCTGCTTTATGAAACTGACAACCACATTTGTGATGAAACCACTTTTAACCTTTCAGGATTCGCTTTGGGGGACTATGGGGGAAGCACAGGGAAATGTCCAGTGTTTTTCAGTACTATCTTTGTACCTTCCTTCTTCATTTACCAAAGCCACGGAACATTGCTTAGAGCATCTCTCTGATGCAATCAGAGGCTACTTCTCTGTCTTCCTGAGTAATCTGAATGTTTATCCTGGTCCTTCTGGAGCGACTGTTGATTGCTTTACAGTCTTTCAAGTTGATGCTGAACTGTCAAATTTCTATTTAAGCCATTTCCTGGGAGTGACTGTGCAGGAAGTTGGGTTAGAAGATTGCATCAGGTCAGACATGTAAACCTTGGAAGAAAGAAGGGCTCTGAAAGCTGAGTTCTAGTGCTTATGAGATGTGCAACAATTGTCAGTTTTCTTAAGCTCTCTAAGCCTCAGTTTCTTCGTGTGTAAAATGGGAATATGAATGTCTATCTTCTAGGTAGCGTTAAATGAATTAACAAGGGTAAATCACCTCTGTCATGCTTGCCTCAGGGGAGGTTCTCACTGATGGTAGATACCCTTTCCCTCCCCCACTCTCTCCTAGCTTCTTTCTTCTTTTGGACGCTTGGTGGAAGGTGGTGGTGCCTCTGAAGTGCTAGTGCGCATGAATATATGGACAGGGAAAATGTCTTTGGGGATTATGGGTATTTTTGCTAGGAGGTTCTTTGCTGTAAACATATTTGCCACACCATTTTTGCTACAAACATTTTTGCTACATAACTAATTGATTGGAAGACAGCTTTGCCCTGAAAGATAAAATAATTGACTGACAGTTTGGTTTGACACATGGGTTTCAAATGGTTGGAATGAATAGTGTTTTCCTAACTTAGCCTCGTTAATGATGGCTTTATCAAGCTGACAGAGCATGGAGGTTTGCCCCAAGAATTGGTTTCTTGTTTTGAAACACACTACATTGGAGTGAAACAGGTCAAGGAGTTTGAAGGCTCAGAGTTGAACCCACCTTTCCCGTCGAATGTCTATCAACAGACATATGACAATACTCCAAGAATAAGCAATAGGCATTCACCAGGCAATACAGAGCTCAGTCACAAATATGCGTCCCAGTATTTGGAAATCTCTCTTAACAGAGGAAGAAATTTTAGCCAAAAAGAAAAAATATGATGCTGAATGACGAGACGAGTCAATAAGCCAAAAAATGTATAATACATGAACAAAGGCTTGGAAGACAACCGTTTAGGCATAACCCACAAAATAAAATTGGTTCCTTGCACAGTATTGCCATGAGTCTGCAGAAATGTTAAACATATTTAAATATTTTATAGTTTGCAATAAAGTCTTTAATTTTTAATTTGTTTTCATGTTTCCTTATGTCATTTAAAAATTTTATTCATTCATTTTCATATTCTGACATTTTAATTTTTAAATTTTTTAAAATTAATTTTTTATTGGAATATAGTTGTTTTACAATATTGGGTTAGTTTCTACTATCAGTTCAGTTTAGTTCAGTCGCTCAGTCATGTCCAACTCTTTGCAACCCCATGAATCGCCAGGCCTCCCTGTCCATTACCAGCTCCCAGAGTTCACCCAAACTCATGTCCATAGAGTTGGTGATGCCATCCAACCATCTCATCCTCTGTCATCCCCTTCTCCTCCTGGCCGCAATCCCTCCTAGCATCAGGGTCTTTTCCAATCAGTCAGCTCTTCTCATGAGGTGGCCAAAGTATTGGAGTTTCAGCTTCAGCATCAGTCCTTCCAATGATCATCCAGGACTGATCTCCTTTAGGATGGACTGGTTGGACCTCCTTGCAGTCCAAGGGACTCTCAAGAGTCTTCTCAAACACCACAGTTCAAAAGCATCAATTCTTCGGCGCTCAGCTTTCTTTACAGTCCAACTCTCACATCCATAATGACCACTGGAAAATCCATAGCCTTGACTAGACGGACCTTTGTTGGCAAAGTACTACACAGCAAAATAAACCAGCTATATATATCTATCTATCCTCTCCGTTCTGGACTTCCTTGCCATTCAGGTCGCCATAGTGCACTAAGTAGAGTTCCCCATGCTGTCTGTAGGTTCTCACTGGTTACCTGTTTTATACATAGTATCAGTAGAGTATATGTGGGTCTTCCCTGGTGGTCCAGTGGCTGAGAGTCCCTGCTCCCGATGCAGGGGGCCTGTCAGGGAGTCGCATGCGTATAATGTGTACGTGTCAATCTCTTCAGTCTCCTAATTCCTCGCACCCCCTTCCCCCATTAAGTCCTTTTGTAGATTTGAATTTTTTTAATTTTATATTGGAGCACAGTTGATTAACAATGTTGTCCAAGTTTTAGGTGTACAGCAGAGTGATTCAGTTATACATACACATGTGTCTGCTCTTTTTCAAGTTCTTTTCCCATTTAGGTTATTACAGAGTGCTGAGCAGCATTTCCTGTGCTATACAGTAAGTCCTGGTTGGTTATCTGTTTTTAGATACAGCAGTGTGTTCCTGTCAGTTCCTAACTCCCAGTCTGCCTCTGACCCTTCCCCTTGGTAACCGTACGTTCTTTAAGTCTGTGAGTTTGTTTCTGTTTTGTAAATAAGTCATTATATCCTTTTAAAGTCCCTCTTTTTTGTTATTTTATCTTTTATGGCAAAATTGCCTTACAACCTGTTAGTAGTTATACAGTAAAGATGCTTGCAGCAAAGATGTCGATGGCAAAGATGCTCATGGTGAAAAGACCAGACAAGGTCTTGGAGACGTGAGAAGGTCCCAGTGCATCGGTCCTTACTCCTGTATTCCTGTCTGTATCACACTCACAAGCACTTACAGGGGTTTAATTGGGCTGTGTAGACTTCCAGAGTGGGACATCTCTGGCCCTTTTGCCCAGGGGCTGTACCCTCTAGGGAGGCACTACAGGAGATTGATCAGGCTCCATTGTACTGAGGTTGATCAGGCTCCATTGGGCCTGACAGTTTCCTCTCTAGGCCTGTTGGCTTCTCTATAAAATTGTTATTGTCCTCTGGACCCAATTCTCCTCCCCATGGCACTCTTGAGAGAAGAGATACATGCCAGTACTTTTTCTTATGGTTTCAAATTGTGTTTCCTAGTGCCAGGACACTAGGGAAAGGTCCCTGGTGCAGGAAGCAAACTCCAGTTGGTATCATTCCTAAAAAAAAAAAAAAGGGAATTCCCCAGGTGATCCAGTGGTGAGGACTCTGCACTCTCAATACTAGGGGCCTGGATTCCATCCCTGCTCAGGGAACTAGATCCCACGTGCCACAGTGAAGACCCAGCACAGCCAAACACGTAAATAAATATTTTTAAAAAAATGGCAAGAAGGGCCAGGAAGGGTTCTGGATCCATGCCGTGGTGCAAGAGAAATGTTTCCTGTCTGAAAGCATGGAATGGAGTGCTAGGGATTGGTGGGGTGGTTGTGACCAGCCACACCAGAAGAGTCCAAGGTGCAACCCATTTGCTTTTGGCTCAGGGACAGCTGGTAGCTGGCCAGTGCTCAGTCATCTTATTTTTTGCCCCTGCAGGTCCTAGTAATTGGCAGTACTCGCTGGATGAGTCATGCTTGCTATCAATCAGTAATTGTGTTGTATAGTCATCAGTCCAAATGTTAACTAAATCAAACACACTGAATCAGCCTCTGTGGTTGGATCCCTCTTCTTGGTTCTCTGTCCTCACACCCTGTTTGTTTCCTTTCTGTGATGACTTATCAAGATGTATTGTCATTATTTTATTTCTTTAGGGTTCCCCCTTCATAATTTCAATTCAGTAGCTTGGAAGGTTGGTGAGCTCAATAGCCATGTCAGTTTCACTCACAGCTCCCAACAGGAGCCTGATACATTGAGGGTGCTTATTAAGCATCAGTTGAAAGAATGAATAACCCAATCTGTAGCTCATCATTTACTCTACCCCATTTCATTATAATTTCTATAACTTGATTTTGCTTCCTTGAAGGCAGAAGAGAAGAAATACAGAGAGCATAACCTGTAGGTTATGACAGAAGGGTGACTGTCATTTACTGAGTCTGCTAAGAGGCCGTGCACTCTGATGGGCAAAGTCTCATATTATCTTCATGAGGGCACCTAAGGCAGGCACTGCCCTCCTTCTCGTTTTGCAAATGAGGAAAGCCAGGCTCAGCTAGACTAACTCAGCTGTCTGAGGTCTCATAGCTGGAGCATGGTGGAATTGAGAATGCAACACAGGTCCGTCCAGCTTCAGGGCCCAGCTCTTTGCTTCCTATGTCAGTGTTTCAAAAATTTTGGTTCACTATTGCAAAGCAGAAATAGAGACAGATGTAAAGAACAACCATGTAGACACCAACTGGGGGCAAAAGGGCGTGGGATGAGTTAGGAGATTGGGATGGACATATGTGCACTACTGCGTATAAAACAGATGGCTAATGAGAACCGACTGTGTGGCTCAGGGGACTCTCCTCAGTGCCCTGTGGTGTCCTGAGTGGGAACGGAGTCCAAACAAGAGGGGGTTTTGTATCTGTATAACTGATTCACTTTTCCATATAGCAAAAACCTACACAACATTGTAAAGCAACTATACTCCAATAAAAAGAAATTTCTGGTTCAACTCTGGCTGCACATTGGAATTACCTTGGAGTAGAAAATATGTTTGCTTGTCTTCCATTGTGTGTGTGCGTGTGCTCAGTCATGTCTGACTCTGCAACTGTATGGACTGTAGCCCTCCAGGCTCCTCTGTTCATGGGATTATCCCAGCAAGAATACTGGAGTGGGTTGCCATTTCCTCCTCAGGGGATCTTCCAGACCCAGGAATCGAACCCATGTCTCCTGTTGCTCCTGCATTGGCAGATGGATTCTTTACTGCTAGCACCACCTGGGAAACCTCACCTTCTATTATTCTGATTTAATTAGTCTGTGATATTGCCTGGACATCAGTTTTTTTTTTTTTTTTTAAATCTAGCCCCATCTCCCCCTTCTGCCAATGCATAATCAAAATTGAGATCTATTGCCCTGAAACGCATGAGATAAACATAGAGCCGGTCAAGCAGTTTTGCTTGGGGGCAGAACTTCCTGGGAAAGGCTTTAATGATAGTGCATCATGGTCCTCTGGGATAAATGCACAACCTGGAGAGGAGAGGGCTCTGGGTAGGATTTCCCTTCAAAAGCAAGACCTGACTTTACTCATCTGTATTATGAGGATGATGACAATTCTGGCTTGTTTAGCTTCGAACCTAGAATCTTAGGCTGGAAGTGAACTTAGAAACCCAAGCTGGTGAAAGGGCTGCCAAGCTCAGTGGAAAGTCCAGGGGTGGGTGGTGGTGGCGGTGGCGGGGGGAGCAGAGGGGCAGGAAGAGTGCTGTCAAGATGGCACACCACTCACTGACCCTGGAGTGAATGTCTCAGTTCCAGCCACCTTTCCATTTCCTGCCCTGAACTGGTGAAAAGTCCCCATTTGCCAAGTGTAAGGTACTCTAAATATATGGTACATGGGGAATTTTGCTTTCTCTTGGAGAAACCCTCTTCTCTCCCCCAATACACTGAAAAAGGGAAGCTCACTTGAAAGTCAAGCATTATGAGCATAGAATTATTGAGACTTGTTTCTAAATTACGAATGGAAGGGGCTTTAGCTCACTTGATCCTTCTCTGTTCACGATTCTCAGGCCTCCCTAGTGGCCTAGACAGTAAAGAATCCCCCTGCATTGCAGGGTTTGATCCCTGGGTTGGGAAGATCCCCTGGAGGAAGGCATGGCATCCCACTCCAGTACTCTTGTCTGGACAGAGGAGCCTGGTGGGTTACAGTACATGGGATCGCAAAGAGTCAGACACGGCTGAAGCGACATAGCATGCACTCACTCATGATTCTCGCAGGAGGACATTGAGATTCATAGAAATAACGTGGTTTGCCCAAGGTGGCAGAACTTGCCGGCTGACAAACTGGGGCCTGGAACAAAGTTCATTAACTCTAATCCACTGTGTTTTCTACAATTCCACCCTGAAGCGTTATTATTATTGTCATTATCGTTGTTATTATTATTTTGGTGTGTATGGGGGGCGTGGGTAGAAGCAATGTAAACAGGGATGGCAGTCAAAGTATATAACACTTGGTTAGTTTTGCTCTTTGTTCTGAAGTTCCTAGGGATTAGAGTCCTTTTGAGAACAAAAATTGTGTTTGGGGAGCTGGATTTGGTTCTCCAGTATTTTTCATCTGGAGACCTTGGTATTATGACTTTTGTGGACGTTTGACTTTTAATACATTTAGAGTGAATATTTCATTTTTTTCCATAAGTATAAAAAATGGTTTATTCTTATCACTCCCAGCAGTTGAAAGTGAATGTTGCTCAGTCGTGTCCAACTCTTTGCGACCACATGGACTCATGAGTCCATGGATTCTCCAGGCAAGAATACTGGAGTGGGTTGCCATGCCATCCTCCAGGGGATCTTCCCAACCCAAGGATTGAACCCAGGTCTTCCACAAAGCAGGCAAATTCTTTTACCATCTGAGCCACCAGGGAGAGGGAAATTTTTGAGACTGAGGTTTTGGAGGAGAATTTATCGTCTTCTCCCTCAGTCCATGTTTCATTTTACCTACAACCACTAGCTGGAAACAAATGAAATTTCAGTGTGACCATTTTTTGACCCACAGAAATGGCAGTTTAATATGGTCCACCCTAATATTGGCTGAGCAACAGTGGTGACTCCAGATACTACTCTGGAAATGGAAAGAGAGGAATGAGTTTAACCCCTTCATTCTGGCTGATTGCTGTTGTCATGAGTGACAGACTGTGTGGTTTCAAAGATCTGGGTCCAAATTCTGGCTCTATCAAATACTAATATGACTTTCTCTGGCCTTTTTTTCTCCTTTTTTAGGGATGTTTAGTGTGAGCTTAAGCCACTTAACTACAGAATCCCCTAATTCATGAAAGGAACTCATCATATTCTGTGCTCCTCTTCCTTTCCTCCATCTGACCAGAATGGTACAATCTGTTGGGCTTCACAAGCAATTTGTCATAAGGTTTATTATTATTACCTGTGAAAAATCAGTTGCCATTTTGGATTCAAATACATGGAGAACTAGATGCATTTTAAAACTTCAAGAGATTGTCTTTGGACCTTAATCTAGAAAGAAAAATAAGTGCACAGATGGACAAAAGAATTGGTCTAATTATTAAAATGCTGTGGCTTTCAATGCCAGTTTATTAAGTTACATCTGTTAAATACTTTAACATGTACAACATATCATTCACAGTGATTGAATACATACAGTAGTGCCAGAAGACATGGGATTAGTTAAGAACATATTCAACAGCATACAATGTACAGTTACCTTGGGTCTGTGATGTTTTAACATAAAACATAAAATCAATAAAAGCACATGGGGCTTATCATTAAAACCAAATAAACACCTACATTTGTTTAATCTTTTCACCCCTGAAACAAAAGGGGGGGATTACATATTTCCTGACTTTACAAATAAAGTCATCTGATAAAGTTCAGCTTCTTTAATTACTCAACATCGTTGGTCTCCCTCCACCTGAACTCATACGACACAAGAGTGGGACTCGCCCGTCATATTCTTTGTTGTCTCGACTCTTCAGCATCTAGGTAAGCGCTGTCATGTAACAGATGCGCAAGAAAGTAAGTGAGCCATGGATGACATGGAAAGATTACTAGTCTGGGTGTTAGGAGATATGCCTTCTAGCCTCACACTGCTGCTTGTTACTGCCTGGCACTGGGCCATTCACATCACCTTTCTGAGTCTGGGTTCCTTCACCCTTAAAATGATACAACTTGGAGCAAGTAAACTCTACAGTTCTCTAAAATTCCATGACATGCTCTATTGGTCACAATCTCAGAGTCACTTGTATTGGACAGTCTCTGAGAAAGTAGGAAATGGCAACCACTTCTCGGCTGCTGCTGCTGCTAAGTCGCTTCAGTTGTGTCTGACTCTGTGCGACCCCATAGATGGCAGCCCACCAGGCTCCCCCGTCCCTGGGATTCTCCAGGCAAGAACACTGGAGTGGGTTGCCATTTCCTTCTCCAATGCATGAAAGTGAAAAGTGAAAGTGAAGTCGCTCAGTCATGTCCAACTCTTCATTACCCCATGGACTGCAGCCCACCAGGCTCCTCCGTCCATGGGATTTTCCAGGCAAGAGTAGTGGAGTGGGGTGCCATCACCTTCTCTGACTTCTAGGCTAGAAGCCCTGAAACATTGACAAGGCCTTCCAGGTTCTTAATAATCAAATAGAACACACAAAATCAACTTAAAAATGGCCACAAAGATTTGGAAAAGACCTCAGAAATCCTTTGACTCAATTCTTCTTCTCACCTCAATGAAGGAATGGTTTCTACAAAAGCCTTAAGATGAGTCCTTCACTTGAATATCTTCTGGGACTAAACAGTCACTCTCTGGGAACATTCTATTCAGGGATAGAAAGTTCATTTGGATATCAAGGCAGAAATGGTGACCGTGTAACTTCAACTTCTTACCTTAGTTCTTCTAGGGAAATAAGAAAGAAATCTCTTCCCCTTTCTACATCACCCCATTTATACTTGATATTTCTCATGTCTTCCTCTAATTTCTCCTCCAGTTATTAAGAGGAATACTATTTAATAAGAGCAGAGGGTAATTGGTGAGCCTAGGATTATGATTCAGGAAGCTAGTATCCCAGCTCTAGATCTGCCCTTATCTCATTGTATGGTCCTGAATAAGTTCCAAATGGGCTGGTATGGTACTTTTTTCTTAAAATGGGATGATGGATGAAGGGATGGCAGGGGGCAAATGTGTATCAGAGCTTGGAAAGTTGTAAATATGGTTGTCAGAGTGGGGCAGGGCATAGATGTGACTATTCTGACCCTCACTCTCTCACTGTTGGAGCAAAAGCATTCAGGGGTTAATAGTCCACTGAATTCTTCCCAGGCCCAGCTGCCAACAGGATGCAATAGCTCTTAATATCCAAGATAGTGGTGCATCCTTTAAAAAATTTCTTCTAAAAATGGCAGAATCCTTCCAGGGCTCGGGTCCTGGGAGAGCGAGAAATCTTGAGGAAAGTGACTTCTGCATGTGTTTTGCAAGGTGCAGTGTATAAACAGTCCTGACCTAAAGAATGAATCCCCAATGTCACAATCATGAAAATACGACTGGGAAAGGACTTGGGAAGATACCTTGCAAGAGAAGCTTGGCAACAGACATGCCCTGTGCAGTGAGCTAGTTGAACTTTTACAATCCGGAGGGTTACCGACAACCACGGGGGTGGCATTTCCCCTGGGGCGGCGTAGCTTTGATTGAAGTGGGGCCCCGGGCTCTGGCACGCCCTGTTACTGACCTGAACCAGACCCTTTCCAGGATGTGACAGTGCGCCACTTCATGTCCTGCTGTGCCTTAGCCGAACAGTTCAGGAGGCTTAGTAGCTTAAGCAAGTTCTGCCAAATAGATCTAAACCAGGGTCAAAATGCTAGTGACCCCATGCATTTTGATCGTGGTTCCTGTAGTGGCTGAGAAACACAGGCTTTTCAAAACATATGAGTTGTCCTTAAAGTTCTGATAGCGTCACTGGTGTTGATGGATTATCTTCTCTCGTCCAGGAGATAATAAAAACCTTTTTCTATATGTGGCTTAGCTGGTGGATTTTACCATAGAAAGTATCTTTGTTTTCTCCCCTTTTATTTATGGAGAACTGTCCTTGAATAGCTATTTAAAAAACCACTTAGGGTAAGCACAAGTCATTTTGTTAATGATGATCCTTCATCAAACGGTACCCATTTTCATAATGAGAAAATACCCACATGCCTAAAGCTAGCAAATTAATTAGCTAATACAACCAAAATAAATTAAAAGATCTACAGACAGTGGGGGCGCTAAGCAGTTAGAATGAACGCATCTGAAGAGAAATAATTTATCTTTGTATCCCCAGGACAAGTAGGTACTCAGTAAATGTTTGTGGAATTGATTTGAGGTCAGTCTTCTCATAGACTTAGAACCAGTAAAACATCTTCTCCCTAAATTATCTGTTTTCCAAAGCCTGTAAGCATGTTCCTTTTCCCCTTCTAAATCTTTGAATGCATCCCATTTACTCCTTTTAGGGGACCATCACGAACTTAAAAAGCATTCCCTCACCTCATTTTCACAACTAGTGTACTAATTTTTGTCTTGGAAATAATGCCAAGGAAACAGAAGTTCTGACTTGAGTCCCACTAGCAATGTTTGGCCTACTTAAACAATAAAAGGAATATCAAAGAGATTTAACAAATTCAGCATTAACAAAGAAGTTAACATTTCATTTCAGCAATGAAAACTTGAGCAAAATACAATCTTCAATAATCAAGAGCAAATAAAATATGTGGTGGGGATTTTTCCAAACCCTCAAGTCTTTTAGGAGAGTAGGAAATTCCTATTTTTCAGATAAACTTCCAAATTCACCAGATTCCCTATGGAACAGAGGGAAGATTTGAAGGCCCTTGGTAAGGGGCTCTTTTCAGAGGAGGGGAAAGTGAGGGGGCCACCCTTGGCACCTCTATGAAAATCCTTTTCCACATCCCAAGTTGCTTGGTGCTCACGTGCAGATGCAGACAGAACATTTTATTTCCTTAACAGGATGTTGGTTCTGATCTAGAGCCAGGCTGGAGTCATTGATAAAAACATTCCTGAACTGCAAATAACTATTGTTCTAGGAGCCAGTGGAGGGAACGTTCTCTTATCAAGCTGGTTTTGTAGTTACGGAGAAACCTTTCCTTTCTGCTTTAAGTAAAGGGTAATTCCTCTGACTGAGATGCCCTTTCCCCAGGCCATCTGCTGCCCGCCCACCTCCTTTCAGGGCTCAAGCTTCACTTCCCTTGTAAAGAAACTTTTGAACCAGGTGAAAGGGACCACGCCCTGCTCTTTGCTCATGCTGAGCCCTTTGCTGACTGGAGAAACTGAGGGCTTCAGAGCCTTAACCTCCCAACTAAGAAATTAGAAATTAATTTTTATTTACTTCAAGCTTCAAGTGTTGGTCAAGTACTGCTCCACTAGTCGTGTGTTCAGGAAGCCCGTCATACACGTCTCTGCCTCCAGGTAATGAGTAAGAGTGGAGTGAAGTGAAAGCTGCTCAGTCATGTCCGACTCTTTGTGACCGTGTGGAATAGTCCATGGAATTCTTCAGGCCAGAACACTGGAGTGAGCAGCCGTTCCCTTCTCCAAGGGATCTTACCAACCCAGGGATTGAACTCAGGTCTCCTGCATTGCAGGTGGATTCTTTATCAGCTTAGCCACCAGGGAAGCCCAAGTAAGAGTGATGTCATTGCCAGGTTTGCCTGCAGACCCATCTGTGAGGTCTCTCACAATAGGGGATATCTATAACAAAGGCCAAGGTGCTGGAGACCACTCCCCAAGTCACACTGAATACTCGCGGCCTTCACAGAATGCTCAAAGCTAACATGTTTCATCCCCATGAGCTCATTTGATCCTGGGAAACAGATTGACGGAATCCTCCTTTACAGACAAATCAAGAGAGGTTAAGAAAACAAGAATGTCCCTCCAACCTTTGACATATGGGTGCAGGAAAATCATACAGACTTGAGGATCATAGAGGATATGAATTCATAGAAGCACAGGAAGGACCTTCTCAGTGTTCTGCCTCTTCTTCAGGAAAGACGCCTTGGCTGGGCTGATGAGCCAATTCCACATTTAAATCCCTTTGAATATTTTCAAAGTACCCATATAACACTCTGCATATAAAGTGAGTCAAACCTCAAAGCAGATCTCAGTTAATATCTCCAGATTTGGTGATTGGCATTTTCCCCCCAAGGAATAAGTCCATCGTCTCTTGGGATCAATCAACTTTGTTATATGGTTGGTCTGTTTGCTAGAACTCTTGTCTTCAAGTTTCTTGAGTGGCCTAATCAGCTGGTTGTCTTACGTAGTGAGGAGAGCTCCAGAAATCTTATGTTTAACAGCATCCGGTGATATTTGTTAGGAGTTGGAATTAGACCTTGAAATACGTTGAGTGGTATTTGACCAGGAGCCAGGTATTCATATACATTTGGGTAGAGTCTGTCTCGTTCTTCATAGCGTGTTTTGGTTTAACACACACATAACAGGTACTCAAGAGCACTGTGCTGAATAGGCGCTGTTGTATTTTTAATATGCATGCGGAATTCACAGTTGCTCGTTTTGGTGCATGTGTACATAATAAAGAGAAAGGTAGTTTTTCTCATTTGGCACAGATGGCATGAAAATGAATTCCTTTTCTTGAAGAACATTTATAAGAAATATCAGTTCTTTTTTTTCTTTCGGTAAGGCATTAAAGTATGTGTTTGAGGGAACTGATGAAGGATTTTGCCTCTGAAGTGTTTGGACTATTTCTGGGGCTTTGAATTTTGTTTTTAAGTTTCCTGAACTGAAGCAAATGATGCATAATAAAATTGAACATACCTAGACCCTCTTCTTGACAAATGCACAGGAGCCAGGCATGGAAATGAATACATTTGGTGATTAGTGTTTTAATGTTTAGAAACTCACCGCTCTTCCAGGCAGCTCTCATAATAGGTCTGCTCTCTTCTGCCTTTTTCTGATTAGTATTTGCATTAGTCAGGTACATAAAGTATGAATTTTTGGCCCCTAAATTTCTTAACTGCTGTCTCTATCAATGCGCTGACAAAGCCTCCTGGTTATAATTATGAGTGAGGAAAATTAGGACCTAAGAAGCAGAGGACCTCCATACAATGACATCTGTCTTACCACTATAGCAAGGGGGCTCCAAAGAAGGTTTTATCTTCTTTTGTGTAATCCACCAAAGAGATATTGCTGACATTCACCATCAGCTTGTCCCCTTCATTCAAGGAGAACATGGCCCCTAGGTAGATGGGCTGGAACCAGTTGCTGCCTATTTCACACACTGACTTGGTCCCCATTAGGAGCTGGGTTGGTTCGGGGTAGCTGTCTGTTACCTTGGTGATGACCACGATGATGGAGTCTGGCTTATTTGGTCGCCTCCCTTGGCTGATTTCACCAGACTCAGATGTGGTCCCTCAGAATGTCACCTGGGAGTAAACAAAGTAGTCTCCCGACTCTGGGATCACCAGGAATTTGTTGGTGTAATTCATCCGGTTCTTGGTGAAGGCCAAGCCAAGTTCATGTTCCCAGTGTAGAGCGGGGAACTGATTTTTCAAGGGCTGCATAGGAGTCTGTCTCACAACTGCAAAGATAAGAGGGTGGTTTCATTGCTTGTGTCAGAACCTAAGGAATTTGCTAAGAAGAATCTTACATCATTTTCAAAGAGTAAAGAGATTGGATAAAACCAACGCTAACAGTCTCCTTGAGAAGGAATGAGTAGAGGATGTGTGAATGGACATACACTTCTGTTCAGAGAGTAGCATCTTAGGCAGGTGACCTCAAGCAAATCATTTTGCCTCTCTAGACTTGAATTTTCCTGTTTGATAAATTTGAATTTTTTCTGAGCCCTCTGATCTTGGAAACCAAAGAAGGTTAAAAAAAATCTCCTATTCTCCTTTCTCCAGGCACCTGAAATTCTGTCCACCCTCAACCTGATCCTCAACCTGAGCTAGCCTCCTGAAAATATGCTGGCCTCAGGATAAAGCATTCACTGAGCTGATCAAGCCAAACTTCCATCCCAGTTCCCCATACATGGTTCTTTTTAGCTGTATGTACTCCCTTCTATGAAAGGAAAACCCTTCAGCCTATCTCTTGAGAAACTTGCAGACTTTATGGTCCAAGGTCCTTCCGTTTGCAAGTCTCTTCCCTCTCCAACCTTCCCACTTTGCAATAATCCTTTTGCATAAAGTATTTATTAAAGAGGATTTGTTTTTTTAATGTACTTTTCCTTAAAAAAACAACAAAAAAAGAACATTAAAAAAATGAAAATGAAAAGGAGATAATACCAGTGGAAAGGATTAAGAGAGAATGTATGTTAGGAACAGCCTGTAAACTACATTCACTTTTACTAGCCTTTGGTTTCGGAAATGCTCTGCTACTGAGAGAGATGTCAGAGAGGGTCATGTTCCCTATTGCTCCCTTCCAATGCTTATTCCAAAGCCACGTGAAACACAGGCAGTAATTAATAAAAAAAATTAGCATGCAGAACACCAGAGATCCAGAAGATTTTGCAATGCTTCTCCCACATCAAAAGGGCCAAATTCTAAGCCAAAATACCACAGACTTGAGGAGTGAAAGAGACTGGGACTCTGGGCCCCCGAGGCCCTGTTCTAATCCTGACTTAGAGCATGGAGGCTCTTCTGTGTGAAACTCAGTCTCCTGTCTGTGAACTGGAGACACAGCTCTCTCATAGTCTTGTTCTAAAGAGCAGATGAATGGAAGAGACGTGGACATTTTTATCATGATGGCTGGATACAGTGTTACTTCTATATATATTTATTCTTTTTCCCCAAATAAGCTAACATCTTTCATTTTGACATTAAAAAATAAACCTTTTAAATTTTATATATACTTTATATGTTTTTATGTTTGCATTATTTAAAATGGTGGCTCAGACAGTAAAGTATCTGCCTGCAATTTAGAAGACCTGGGTTTGATCCCTGGGTCAGGAGGATGCCCTGGAGAAGGGAATGGCTACCCACTACAGCTTTCTTGCCTGGAGAATCCTATGGACAGAGGAGCCTGGCGGGCTACAGTCCATGGGCTTGCAAGCTGGACACAGCTGAGCAACTAACATTTTCATTTTCACATACATTATATAGAACATATGAATGAACGCTTTTTATGAGGCTTTGTCAATAGCAGAAAAAAAATGAAGAGAATCAAACCATTGATTCAAACCATTGACTGTGAATAAGATAACCTGCAATAAAACTGGTACTTCTCAGAAAAAATAAAAACACATTTTAATTTCCTACAACTGCTTTTGAAATTCATAGCAATAACCATTAGGTACTGTTGGCCACAGTTTGGGGATAGGTTATGTTTAAAGAAGTGTTCAGCAAACTTCTCACCTGTTAAGTGACCAAAACCTGGTTCCTGGATTTTCTAAAGTGTCTTTCCCATTGCTGACTACATTGTGACTTCTTTTGCGATTATGACGCATTTAGAATGTGTGTGGTCTTTCCTGATCCCTGCACTGAGCGGGCCCTGGCAGCTCTGTTGTTTCTCTGCAAATCTGTAAAAGCCATTTTCACCAGTCACCTCTGATAGTCTCTACTCCTTCTTTGTGGATGATGCAATAGATTTAAAAAAGTCATCTCCTGGAACATCCCTAGCAGTCCAGTGGTTAAGACACCACGTTTCCACTTCAGGGGACACGGGTTCCATTCCTGGTCAGTGAATTAAGATCCCGTATGCTTTTTTTTAGGAAAAAAAAACAAACAAACTTAATTTCAGATGCTTAGAAGCAAAAACATATATTTTCTAGACAAAGTCAGTTCTGTTAAATTGGTATGCAATTAGCTAGGTCAACACAGCAGCAAGCAGGACTTTGAGTAGCGAGTATGTTGTAGTGGAAATAGTTGGAGTCAGTCTCAAATCTCAACTCTTCCTCGTCCTGTGACTTGGGAAAGTGAATTTAGTTGTCTGAGCCTCTGTTTCCGCAACTTATTGGGCTGATAGGCAGCTTGAAAGAGATCGTGAATGTAAAGTGTCTAACCATAGTGTTTAGTTTTTAAAAGTGTTTGTCGCTCAGTTGTGTCTGACTCTCTGAGACCCCATGGACTGTTGCTTGCCCGGCTCCTCTGTTCATGGAATTTTGCACACCAGAATGCTAGAGTGGGTTGCCATTCACTTCTCCAGGGAATCTTCCTGACCCAGGGATCGAACCTGAGTCTCCTGCATTGCAGGCAGAATTGTTACTACCTGAGCCACCAGGGAAAACGGCAGTGCTTGAGACACATTAAAAGCTCAGTAAACCTGGGATAGATTCCAGTCCCAATTTTCCATTCCCCCCATTCAATAGGAAAAGGAGTGGCATCTCCATACTTGGTTTCTAGGATTTTCCTGCCAAGCCTGTTCAGTATCTCCCATTTTCATAGGTAAGTGGTGAGTGATACCAACTGACATCTCCCTAGCCCTCATCCTCACTTAGGACTCACCACAGTTCCCACTTGGTCAAACATTAAGGCAAATGTGGGCCACAGGGATATCCCTTTGTGGGTTTCAGACTTTGTTATAGGTCAGAAGAATATGCTTCTTTCAATGCTGTAGTATTTCAGTGGGTTTTTAATACATCCTTCTGCACTGTCTTGCTTTCGTCTCTGGAGTCTTAGAAGTATGTGTGATTCCATACACAAGGTGTCAGTAATGTCAACACTAAACTTGGGAATCTGATGCTAAGATGGTGATGCTAAGAGATTGCTCTTAATCTTTTGACAAATGAAAATTCTTTAGAAATACCTAGCTGAATGTAAATGTCCGATAACTTCATCTTGAATAGAGCACAGATGGACTCAATAAATTGGCAACTCAGGGGAGCATTCATCTTTGACTAGATTTATAATTATATGACTCTCTGAATCTGAGGTCATTTCTGAATGACCAAGTGTGAAAATGAAGGGAGAAATGATAGAGAAGGAGGAGAGCTGATAGAATCTGAAAGAAAATGCCCAAGAAACAAAGGCGCTTTGGACCCTTCAAGGGATGAAGAAATCTGAAAACCCTTGACTGAGTCTTGTTACCAAGGGGTGTGGTTCCTGTTTTAAAGCTACACACTTGAGTTTTGGCAAACACTGAAAGAAACCTCAGGTCCATGGCCCATGGCCTCTTCGAAAACATACTCAGAAGATATTACCTGTCAGGTGTGCCCTTGGTTTCTCCCTGTCAGCTCCAGGAGATACATCTGTAAGGAAAGGAGAAAAATGCTTGTATGAGTGGGAGGCTGACTGGAGTGAAGACAGCATTTGGGGAGTTGCATGGTGCCTGCAACTGGAGAGAAGCATTCTTCTCCTCCAGCTTGGTTCAGGGTTCCCCCCCACCCAGGGGCAGGGCAGCCTCAGAAGAAATAATCTTGAACACAAATGAATCTTGACCCCATGACTTTGGCCAAGTTATCCAACCTGAAACTCTGTTTTCTCATATGTAAGACGGGCACATCAATTCCTACCATGGATGATGAGTGCTCAACATAACTCCTGGCACCTGGTTGGTGTTCAGCAAAGCTCATCTTGCCTTTCCTTTGCTTCTGTCTGTTCTGTGGGAGCTGATTGGCCTTCTTCATTGTCCCTTCAACTGTATTCTCTGAGCCATCTGAATGTGCTAACAGAACTAGCTGGGGACTGCCCTGTAGCTACGTGACCTTGGCAAATCCCCTACCCTCTCTGGACCTCTGTTTCCCTGTCAGTTCTCAGAGATGATTATATTGGATAACTGTGTTCTAACTGTAGTAATAAAGATGACATTATTGTTGATAAAAAGAAAAATTACTGCATACATTTGATGTGCTAGGTATTGCAAAAATACCTTTCTAGGAGTTAACTTGATCCACACTAACCTTGGGAGGTTGGTGCTGTTATCACCATTGTAGTAGGTGAGTAAACTGAGACCGAGGAAGGTGAAATTATTTGTTTAAAAGACTGTCAGCTCCACAGGCCATACACTTGGCCGTGGCACCATTCTGCCTTCCTAGTGACTGAGGAGGAGCCTCACTTTTCCTCTGAGTCTGCATCTGAACTTCCCACATTCCAGAACTGCAAGAAACGTTCTTGCACCCCACAAGAAATGGCATAAAATATGAACACACTTAGAAGCTCGCTGATGCGAAGGTCCAGTCTCCTGTTCTTTTGGAGTCTGTTGGGAAAGAAAGACATGGTTCAGGTCATCTGTGGTCCTTTTGACCCACTGCCCATATCATGAGCACAGTTAAGATGCTGCTGCTACCCAGCCTTGGTCCTCAGAGACAAGGAAGATGGGCATGGGAATATTGGGTTGATGGAAGTCTTGCACCCAAGCGCTCTCCTTTCCTCTTCCAGCACCCCAATGACCTTTCTTTCTCCTAGGCTTGTCTCTGAAGCTCAGCTTTAAAATTTTGTCCTGAGAGCGTTTCCTGCTCCATTCTAGGGCACTCTGACATCTTATCGTTGCTTCTGTTATTTGAACAAATAGCCACACTTGCTTTATTTTCTTTTCTTCAGCACAATTTAAAAATTGGAACTGTTGCAAAAAATGAGACTGAAAAAGAAATGACTATACTCTCTCAGCATCACCCTCCATAATTCTGCCTTATTGCTTTGTAACATATGAAGACTTTTCCATTCTTGCTACCCTAGTTTGTGAGCCATTTCAGATATCAAAGGGTAGTTAAAGAGTAACTGCTTTGGCGGGGGGTAGACAGACTGGATTTGAATCCTGGTTCTACCATTTATTAACAGTATAATCTTGAGCAAGATACTTCCACTCTGAGCTTTGGCATTTTCATTTGAAAAACGGGAATAATAACATCCCCAGCAACAGATAACCCCTGGGTCAGAGATGAAGAAAATGTATGAGTCAGTGTGGAGAAGGCCTAGGAAATGAAGAACCACCACTCATAAGACCTGAATACGAACTCAGGAGCAAAACTAAGTTCTTAGTTTAGGAATAAGATCACTGTCTTACATTATCCAATGTTCTCTTCTCTGCTACAATTTTGACTCGACGCAGAGTCTTCTGATTTGGTTCTTGTAACTACATAGTCCACGTGACCACTGATCAGAGTGTCACCATGAACACTTGGTTAATTTTACGTTTTAAGATTCATGTGTGTATGTGTGTGTGTGCTTGTGAATGGAAACTGTGTGAGTAAGAGAGAAGACAGTTTTATCAGCAGGAGAGGGTGTAAGTCAATGTGTTTCTGCATCTGTGTGCCTACACATGTTGTGTGTGTCGCTTCTCTGCATATGCGCATGTGGTCTTATGGATGTAACTGGGTTGTTGGTGGGTCTAGGTCGGAGCAGTTCTGTGATAACAGTGATCTTGTTAGAGCCCAGGCCACCGGGCTTGTGTTACTCCCAAGACACGTTGCCTGACGTCTACGAGAAGCCCCCCATGACTTTCTCCCCTTCCCAGCGCCTTTTCTCCACTTCCTGGTGGTGTTGATGGCCCCACTACTGCTTCTCTTCAGCTACCAAGCCGGAAACTTGCTGGCTTCTTTCTTCTTACACAAACCCAAGTATCATTTTCATTTTGAAGATTTTGTCATTCATGCCTCTGCTCCAGGTTTCAGCACACTGCTCTCCCGGATCCTTCCCACAGCGTCCTAACAGGTCTTCTTCCACCTGGTTCCTTCTTTTCTTGAACCTGTCTCTTAAGCTGCCTTCAAAGGGCTCTTTCTAAAGCATCACTCTGAGACACAACTCTGTTCCTAAACCTTCAGTGCCCCCTATAACCTTTCAGACACAGTGCTAAATCCTTATGTTGGAATTAAAGTGCCAGCTCCCACCCCAGCCTTGTTCAGTTTGGTTCACTCGCTCAGTCGTGTCCGACTCTTTGCGACCCCATGAATCGCAGCACACCAGGCCTCCCTGTCCATCACCAACTCCCGGAGTTCACTCAGACTCATGTCCATTGAGTCAGTGATGCCATCCAGCCATCTCATCCTCGGTCGTCCCCTTCTCCTCCTGCCCCCAAATCCCTCCCAGCATCAGAGTCTTTTCCAATGAGTCAACTCTTAGCATGAGGTGGCCAAAGTACTGGAGTTTCAGCTTTAGCATCATTCCCTCCAAAGAAATCCCAGGGCTGATCTCCTTCAGAATGGACTGGTTGGATCTCCTTGCAGTCCAAGGGACTCTCAAGAGTCTTCTCCAACACCACAGTTCAAAAGCATCAATTCTTCGGCGCTCAGCCTTCTTCACAGTCCAACTCTCACATCCATACATGACCACAGGAAAAACCATAGCCTTGACTAGACGGACCTTAGTTGGCAAAGTAATGTCTCTGCTTTTGAATATACTATCTAGGTTGGTCATAACTTTTCTTCCAAGGAGTAAGCATCTTTTAATTTCATGGCTGCAGTCACCATCTGCAGTGATTTTGGAACCCAAAAAAATAAAGTCTGACACTGTTTCCATTGTTTCCCCATCTATTTCCCATGATGTGATGGGACCGAATGCCATGATCTTCATTTTCTGAATGTTGAGCTTTAGGCCCAGTTTTTCACTCTCCACTTTCACTTTCATCAAGAGGCTTTTTAGTTCCTCTTCACTTTCTGCAATAAGTGTGGTGTCATCTGCATGTCTGAGGTTATTGATATTTCTCCCAGCAATCTTGATTCCAGCTTGTGTTTCTTCCAGTCCAGCGTTTCTCATGATGTACTCTGCATATAAGTTAAATAAGCAGGGTGACAATATACAGCCCTGATGTACTCCTTTTCCTATTTGGAACCAATCTGTTGTTCCATGTCCAGTTCTAACTGTTGCTTCCTGACCTGCATACAGATTTCTCAAGAGGCAGGTCAGGTGGTCTGGTATTCCCATCTCTTTCAGCATTTTCCACAGCTTATTGTGATCCACACAGTCAAAGCCTTTGCCATAGTCAATAAAGCAGAACTAGATGTTTTTCTGGAACTCTCTTGCTTTTTCCATGATCCAGAAGATGTTGGCAATTTGATCTCTGATTCCTCTGCCTTTTCTAAAACCAGCTTGAACATCAGGGAGCTCACGGTTCAGGTATTGCTGAAGCCTGGCTTGGAGAATTTTGAGCATTGCTTTACTAGCATGTGAGATGAGTGTAGTTGTGCAGTAGTTTGAGCATTCTTTTGCATTGCCTTTCTTTGCTTTCTTTGGGACTGGAATGAAAACTGACCTTTTCCAATCCTGTGGCCACTGCTGAGTTTTCCAAACTTGCTGGCATATTGCGTGCAGCTCTTTCACAGCATCATCTTTCAGGATTTGAAAGAGCTCCACTGGAATTCCATCACCTCCACTAGCTCTGTTTGTAGTGATGCTTCCTGAGGCCCACTTGACTTCACATTCCAGGATGTCTGGCTCTAGATTAGTGATCACACCATCATGATCATCTGGGTCGTGAAGATCTTTATCCCTTTCCATGTTCTTTTTGGCTTTCCTGGTGGCTCAGCGGTAAAGAATCCTCCAGCAGTGCAGGGGACACTTGAGACACAGGTTTGATCCCTACATCAGGAAGATCCCCTGGAGGAGGGCATGGAAACCCACTCCACTATTCTTGCCTGGAGAATCTCATGGACAGAGGAGCCTGGTGGGCTACAGTCCCCGGAGTCACAAAGAGTCAGACATGACTAAAGTGACTGAGCAAGAGAAGCAGCAGGTTCTCTACTCCAGTCATGAGAGGCAACTAAGTGAATGATTCAAGAGACCTGAAAACGGCAGTAAATGCAGCCTTACTTACTCCCTGAGTAGCGGCACTGTGCTGTGCTAAGCCCTTCATGTGCGTTACCTCCTTCATCCTGGCAGTGAGTCTCTGCGGTGGATGCTCTTTATATCCTCATATTGAAAATTAGGCCTAGGGACACTAAGAAACTTGCCCAGTGTCTTATACTTGGAAAGTGGAGGAGCAGGGCTTTAGCCCAGGCCAACTGACTCCAGAATCCTATGTCCTCAGCCATTATTCCTTCTAACTTCTGGGCAAGTTCCTCATCTGCTGAGGTGGATGGATAAGTGCTAGAGGTTCCATGCACTGTGGCAGTGGGGCAAACACAGAGTCTAGAAAACAGGAACTTGGCCCAGAAGTGGGGGAATCAGGGGGAATTACCCTTGAACTGAGTCTTACAGGTATTAGCCACGTAATAAAGAAAATGACCATTTTAGACAAGGCCGGAAGCTTGTGCAAGAGTGAAGAGGCTCAACAGAGCACGGGAGCAGTTGGGAAACTGGGTGTTCTGCTGCCAAATGAACACATTATATGCTTTTAGCATAGCGCCATGAGCACAGTTGTCTTTGAACACTTAAACCCAATCAACATGATGACTTATCCAGCATGAAGAACTTGGATGAGCTTGGTAGGCAGGGAAGCAGCCTAGAAATGAGCTTACTCTGTAGCCCATTTACTTACTTGTTATTGACACAGCTGATAAAGGACTTGATCCTTTGGCAAGGTAGGAAACTGAAGGTGAGTTTTCAGAGAGAACTGGGTAGCCGGTTGCATCCCCTGGTGTAGGAAATGGTACCTTCCCCGGTTGGCCTTCTACTTCATTTAGTTCTTCACTGAGATCTTTGTGAACATCTTGCTTATTTTTGTCTAAGCAGACTTTCAGCTAAGAGTCTGGAGCATTTCTCATGGCTCAGAGTCTGATTGTCTTTAGCAAGAATTGGGAGTGAACACATTCCCCTATTTGCTCTGCTGGGTTTCTGTAACTTGGGCACACATTTTATTTTCATATATGGATGGATGTGTGTGGGTTTGAAGTGGCCCACCCAGCATGCTGCCAAACATCTGGAGGCTGTGATAGTGCCTGCCAGCTGGCGGGTTTGAAGAACAAACCATTCCAAGAGTCTCCAAGAAGAAGGTCAGCTGGGACTCATCTAAAGCCTTCCGTTGCTATTTCTCTCTCTCTCTTTAAAAACTGATTTATCCATTTTTATTTTGGGTTGTACTGGGTCTTCGTTGCTGCACGCAGGCTTTCTCTGGTTGTGGCAAGCGGGGGCTTCTCTGTGTTGTGGTGCGGGGCCTTCTCACTGCGGTGGCTTCTCTTGCTGAGAGCACAGGCTCCAGGGCACGCTGGCTCAGCTGTTGCAACTCATGGGCTCTAGAGCGCATGCTCAGTGGCTGTGGCCCATGGACCTAGCTGCTCCATGACATGTGGGGTCCTCCTGCATCAGGGATTGAACTCGTGTCCCTGGCATTGGCAGGAGGATTCTTATGCACAGCAACACCAGGAAAGTCCACTGTTTCTCTTAATAATCACTCTATCATGGAAGGAAGATGACTATGATGAGAAGCAGGAATGAGTAAACAGGAGATTTGAGAGGATGAAACAGCAAGTCTTCGAGGCAAGGTTTATGCATGTGTCCTGGCTCAATGCCTGTTGCTCTCAAGGTGGTTGCTTAGAAAAAATGTCAGTAAGTGGCTTACTGTCTTCCAACCCTGACTCCTCTTTATCACTTTTGGTTACTCTGGGGTACCAAGGAGATGATGGCCCCTGAGAAATGCTGGTTACTGCAACATTAGCTCACAAATCTGAATAGATATGGAATCCAAGAGCACCCCTGAGAAATATAATTTATCTATTTCCCATTAAATGCCTTCTCAAATCACTGGCTGAGAACAAGGATCCAAGTTTTATTTCCCCTTAAGAGCATTTATCACTCCCTCAAGTGTTGTTGCTTATTTGTGGGCTTATTGCTTTTCTCTCTCTAGCAAGACTTGGTCTGGCCTGCTCACCCCCACATTCCTAGCACCTCAGACAGTGCCTGGCTCCCCCACTGGATTGTCCAACTGATGCTCAGGCACCAGAATGACCGACAGAAGAGAGAGCAGAAGATGGAGTAAGATTCAGTTTCAGTGACTTTAGCCAGAATTTTACAACTTGATGTATGGCAAAACCAATACAATATTGTAAAGTAATTAGCCTCCAATTAAAATAAATAAATTTATATAAAAAAGGAAATCCAAAACTTTGCACGTATTCTAAATACGTGCAAAGTTTTGAGATTTTGTTTGAATCTAAAAAAAAAAAATGATTAGGTGGAAGTGGATAGCTATAATCGTTTAGTACAGAGGCCTCCAGAGGTTGTTTTCATCAGGCTCTGCTCTCTGCTTAGTCACAGCCCTAGAAATATTTGCTGAAAGTTGTGGAAGCTGGCCAGGATCAGAATCGAAGATGCAAATGTGTCTGCACATAGTATATATGTTCATGGGAAAGTAGGATGTTTGCTACTTAGGTATTTATTAGCCTGAGCAAAGCAAACTCATGCTTTTTCCCCTTTAGTTCTTATAAAGTTAGTTAATAAAGGTAAAAGTGAAAGTATTAGTTGCTCAGTCACTTGCGATTCTCTGGGAACCCATGGACCATAGCCCGCCAGGCTCCTTTGTCTACGGAATTTTTCAGGAAAGAATACTAGAGTGGGTTGCCATTTCTTCCTCCAGGGGGATCTTTCTTCCCAACCCAGGGATCAATCCTGGGTCTCCTGCATTGCACGAAGATTCTTTACCATCTGAGTCACCAGGGAAGATACTTCTTATAGACCAGGGAATTTTCACTT
This sequence comes from Redunca redunca, assembly GCA_006410935.1. Taxonomy (NCBI): domain Eukaryota; kingdom Metazoa; phylum Chordata; class Mammalia; order Artiodactyla; family Bovidae; genus Redunca; species Redunca redunca. Next base: position 168,328 of record SJYQ01002968.1, read on the forward strand.
GCATTTGATTTTTTTTCCCTTCTTGCCTTTTTTTTTTTTTTTTGAGGGGGCAGTGTATATAGATTCCATAGCCCGTGCATAGCATGTGCACAGTCAGGATCCACTCTTTACGATCCTGCGGACCGTAGCCTGCCAGGCTCCTCTGTCCACGGGTTTTCCAACCAAGAATACTGGAGTGGTTTGCCTTTCCCTCCTCCAGGGGATCTTCCCAACCCGCAGATTGAGCCAGCATCTCTTGTGTTTTACCTGCTTTGGCAGGCAGACTGTTTCCCACTGCGCCATCTGGGAAACTGAGTGGTAAAGAACCTGCCTGCCAGTGCAGCCAAGACACAAAAGGCCCAGTTTGATCCCTGGGTTGGGAAGATCCCCTGGAGAAGGAAATGGCACCCTACTCCAGTGTTCTGGCGTGGAAAACCCCACGGACAGAGGAACCTGGCAGGCTGCAGTTCATAGGTTCGCACAAAGTCAGACACGACTGAAGTAACTTAGCGGCAGCAGCAACTCAAACTAACCATGAGCTGTTACTTCAGACAGTTTGGAAATTCTGTAAGACCTCCAACAGGGAAAAAGGAAGGATGGAGGGAAGGAGGAGACTGCAGTCTAGCTGAGGGCTCCTTGGTGCCAGGTACTGTTGGTGCTTTTGTGCTTGCCTCGTCTAGTACTCCAGTTGCTCTCAGGAGAGGTTATCACCTGTTTACTGTCATTATAAGTCAAAGGCAAAGAGGGCGAGGGATCTGAACCTTTAGACCAAGTACAGACTGGCACATGTCAGGATCCCCATCAGCATTAGCTGACTACATGATGGATGAGCCTGAAGTGATATGGTCTTTGAGATTCTCTTATTGGCATTTCCCCAGAAAAATCCCTTGAGCATATTTTAACTAATGACCCACTTATCCTTTCTCCCATAGTCTGTACTCACTCCTTAGTAAATTCATAAACAGGAAGAGACATCTATTTCTTACCATCATAAATACCACAATTGCAAAGACATAAATGCTTTATGACCAATAACATTCTCCCAGAACTTCTAGGAGAAATACACAGATGCTTGTTGCCTTGCCTTTTCCTTTTGCAATTTCCTGTTGGTACTTGCACAAGGATATACCCAACCCGGAAACGATTGATGCCAAAGCCATTTCATTTCATCCTCCTCCAAGGTACACTGGATGGAGCTTTACATGGAACACTCCAAGTGGTGCAAGGCAAAGAATGTGGTGTTTGCAGCCCAACAAAAAGTGGAAATCTAAGCTGTATTATTTCCTAGTGTCCACAGAGGTAAAGAATCCGCCTGCAATGCAGGAGATGCAGGAGACTCGGGTTCAGTCCCTGAATCAGGAAGATCCCCTGGAGGAGGAACTGGCAACCCATCCCAGGATTCCTGTCTGGAGAATCCCAGGGACAGAGGGGCCTGATGGGCTACAGTCCATAGGGTCACAGAGAGTTGGACCTGACTGAGCACATACGTGTGACACCCTCAATGAGACTGTCTCATCAATAAAAGCAAGCGGATTGTTTCCTCCTGAGACTGTTGTGATGGCCAAGAAGGACCACGTGCATAGAGTAGAAAGCCGACTCATTTTCCTTCTTTGTTTGGGCTCAGTCAATCCTTACGGTATGTGTTGTTGGTTCTGAAGGAGGAAACAGAACAAGCTCTATCTTGAAAGCAGGACTCCATCTTGGGCCGGACTAATGGACTTTGAGCTCTATGCCCAGTATCTATGGAAATGACATACCAACTGGAAAACCAGGCCCTCGGAAGGAAGAGTCCCAGGGCTCTCCATTGCCTAATTATCTGTGCAACCAAATAGAATCATACATTCTATTATGCTTACTGGGATATGACCACAAGCCTATTGATAATTGTCCACTGTTAACTATCTGGAGAAGGCAACGGCAACCCACTCCAGTACTCAGGCTTAAGGCATGTGGATCACGGGTTAACTTTGTATCTTTCTTTTTCCTTTGTTCAGACTAGTTTCAGGGAATTTGGGGAGGTGAGTTTGGGCACGTACACTTAGGGTATATAAGGTTTTCACAAAAACTGGTCGGGGTCCTTGGGTAAGAGGAGACTCTGCCTTGGGCCCGCCAGTGTAATAAACTGCTCTCCACTGTCTGCGTTGTCCTTCTGAGTGAGTTTGTTTCCCAGCACGTGTGGCTACAACAGCCCCACATAGCTTCCCTTCACCCGCCACTGCAGCGGTAAACAGAGGCCACCCTCGGGTCTCTTCGTGACTCGTGGCACACTTGGATCCTTCCGATGCTCTGGACGGCTCTCTCTTTCTCCCAACAGGAGAGGCCTCCTTAGTCCACAGTTTGCTTCTAGACTCCTGCCCTTGCAGAGTCTACAGGAGTTGAAGGATTGGGATATAGCCTCACCCATTCAAACCCCATGCTTATTGCTGCTTTCAGCTGCGGGGTCTCATTAAGGACACCAGGCTGGGGGTGACCTCTGAGAGCCGCCGTGCTGCTGCCGCAGGGCTGCCTGTGTTCTCTTAGAAGAGGACGCTGGCCTTGAGTGATGCATGTTTATTTTAAAGAGGGAATGAATGGATCATGTAGTCAGGAGCCAGGAGCTCCAGCGGAAGTGTGCAATTCATATACCTGCTCAGCTGCCCTCCCTTCCTTTCATTTCTGCAGCGCACCCTCACCTCCTCTGGATTCTCTGCACTTTACCTCTGGTTTGACCTTGGGAATGGGCTGGGCTTCTCCTCCAGTTGTGCCCAGACTCCCTGAGGCTACAGCAGAGGCAGCCACTGAGTGTTCAAGGGTCTGCAGTTTACAAAAAGCACTTCTCTCAACTATGTTTCCTCTAGACAAGCAAAGGGGCTTAATCCTTACATCTAATGGAGGGAACAGCTCCAGTGAAATAAAACACTTAAAGGTGGCCTCAGCAGAGAAATGATGTCTGTGGAGCATCTGCCATATGGCAATAGCTTTCTGGACACCATGCAGAATTCTCAACGCAATGCTAGGAAGAAAATGTGTTACTCTCTCTGTTTTATAGATGGGGAGTTTAAGGCTTAGGGAGGTCAGGTACCTTGTGCATTTTTCCATGCTTCTCTCCATCTAGGAAACACTTATGAGTGCCTTCTGTATGCTAGGGACTGCTAGGTGTCCCCAGAGGAGAAAGGGAAGTCACATTTTTGAGCACTTATCATGTGAAAAGTATTTTCTAGGGTATCATTGTTAAATCCTCTCTGACTACCCCCAGAAAGTGAATAATTTGTTGGCTTTATACTCAAAGGCAGACTAGCATCATGGTTAAGAGGAACGAACATGCACAGGGGTTCTGATCCCAATATCGCTCTGTGTGTGGTTTAGATTTTCTAAGCCTCAGATTCATCTTCTCTAACACAGAGATAATAGCAGTACTTTCTTCATTGTGTGATTTCAAGGATTAACTGAGATGATGCACGAAACATCAACAGTAAACATTCATTGCACGTATTACATGCTGGATCCCACATTAAGAACTTTATAGGTGTGACCTCATGTGCTTGTCTCAAAACTCTGAATATGAAAAAGCTTAGAATGGAGTTTGGTATATAATAAATTATAATGTGCTTAGTTGCTCAGTCATGTCCAGCTCTTTGTGACCCCAAGGACTGTAGTCCACCAGGTACCTCTGTCCATGGGGATTCTCCAGACAAGAATACTGGAGTGGGTTGCCATGCCCTCCTCCATGGGATCTTCCCAGCCCAGGGATTGAACCCAGGTCTCCCACATTGCAGGCAGGTTCTTTACCGTTGAGTCTCCAGGGAAGCCCATAAATTATAAGGTCACAGCTGTGGCCTGGAAGGGCCGTGGCTTTCCCTGTAGTGTGTACCATGCTGAAGCCTGTGCTGGTATCACTGTTGGGTCCCGCTGATCTGGAGCAAAACCAGGACGTCTCAGGGTCCATGTGTAGGAGAAAGAGGGGTGCGGGGAACAAGAACCAGGAGCCTTGCAGGGATTTTCAGGAAGGGCTGGAACTGAGATTGGAGGGGACCAAGAAGTGAGGAGATTGCATGCAGATGATTCTAGAAGTAGGACCTGGAGGAAAGGACTGAAACTGACGGTGGTGTAGCCCTGGGAAGCCGTGCCTCCCGTGGCATTCCTGACTCTTCATCACATAGCACTGAGGGCTCGACCTGTGGATCTGTGCTGGGTTCGGGCTGAGCCAGTGCGGTGCATTCAGCTATGCCTGGAGCTCAGACTCTGTGCTGGAGGGAAGACGAAGGCCTAGGCTCCGGGTACCTGTGGGCCAGAGTCGGGGACGCAGACCACCACTGAAGGCCAAAAGAACGTCCAGGCCATGTTGAACAGCAGCGGGAGAAGACGGATTGGAGTGTGGGTGAAGGGGGCAAGACCAGCATGGAGAAAGAGGTACGGAGACAGCTCACAAATATCAGAGACCAAGAAAAGCCTTCCAGTGCCAGAGCCTGCTCTCTGGACTGCTGATGGCGGATTCCAGGAAGGCTGCTGAAATCGTCCTCTTGTGACGTAATTTCCATGAGCAGGGAAATTCCCGGGGCCTAGATGCCACAACTGCTGATACTCCACACCCTGCCAGATTCTTTAAGTGTTTTATTTCTAATTATCCCTATTTCATACATTAAAAAGCTGAGGCCCAGGAAGATTAGGTAACATGGCTAAGAAGTGGCTAAGCCAGAATTCAAATTGGGTTTGAATTTTTGACTCATGTAGCATGCTTCAAGAGTCTCAAATGCTTCACTGTATCTATCTTTTTTTTTTTTTTTCTGTATAGGTAACAAATATATTTTGCCCAAAATGTTATGGGTTCAAAAATATCTCCCTATTTCCTTTGTTACCCAGCCACCCAGTTTCTCCACTTGGATACTAACAGAGTTATCAGTCTATTTGATCATCTTCCTTGAGATAGTCTAAGCATTTATAGACACATTTATATTAATATACATTGTTTTTTCAGAAAATGAAGTATTTCACATTCTACATGCTGTTACGTACTTCAGTTTTTTTCACCTAACATACATCTTCAAGAAATTCCCACCCTGTCATACAGAGATGCTTCATTTAGTTTCCCATTGCGTGAAAGGACCATGATATATTTAATTAATGCTATATTTATGATCACTTCATCTAAAGGCAACTAGCCCAACCTTCTCAAATCTCGTTTTTATTTCTTCTCTTCAACTTACTGGATAATATGTCACACTGAATCTTTGCTAACACATTTCCTGAAGGAAGAGTCCTGTTTAAAGTATTTTCTTTTTTTAACAGTGTTGGTGACCATTTTTGTTGCTGCTAAGAAAAACCTAGAAGACTACTCACAAGTTGCTGTTGCTTTTCCAAAGTCTAGTCTAGGGACCCAGCAAGAAAGGAATTGGTCCTGTTTTCTGGTAGAGTGAGGCCAAGCAAACAGAGACATAGGATCTAATTCTAGGCCTGCTCCTGACCTGCTCTGTGACCCTGGACTTTTCCTTCCCTTCTCTGATTCTTGGTTTCCTGAACTGTAAAACAAGAACATTCGACTAGATCAAGGGTCAGCAAACACTTCCTGGAAAGTAAATATTAACTCTGCAGACCACAGGGCCTGTCAAAAATACTTAACTCTGCTCTTTGTATGAAAATGTCCAGTGTGTAATGTGTCCAGTGTGAACATGTTCATTGTGTAAGCGCATGGGTGTGGCTGTGTTTCCACCAAACACAGTGGGTGAGATCTGGCCCGTGGGTCATAGCTGTTGACCTCTGGACTAAGGGCATTTCCATCTTTTAATTTCTATAAATCTCTCTTCTACTAGGGGAAAGGAAGGGACAAACACCCAACAGTGCCTAGACTGCCAAGTACTTTGGAGGGGCTTTATGGAGTTTCCTTTGAATCCTCAGGGCTCTTCTGTTGGGTGGGTAATGATGGGAAAACGGAAACTTGGGGAGCTTCTGCGCATTGCTCACTCTCTTCCTTTCAAGCCCCTTTGAGCCTCCTCTTCTCAAGCCTCAGCTTTCTTCTGAGGTAGATTAGAAAAGATCCTTAGGGATGCTGGCCTCCTACGGTTGTTCCATGGGTGGAATGAGGAGGTCTCTCAGTGCAGCCCCCACAGGGGGAAGAGGCCAGGTGAGGACCTGGAGCGCAAGAGTGCTGGAGCCCTGAGGGGACCTCGGGGAGCCAGAGGGGCTGAGGAGACAGAGGCAGGGAAGACGGGTGAGGGGTGAAAGATGAAGCCACGCGGTGGGGCCAGGACGCAGTGCAGTGAGGAGGTTCCCAAGAATCACTGCGGCTCCCATGGGGAGAGTCAGGATCAGGCCCCTCTTTACAGGATCTCTCATTTTGCAGAGTTCTCCTATTCCCTATGCTCCTCAACTCCCCAGTACACGAAGGTGATCTCCTCTTTCATCCATGCAAAGGGGAAAATGGAAAGTGCTTTTGTTGGCTGAAAGCTTGATTGTGGATGGGGTGGTGGAGGAGGGGAGGTAACAAAGAAACCAAGGCACCCTGGGTTTGTCAACTCCGAGGCTTTGCTCCATCCCCCTAGTCTGCGGCCTTGGCTGCCCCACTGGTGCTCCTGCTCCAAGTTCCCCGTCTGCCAAATGCCTCTGTTCCCCTCTCACTGCCTCTCTAGGTTGGGGTGAACATCCAGTGGGATCATGTTTGTGAACTCTCGCTACACGTGTGAGATGGGAGCTCATAGCATATCGTCATTATTGTCTTTAACGTGTTATCATCAGTTTATCCTCTGCTGCTCAGCCGGCTCTTCAGGCCTGTGAATGTATTTGAAGGTCTGGGTGACCCTCCTCTCTTAATTTTTCTTGTGTTAGCATTGATTTGCCTGGGCCTGAAAAATCATTCATTAAACAAGCTCAGATTCCGTGGATCTCACTGAAGGCTGTTGGCAGAAGATGGTGGTTGTGGGGCTGGGTGGGGGTGGTAAAGAGGAGGAGGAGGAGTGGACAGGGACACAGAAGGGAAGCCCGTGGAGGGGAGGGTGGGGAAGGTGGTGATTTGCCCCTAGGTGCATCTGGGGCAGTGCCCTCAGGCAGATCACAGTGGGCCTTTGTATCTGCAGGGCTTGTGGAATGATTCAGGCTCTGAGGGAGACAGATCTGGGTTTGAGATGTGGATCTAGGTCTTACTAACTGTGGCATCTATGTCATAAGGACAAGTGCAAATGAAAAATAAGAAGCTTTGTTCCCCCTGTTCAAAATAAGGGAAATTTCTTTCCCTTCCTCTTTCCTCGAGCATTTATGTTAGAAAACTCATAAGTGCTTTCTCTCTGCTTTGAAATGTATAGAAACTCTTTCAACGATCACATAGGTCTCTTCTTGACACCCCCTCCCTGGACCTGGGAGCATCTCTCTGAAATGTGAACATCAGGAAAGATAATGCCTCCACCTCCCAGTTACAGTGCAAAGGTAGGTACGTAATTTAGGTGGGCACCTTGCTCTGAGTTGCAAAACTACCTTCTATCATAGAGAAATTAGAAGTTGGCTTTTCCTCTGGAGAAAACCAATCAGCGACCACGGCTGTCACTCCAATTACAGGAAGTTTGGATGGACTCTTCGTGACAGCCGGTGCCAGCAAGTCCTCTGAACGTGTTCCTGCGGCTCTCCCCACGTTTCCAGCATGTAAACAGCACCTGCACGTGCTTCATTAGTGCCGTCAGAGCACAGGTATTAGAATCCTTTCGGCAGAAAGAGAAACAGGCAAACACACACACGCAGAAGCCTCATGCTTATGCACACAGCTGGAAGCTACTGAGCTGGGCTTCAAAGTCGGGCGGCTAAGAACCCTGACATTTCATTGCAATGTCTACCCAAGCTGTCCTGGCAAACTGATTTTCCTTCTTGAATCCCACTGTCTTCCATCCCCTCTGAGCTGGTTATTGTCTGCCAGCCTCTCTGGGTCCACTTTCTGTCCTGTGCCTGGCGAGTCTGCCCTCCTGGCAGGCTGCCTGCCTGGCTCTTTTGAACCCAGCTTCCAGCTGAGTTCTGCCCAATGGGATGAGAGGCTGGGACCAGACACTTCAGAGTTCCCCTTGCCCGCTTTCTGTTGCCTCCCTGCTGCCCCTCCAGGCAGGCCCTCTCCTACAAGTTAGGTCTCCTTGGGTTCTTTTAAAGCGCCTCCCTCTGTTTGCCTCTTCAGGTCAAGAGGCAGTGACCAGCTGTATACCACTGGTAGCACCAGGATACTGCCAGCCCTGTGGTTCCCATTAATCCGTCTTAGCAAACTGACCTTTCTTTGAACCCCTTTTAAATCCTTTAAGCATTCTTATTTAAGTCTCTTCTTTGAACAGGGCGGGTGTTTCTTTTCAGGACTCCAGTTCCTGCATGCTCCCCAGCCTTAACCTCATTTCCCTTTCTCTTTCTTCTGACCAAGAAGTTGTGTAGCCTGACCAAACCACAGCTCCAAAAGTCCCCGCATGTCTACTCTCCAGGGAGACTGATTTAGCAATGACAGAACGGAGTATTAACTTCTGTGTCTCTTGAGTGCCTACAACAGGTCAGGCACGTGGTTCCTCCTAGAGCTTCCTGTCTAGTGCCAGCTTGTGGCTCGACTCTCTTCCTGACTGGGCACATCACTGCCTCTGTGGGACCATAGCATCCCGCCCAATGGACTTTTAGATCAACACCCCTTGGGCAGTCATTTGGGGCAGAGACAGGGTTTTGCATCAGAACCAAGGAGAGCTCAGGGTGGAAAGCACTTAGTGCCTCATTCAAGAGCACCCGACTCTTTCTGGCTAAAGAGGGGCAGAGTCCAGAATGTTGACTGGACTCTACAGTTTGACTTTGTAGGAACCAGCCCCACGGTGGTCTAGGGTCACAGCCCAGACCCCCGTGCCCTCCTGTTCTCCTGTGGTTATGAGCAGCACTTCTGGCTGTCTGCCTGTTCTGCATTTCCTGAATGGTAGCACATGGCCACGGAACTGGTGTCCGAATCTCAGCTGGTGTCAGGCTCAGGGTCCCAATCTCTGCTGACCCTGATGGGTGGTGAGAGACTGGTTCAGCGTGTCTCTGCTTTCAAGTCACCAGCAGTGCTTAGAGAACAGGTTTCCAGTTAAACCAACTGAAGAACCTTGTTTTCCCTTCTGGAATTTAATACTTTGGACTGAAGTTAAATAACTTATCACAGATTATGCAGGAGAGTTTTTTTTTTTTTTTTTTAAATGGGTATTGCTTGAATGACACATTCTTCAGGCTTTGAGGTTTTTGGAGTTCCTTGTCTGGCATTGTTTTTCCCCATCACCTGTCAGCACTCTCGAACCATTGCATCATTGCTTTCCTAGACCCAATGTTCTCTGACTAAGCTCCCTGACACCCCACCCCGACCAAGACCGAAGAGAGAAATAATCAAGTAGGAGGTTCTCTTTGGAGCTTTGATAAAGAATATTTCCAAACCCAAGAAAGGGGGTTGTTTAAATACATTATAACACATACATATACAGCAATATAATACAACCATCTATGTCATCATGCTGCTGTGAATTTACTAACAATAAATAAAATCACAATATATTAGGAGACTCAAAAATAAACCCATCTTATTGAAAAATATGAAGTTATATACCCCCAAAATGTTAACTGTAGTCACCTGCATGCATTCTGGGTAATGATAATTATCTTTTTCCCTTTATCTGTATTTTCAATCTTTTTTCACACTCCCCCCTCCACCATAATTTAGCATTTTTAAAAGAAAAGGAATATCGCCAAATTACCAGTACATTATAAGTATCTAAATATGTGGCTTGACGTTCTTTCCAAAATAAACATCCAAAGGCACAATTCATAGCCTGGAAATATTAAGAGTAAAAACCAGTTTGGACTTTGCCACCCCTCACATTCTACCTCTCCTCTGCATGTGGAAGCAAGCACCGTGATGGATCCTGGAGCTCTGTCCAGAGCTGCAGTAGTGGCCAGGTGGCCTCCGGAGGTCTGTGGACCCCCAGGTCACAGAGAAGTCTCACTTACCTGGAGCTCACAGGCCTCTCCTTGGGCCCGGAGCTGGCCGACGAGCAGGTAGGTGGTGAGTGCGGCCAGGTCGGGGATCGACAGCAGGCAGCAGGTCAGAGGCCAGTATGCACTGCTCCTCCTGGACGCCAGCCCAGCCCTGGCCTGGGGCCTGCAGCTGCCATCCCCAGGCAGCATTTCCACGCTGGCCATTTCCCCGAAGCCCAGCGTCAGGCCCTCTGCCATGCTCCTGCTGCTCCTAGAGTTGCCTCCAACTCCTCGGGCAGAGAGACCCCCATTAAACAGAATCCCAGCCCTCACAGTGGGTGAATGAATCACTGCTTACTCCTCCCCTTGCCCCCTGCCCCCTCCCCTTCCACAACACGCTTGGCCCCACCCACCCCACTAGGGAATGCATCTACAACAGAAACCAGGTTTGGTTTAAGAAAAAAAAAAGAGGAGAAGAAAGCTTTCCCAAGCATATTTATATACAGTGTGCTCATGTGCTCCTTCGTCTACAGAAGGAAGTCAGGAAAGTACCTGGGGGAGGAGAAAAAGAATTCAAGTCAGTGGGTGGAGCCAATGAAAACACACCTGCTCCCTGGGCTGCTGGAGGCCTGCCCACGTGCCAATCTGGGAGTGCGTGTCTTCCGGAAGTGAAAGTGAGGATGGGGAGGTGTGCCCCGTGGCTTTCTGACTGGCAGAGGGAAATCATGTTTGCATCACCACTTTGCAAAGTGCTGCCAAGCCCTCTGCTTTTTCAGGTCTCCTAGGAGCTTATTCCCATTGCACAGATGGGATGACTGATGTCCTGAAATGAAAAGGCACCTGCCCTAGGTCAGCCAGGGATTAAGACACAGGAGCTAGGAAGATGATCTAGTTCTTCCAAATCATGTTTTAAGCTTCTTTCACACAGTTGCTTATGAAAAGAAAGTGTATTTTTAGTTTGTGTTGACCAACCTGTGTTTGTCTGAGGCAAGAGGATGAGGTAATAAGAGGTGACTGTCTATACGGGGAGGACACCCTCTGATGAGTCCAAAGTTGACTGAGCCCAAGCTGGGCGTGCCTGGGGACCATCAAATGTAACAAAGGCTAGCACTGATTAAATGCTGGCTTTGTGCCCGTCACTCTTCTGAGTGAGTGAAATGTATCAATGAAATTATTCCGTCCTGAGATGACCTTTTGGTGTAGAAATGTTGCTCTTCCCACCTGACAGATAAGGAAATGAAAGAGTAGAGAATAAGGGACAGAAGCAGGCTTGGCACCAGGGCAGGCTGGTTCCAGAGACTCCTAACCATTACATTACACTGCACGTCTACAGACACCCACACCCATTCTACCCAGACTGTCATCCCTTCCAGGTACAGATTGCAGAGGCTTCCTGGAGAAAGAGGTGGTGTTGGAACAAGACCCTGAAACTTAGGGAGGGTGATACTGGAGAAGAAGAGAGGGCCCTACAAAAAGACCGGTTACAGAAAGAGGAAAACTTGAGGGTGTCCTGTGGCATATGGTGGAAACCAGTCTGACTCGTGGCTCCATTCAGCGGCTACTTCTGCTTCTATCACAGCTGGAACCCTTCAGGCTACTTGGAAAAACCTTGCATGACCTGCCCACCGTCACCTCTCCTCAAGGTCCAGCTTTTCTCTTGCTAGTTTCCAAGCTGCGCTTCCCTCACGTGCACTGTGGACTAGCAGCCCTGTTGTATTTGCTGTTCCTCCGCTGGGAAAGCTTCCACTTCTTTCCTTTCACATCACCACACCTCTATTTTTTTTTTTTAACTTCACGTAGAAACCTTTCCTGCACCTCACCGCCTCCAAGATGGGGTGAGATGCTCCTCTATATTCTTACAGCCTCCCATTCTTCCCCTGTCACTGACTATTTCATACTAGATTGTGACTGTTTCATCACACTCAGTAAAATATCAAATCTAAGACGGCAGACACGTCCCTTCCTGTTGCTTCTAACGTAGTAACTGTCACACTGTAGAATCTTAACCAACACCTGTTGAAATAAGCATCTAACATATTCTCAAAGAATCCCAGCCAAGGGTGTATTCCTTGGTTACCTATTCTTGGTTTAACAAATCTAATAAGAAACTTTTCCTTGAGTATCAAATCATCTTGAAGGAGTTTATAAACGTGTACTTACCCTTGTAGTTCTTTTTTAGACAGTTGGTGTGCTTGATCAAGCCACGGTCCTAAAAGTGGCAAGTGTATGGGTTCAAATGAAGAGGTATGTATTATCGTCTTTAATATAAGAAGGTCTTGAAAAATGGTGAATAATGAAAACACGAGACAGGGTATCTGGAGACCTCAGATTTAGTCTCATGGTTGTGCGACCTTCAGAACTCCAGGAGACTCTCCTCGTTCTGATGTATCTGATTATCTGCAAAATGTGGTAAATAAGCTTTTTATGGGCTTCCCAGGTGGCACTGGTGGTAAAGAACCCACTTGCCAATGCAGGAGACGTAAGAGACACAGGTTCAATCCCTGGGTCGGGAAGGTCCCCTGCAGGAGGAAATGGCAACTTCAATCCAGTACTCTTGCCTGGAGAATTCCATGGGTGGAATTCCATAACGGTGGGCTATGTCCATGGGATTGCAGAGTTGGACACGACTGAAGCAACTTTGAACACAACACACAGCCTTGTTTTGATTCTGTTTAAAGTAAAGGTCAATGGATTCTGAATTTGTGCCTGGGGAACTTCCCGTGGGAAGAGGATAAGAGTGTTAGGGCACAGACCTATTAGACAACTATTTGAGATAATTGTGGAGGTACATTTACATAGAGCTGTAAGGAAAAAATGCACTTCCCTGGTGCCTCTGTAAAGAATCTGCCTGCAATGCGGGCGACCTGGGTTGGGAAGATCCCCTGGAGGAGGGCATGGCAACCTACTCCAATGTTCTTGCCTGGAGGGTCCTCAGGAACAGAGGAAAAAATACAGAGAGATTCTTCATACCCTTTACTCAGCTTTCCCCAAAGACAGCATCTTGCATAAGTATAATTATAATAACAATGATCAGGAAGTTGACATTGATATTCCGATTCTACCAGCTTTATATGCACTCTTTGTGTATATGTGTTTAGTCCTGTGATATTTATCACATGTATAGATTCCTGGGACCATCACTGCAGTCAAGATACAGTAAAATATCTACCACAAGGATCCGGCACGTGGCATTGTATAGTAACAGCTGCCATCCTCCCGCTCTTTCTCCCTTCAGTTCAGTTCAGTCGCTCAGTCGTGTCCGACTATTCTCGACCCCACGAATTGCAGCACACCAGGCCTCCCTGTCCATCACCAACTCCGGAGTTCACTCAGACTCACGTCCATCGAGTCGGTGATGCCATCCAGCCATCTCATCCTCGGCCGTCCCCTTCTCCTGCCCCCAATCCCTCCCAGCATCAGAGTTTTCTCCAGTGAGTCAACTCGTCGCATGAGGTGGCCAAAGTACTGGAGTTTCAGCTTTAGCATCATTTCTTCCAAAGAACACCCAGGTCTGATCTCCTTTGGAATGGACTGGTTGGATCTCCTTGCAGTCCAAGGGACTCTCAAGAGTCTTTCTTCCTTAACCCCTGACAATCACAAATTTTCTCTCCAACTTGGTAATTATGCTATTTGCCAAACATCATATAAATGAATCATGCGGTCTGTGTCCTTTAGGGGTTGGCTTTTTTCTTTTTTTTTTTGCTCAGCATCATTTCCTTGAGCTCTGTCCAAATTATTACATAAATAATACTTCATTTCTTTTAATTGCTGAATGGTGTTCCATGGTATGGATGGACCACAGTTTGTTTAACCAGTTAAACATTTGGGTTATTTCCTGTTTAGAGTTTTGAGAACAGAATAAAGCTGCTATGAATGTATAGGTGTACAGGTTCTTGGTGAACATGTTTTCATTTCTCTAGAGTAAATGCCCAAGAGTGAAATTGCTGAGTCATGCAGTTGGCACAGTTGCCTTTAGTTTATAGGCAACTGCCAGACTCTGTTCCAGAGTGGTTGTATCATTTTACTTCCCACAGCAATATGTGAAAGAGCCAACATCCTTTCTGCATCCCTTTCCAGAACTTAGAGTTACTACAGTTTTTAATTTTAGCTCTCATGTTAAGTGTATAGGGTTGTCTCATTTTGGTTTTAATTTTCATTTCCCTAATGGCTAACAACATTGAACATCTTTTCATGCACTTTATTGCTATTCAAATAACCTCTTTGGTGAGACAAGCATCTGTTTTGGCTCTTACAATGTACTTCTCCCTTCCTCCTTGATTCTCAGTGCAGAAGGAGAGACTCAATTCCAAGGCAGGGGTAAGTAGCTTACAGAGAAATAATGAGTTACTGTACTTGAGTGCAAGATAGTGTTCTAAGTGATGGGCTAAAGCAGTGATGAAAACACATAAAAATCCCTGGTTTCATGAAGCTTATAGTCTAGTGTTGGGAGATGGCCAGTAGACCACAGAAAATAAGTTGAATTTATGGTATAGTAGATGGCCTTAGTGCTTTAGAAAACAAATTTAAAAAACAGAAAAGAGAGCTAGGGAGTTACCCTAGTTGTAATTTAAAATAAAGTGGTCAGAAAAAGCAACTTTTCCTGAGAGTGGACATTTGATTGAAGACCTGGAATGAGGAGAAGCCCTGTGGGTGTCTGGTATCATAGAAGATTGCTCCTGACCTTGAAGCAGGTGTGTTTAAGGAGCATCAAGGTGGTCATGAAGACTGGAACAGTGTCACAGGAGACTGACCACACAGGGCCTCTGGGGTGGGACTCGGGTAAGACTTGGCTTCTCCTTCTGGGAGATGGGAAGTCTTAGAAGATGTGTTGCAGAAAGTTGGCAGGTTCTGATTTCAACTTCAAAAGGGTCATCCTGGTTGCTATGTTGAGAATAGCCTGAAAGGAGAAGGATGGAATCAGAGAGACTAGGTTGGAAACTATTGAAGTAAACTAGGTGGGGAGTAATTGTGAGTTGGATAGGGTGGTGGCAGGGAGGGTCACAAGAAATGGCAGATTCCAGATATATTTTGAAATAGAGCAAACATAATTTCTTACTGAGCTGAATGTGAATGAAAGAGAAGAGAAAAATCTGGGTCCAAGTTCTTGCCTGGAGCATCAGAAGAATGGAGATGCTCTTCATGGAGACAAGGAAGACTGTGGGAGTTCCACATCTCAGATCAAGATGTGCACCTTTTAAGGTGATTTTAGACTGAAAGCAGAGAGGACATTACAAGGAGGCAGTTGGATGACAAGTCTGGAGTCCCGGGGAAAGACTTGGGAGGAGACATTTATTTTTGAGTCACTCTTGAGGTAGAATCCATCACATCAGTTCAGTTCAGTTCAGTCGCTCAGTCGTGTCCGACTCTTTGCGACCCCATGAATCGCAGCACGCCAGGCCTCCCTGTCCATCACCAACTCAGACTCTCGTGCATCGAGTCCATGATGCCATCCAGCAATCTCATCCTCTGTTGTCCCCTTCTTCTCCTGCCCCCAATCCCTCCCAGCATCAAAGTCTTTTCCAATGAGTCAACTCTTTGCATGAGGTGGCCAGAGTACTGGAGTTTCAGCTTCAGCATCATTCCTTCCAAAGAAATCCCAGGGTTATCTCCTTCAGAATGGACTGGTTGGATCTCCTTGCAGTCCAAGGGACTCACTGGTGCCAAAAAGTGGAGGCTCCTCTTTTGATTACAGATTGTCAGTGAAAAGTCCTTAGGACCAGATTTTAGAAAAACATTAAACTGAACCATAAGAAATTGCCAATATCAGACCATTCTTGACCCATATTAAAAATATATATGCTTCATCATAACTGTCCATTCCAGATGTCTTATATTACGTAACACTTTTCTGGTGGGTCTGGAACATTGCTCTAATCAAACACAGAGATATTTCTGTAAGCCAACTCATATTGAGTGAGATTTATTTACACAGCCACACACTTATGTTTTCAAGTTAGGTTTGGTGCCAAATGCATCATATCAGCGTCTTACATTTGTGTCTCACATTTTTAGTTTTTTTTTCTCCTTACATTTTTGAATTGTGGACTTGTATTATTATCATTCAGTTCAGTTCAGTTCAGTCGCTCAGTCGTGTGCGACTCTTTGCAACCCCGTGAATCGCAGCATGCCAGGCCTCCTTTTCCATCACCACCTCCTGGAGTTCACTCAGACTCACGTCCATCGAGTCAGTGATGCCATCCAGCCATCTCATCCTCTTTCGTCCTGTCACACGAGTGTATGTTCCTCGGTTCTTTGTCTCGTCACAACGAAGATTTGGAGTGAGGGACATTAAAGCCCCTCGGTGAGTCACAGCTCTCAGGTCTTGGATAGACTGTGTTATAGCTCTTAGACAAAGCAGTGTTACAGCTCAGTGTTACAGCTCTATTTTATTTAGAAGATAGCAGGAAAATCCGTCTTCGAGGCGTGAGGACACGTCGATCTAAAGACACGAGGAGAAGAGCGCCCCAGCGTGTGGGAGGGAGGGAGAGAGAGAGAGAGCTAGCTTTGGCTCTTCTATTTATAAGTTTATCTATCCCCGGGACTTCCCAGGTGGCTCAGACGGCAAAGCGTCTGTCTACAATGCGGAAGACGCAGGTTCGATCCCTTGGTTGGGAAAATCCCATGGACAGAGGAGCCTGGTAGGCTACAGTCCATGGGGTCTCAAAGAGTTGAACACGACTGAGCGACTTCACTTCATCCCTGGGCCTGTCCTATGTAAATTGGGCCAGTCAGGAGTGTTGTTTGTTTTACCTGAGGTCCTCACTCCGGTCCTCGGACCTTCTTCTGTTTCATTTTCTCGGGCTTTTCCCTTCCTTGTCTTGTAGCTACTGCCATTTTGGACTCCTTTTCCCTGTTCTACCTACCTAACAGTCCCCTTCTCCTCCTGCCCCCAATCCCTCCCAGCATCAGAGTCTTTTCCAATGAGTCAACTCTTAGCATGAGGTGGCCAAAGTACTGGAGTTTCAGCTTCAGCATCATTCCCTCCAAAGAAATCCCAGGGCTGATCTCCTTCAGAATGGACTGGTTGGATCTCCTTGCAGTCCAAGGGACTCTCAAGAGTCTTCTCCAACACCACAGTTCAAAAGCATCAATTCTTTGGTGCTCAGCTTTCTTCACAGTCCAACTCTCACATCTGTACATGACCACAGGAAAAACCATAGCCTTGACTAGACGGACCTTAGTCAGCAGAGTAATATCTCTGCTTTTGAATATGCTATCTAGGTTGGTCATAACTTTCCTTCCAAGGAGTAAGCGTCTTTTAATTTCATGGCTGCAATCACCATCTGTTGTGATTTTGGAGCCCCCCAAAATAAAGTCTGACACTGTTTCCACTGTTTCCCCATCTATTTCCCATGAGGTGATGGGACCAGATGCCATGATCTTCGTTTTCTGAATGTTGAGCTTTAAGCCAACTTTTTCACTCTCCTCTTTAACCTTCATCAAGAGGCTTTTGAGTTCCTCTTCACTTTCTGCCATAAGGGTGGTGTCATCTGCATATCTGAGGTTATTGATTATTATCATTAGGGCTTCCCAGATGGTGCAGTGGTAAAGAATCCACTTGCCAATGCTGGAGACACAAGAGATGTGGGTTTGATCCCTGGGTTGGGAAGATCCAGTTCCATGGACAGAGAAGCTTGGTGGGCTAGTCCATGGGTTCCCATAGAGCCAGACACAGCTAGGTAACTGAGCATGCGCACACACATTATTATCATTGTGCTGTTATTTTGCCAATCTGTGTAGCAACCATAGCGCTTAGGAGCGGAACTTACTGAGAGGCATATTTCAGCTCAATTTTAAGCCTTTGTCAATACTCTTCAAAGATAAACCATGCTGCTTCCAAAGGTGGCAGCTCTCTGCCCAATGACTAAATAAGACCTGAATAATCACTTACTGGGGGATATTTTATGAGAAATTAAGTTATTAGAGAGATGATTGAAGTCGATATCTGTTACAGTTCTTGGTCTCACTGAGACAGGATGAGTCTAAATCATTTCTCCTCTTCAGGCCTTGGTCTCTGCATCTGTAAAATGGGGACAAGGAGTTGAGCTTTGTGATTATTGCTGAGGGTGCTTTCAGCGTCAATGTTTTCAGGGTCTCTCTGTGTCTTTTCACTGGTTGTTCCCCCTACCCGTTTCTACACACCTTTGTTTACTGAGTAGCCCTTTCCCACACCGTACCATGCAACTTCCCTGCAATGTGCAATGAGGAATTAGCATGGGGAGCTGGGATAGGGAGGAGGAGGTTGCCTTGCTGCTTCCCAAATTGGGAAAACCAGTCATTTTTTCAGTAATTACTTCTTGACATCTTAGTATGTCTTGACTTGTGCAATACCCACAGTCTTCCCAGGAGATTGCTAATCCGAGATTGCTAATCCAGGGCACATATCCACCTTCCTGGAATGGTGTTCTTGGCTGCAGAGCTCCCCCTTTCTGGTTCTGTTGGGAAATAAGCTATTTGATGAAAGAACTTTTCTTCCTTTAAAAAATTTGTTTATTTACTTATTTATATCAAAGTGGCTCAGTGGTAAAGAATCCTCCTGCCAAGCAGAAGACTTGGGTTCAATCCTTGGGTTGGAAAGATCTCCTGGAGAAGGAAATGGCAACCCACTCTGGTATTTTTGCCTGGGAAATCCATGGATGGAGCAGCGGGGCAGGCTATAGTCCATAGGGTCACAGGAGCCGAACACAATTTACAGCTAAGCTACTAGCACCACAGAGTTGTATATAATATTATACAAGTCTACAATCTAGTGATTCACAATATTCAAAGGTTTATAGTCATTACAAAATATTGGCTATCTTCCCTGAGTTGGACAATACATCCTTGTAGTTTGTGCTTAATAGTTTGTACCTCTTAATTTCTCATCACCTCTCCCTTCTTCCCTCTCCCCCTCAGTAACTACTTAGTTTGTTCTCTGCATCGGAGGCTGCTTATTTTTTGTTATATTCACTAGTTGGTTATATTTTTAAGTTTCCACATATAAATGATATCACTCAGTATTTGTCTTTCTCTGACTGACTTATCTCACTTAGCATAACACCCTGCAATCTCATCTATGTTGTTACAAGTGGTAAAACTCCATTCTCTTTTTTTGACTGAGTAGTATTCCATTGTAATAAAATACTATATCTACTTTACATGTGGTATGTTTATACCACATCTTCTTCTGTTGATGGATACTTCGGTTGATTTCATATCTTGGCAATTGTAAATAATGCTGCTATGAATGGGGTGCATGGACCTTTTCAAATTAGTGTTTTTATTTTTTTCAGATATATACCCAGATGTATCATACATGTCATATGATAGTTCTATTTTTAGGTTTTTAAGAACTCTCCAACTGTTTTCCACAATGGCTGTAGCAATTTACATTCTGCCAACAGTGAACAGTGTATGAGGGTTCCCTTTTCTTTACATCTTTGATGACACTTATTTATTTTTTTTTGCAGTATAGTTGTTTTCTGCTCAGTGGTAAAGGATTTGCCTGCCAATGCAGGAGACCTGGGTTTGATCCATGGGTCAGGAAGATCCCCTGGAGAATGAAATGGCAATCTACTGCAATATTCTTGCCTGAGAAATTCCATAGACAGAGGAGCCTGGCCGGTTACAGTCCATGGGGCTGCGAAGAGTTCGACATGACTTAACAATGGAGCACACACACACAGTCATTTTACAAGGTTGTGTTAGTCTCTGCTGTATGGCAAAGTGGATCAGCTACATACATACATATTTCCCCTCTTTTCTGAATTTCCTTCTCATCTAGGTCACCACAGAGAACTGAGTTCCCTGTGCTGTGCAGTAGATTCTCATTGCTGCTGCTGCTGCGAAGTCACTTCAGTCATGTCTGACTCTGTGCGACCCCATGGACAGCAACCCACCAGGCTTCTCTGTCCACGGGATTCTCCAGGCAAGAATACTGGAGTGGGTTGCCATTTCCTTCTCTGGAGATTCTCATTCAGTTCAGTTCAGTCGCTCAGTCGTGTCCAACTCTTTGCGACCCCATGAATCGCAGCACGCCAGGCCTCCCTGTCCATCACCAGCTCCCGGAGTTCACTCAGACTCACGTCCATCGAGTCCGTGATGCCATCCAGCCATCTCATCCTCTGTCGTGCCCTTCTCCTCCTGCCCCCAATCCCTCCCAGCATCAGAGTCTTTTCCAATGAGTCAACTCTTCGCATGAGGTGGCCAAAGTACTGGAGTTTCAGCTTTAGCATCAGTCCTTCCAAAGAACACCCAGGTCTGATCTCCTTTGGAATGGACTGGTTGGATCTCCTTGCAGTCCAAGGGACTCTCAAGAGTCTTCTCCAACACCACAGTTCAAAAGCATCGATTCTTCAGCGCTCAGCCTTCTTCACAGTCCAACTCTCACATCCATACATGACCACAGGAAAAACCATAGTCTTGACTAGATGGACCTTAGTCGGCAGAGTAACGTCTCTGCTTTTGAATATGCTATCTAGGTTGGTCATAACTTTCCTTCCAAGGAGTAAGCGTCTTTTAATTTCATGGCTGCAATCACCATCTGTGGTGATTTTGGAGACCCCAAAATAAAGTCTGACACTGTTTCCACTGTTTCCCCATCTATTTCCCATGAAGTGATAAGACTGGATGCCATGATCTTCGTTTTCTGAATGTTGAGATTTAAGCCAACTTTTTCACTCTCCTCTTTCACTTTCATCAAGAGGCTTT